>OX578139.1:9556355-9676355 GCA_951213105.1 Amaurobius ferox | reverse complement strand
CCCTTAAAACAGCATGGAGTGATTATAATTGTCCTGTAACCAATGAATGACTTCCTCATTATTGAAACATATCAGCTTCAAAAGCTTTTAACTCCACATTCCATTTATATTGCATTCAAAATCTGGCATCTGCATTACTCTTTGAATGTTCACCGTAAAATTTTGATTTCATTTTTGTCTATCACTTTTCATAATAAAGCGGTTTAATAAAGTGTACGAGTACGAAAAGTTTGTTTCTTCTTTGCTTGTCTAAACAAGCAACATGAAGAAAATGAAGCAAAATAAACTGTATCAAATTAAAAGAGAGGTAATGACTATTTAAATACTTTAAATACAATTATTTTGGACTTTTTAAATACTACTATTATTTAAGACTATATACTTTTGTGTTATTATAAAATAACTTCAAATCAATCCTACGAGTTCCTAAATTATAGACAATGCTCTGAATATCTGTCAGAAAATTACTAACCGTTTAAATGAGTGAAATTCTTTATTGTAAATAGTGCAAATTACCAAGAGTCTAAATACTTTTCTAAATTCTTGATTGTAAACAGTGTAAATTACTAACATTCTAAATAAATTTCTAAATTCTTGATTGTAGATAGTATAAATCACCAACAGTCTAAATTCGTTTCTAAATTCTTGATTGTAGATAGTGTAAATTACTCTACATATGTTTCTAAATTCTTGACTATGTAAGTCCTGAAAATATCTTGAACATAGAAAAATTATAGCTAAGTAAATATCCAAAAAATTTAAGGTTTTTACACATACTCTACAAAGACGTCTAAAATAATTGGTGTAACAGTTTTTTTTTTTGTAATAATTTGCTTGTATAATACTAAAATGAATTACATGAAAATAAATAGCATTGAAGTAAATTTAAACGTAAAATAAACGACGTCTTGCTAGTCTGAAATTCACTCAAGCAAGATAGAGCTTCGCAGTTAAATCATTGCACAATGACCGCGAAACTTTGGCTGTGAAAGGTGATTAATTGAACACTTTTCGTTTGTATACTCGTATAATCCCAGTTATAGGGCAAACAACAGGTTTAATGAGCGCCGACCCTGTAGCTGAGAGTTGTAAGTCAAGCGTTTTCTCGTGCTCTCGCGATTGACGGGTTGTGGTTTCGAATCCCATCTGTGGGTATGGACGTTCTGGTATCCGTTTAGAGGGTAATAGAATGCGCCCCCCGTGTTACGCCAGGGCAATATCATGTGACAATATCATTCACGATCTGACCGTTAAAAATGGGCGAAATATTAGATAATCCTGTGCCCAACCATTGAAGGAAAATTATTGAGTTCAACATTAAAGTGCCATAGGCACAATGAAATGGTGAGTGTTAGATAATCCTGTGCCCAACCATTGAAGGAAAATTATTGAGTTCAACATTAAAGTGCCATAGGCACAATGAAATGGTGAGTGTTAGATAATCCTGTGCCCAACCATTGAAGGAAAATTATTGAGTTCAACATTAAAGTGCCATAGGCACAATGAAATGGTGAGTGTTAGATAATCCTGTGCCCAACCATTGAAGGAAAATTATTGAGTTCAACATTAAAGTGCCATAGGCACAATGAAATGGTGAGTGTTAGATAATCCTGTGCCCAACCATTGAAGGAAAATTATTGAGTTCAACATTAAAGTGCCATAGGCACAATGAAATGGTGAGTGTTAGATAATCCTGTGCCCAACCATTGAAGGAAAATTATTGAGTTCAACATTAAAGTGCCATTGGCACAATGAAATGGTGAGTGTTAGATAATCCTGTGCCCAACCATTGAAGGAAAATTATTGAGTTCAACATTAAAGTGCCATAGGCACAATGAAATGGTGAGTGTTTACCCTATTTAAACAATTGGAAGGTCCGATGAAATTTATTATATGTATAAAAAAAAGGGTATATTAAATTTACGGAAATAAATATTGCATGCATTCAAAATGATTTAACTGAACTTGCAAGCGACAAATATTTTAAAAAATAATTCATAATTAATATAATTCTGAAAATAATTCTGAATTAATATAATAAACTAATATATTTATATAATTCTGGAAATAATTCTGAATTAATATAATAAACTTACATATCAATATAATTCTGAGAATAATTCTGAAAATGTATATTATAGCTCTAATTTCTTAACATTTTAATTGAAATGACTAAGTTTATCAGTTTGAAAAAATTTGCCGTAATGCACAAAATTGTATATTTTTAAAATTGCATTTTCATGTAAATGTATGGCGTTTCTGAAATTTATAAATGTCTCAGAATAAAATAGAATGGTAACAACACATCAAATAGTTAATACTTTAAGAATAAAGAAGATCACACACAAAAAAAAATTTCGACCACAATTAAAAGTCTTTTATTAAAATCTCCTTTAACGACGTAAAAAAATCACACTTATTAAAAAGTATTTTATTAAAATCGTTTTTTTACGACGTGCAAAAATCACATTGGCCGTGTGATTTTTGTCCGTCTTAAAAAATAGATTTTAATAAAAGACTTTTAATTATGGGCAAAAAAAAATTTTTTTTTTGTGGTCTTTATTTTTAAAATATGTTTCAGAATGCATAAAGATTCAAGCTAAGCGTAGTATTGCATAGAACAGAAATCGAGGCCTGATTACATGTACTATCATTCAGCTTACATTTATCTCTCTAAGATGACAAAGAGATAACAACGGTGGGAAGCCGTCTAACTTAACAACAGTTGCGTAAAAGCGCATTACAGAGCTTCAAAAATCGAGCAACTCATTTAATGCTCTAATCTGTTTGCACGAAAGGAGTATCACATGTTGGGAAACGATTGATTCACCACTACGTTGATTTGCTAACTATGTTTAATAAATTTTCACACAATGGTATGAAGTAATGTTTTACCAAAAAAAAATTCTAATTCGAGATTTTAAAAAAGTTTGTTTTAAGACCTATTCCATTTTGAAAACTTTCACAAAAGATGTTCGTAATGTGTGTGTATTCTGTGCATGAATGCGTGTATATGTTTGCGCAAAATGTGAGATTAAGAGGAATATATGTTAAATTAAGAGAACTATAAGTTACAATAATATGTAAGAGAATAAGATAATTATATGTTATAAGTGTGAGATTAAGAATTATATGTGAGATTAAGAGAATTATATGTTATATGAGTGAGATCAAGAATAATATGTGAGATTAAGAGAAATATATGTTAGTCATTTAAAAATGAACTGACATATTTCTCTTGATTAGAACATGCGATTATTTTGAAATTGAAGTTTTTCATTTCAGTCTTCTCGGCGAAGAAACATAATGATTCCAAGTGCAATGTTAATTGTATTGTCTGTGAGAAAAATCATAGTTTTGAGCTACACGATGAGTTTAAATGGTTTTTAAAATAGCAAATACTAGCACAAATCGAACAAATGCTGTGAATTTATTTTCATGGATAATAAGTAACTTATTACCCATTTTCAAAAAGAAATGATGAAATTCATAAAAAAAATTAAAGGAAAAACTTCTACACGAAAGTTGTAGGGATGTGTATTGTTTTTATTTTCATTGTGATGCTAACTATTGCATAACTATACCTATAAAAATTTAGCCTGGCAATATAGGAAAAACTCGAATTTAACTGACTGAACTTTCGATATTTTTCTCACGTGATCTTTCCATGTAATTTTGTATAGATGAAATTTATGTCAATCTACGTGTTTAATTAAACTTCAATATGTAATCGAAATTCTGAATGCTAATGCGTATTAAATGGCAATAAACATCGATTACTAGTTGAAAGCTCATGTAAGCATAATCTTTCTGCAATTCTGCTTATTAAAAGATGTAATTTCTTGATACGAATACGCTGAGACAAACATTTTTACAACCCATAATTCGATAGGAAATATAACCAAAACTTTTATTTCTAAAGAAGACGTGTGTGGCATGTCTCGACCATTTTCTTCGAACACGTATTTGCTACGTGATTCTTGGGAGCGCTGAGTTGAGATCTCAAGAGAGTATCTTCGAAACAGGAATATTGGAAAAAAATAGCATGATGATTTCGGTCACAAGTGTTGCATAGACTAAAATGAAATCCCTCAACCGTGTTTTTCTGCCCCAATTATTTTACATTTTGTATTTAAGTTATATCCCCGGCTTGTTGGTCGAAGTTCCAATGATATGCTTGGACAAAATCCTAGAAAGATTTGAATATTATTTAGTCAGTTAAGAGCCAAAGGAGCTGCTTAGTTATAATTATGACCTGTGGGGTTCTGACATTTGACTTATTAACCATTTACAAACGTATTTTTCAGTATTCTTTAATAATATCACTAAAAAAATGTAGTGCTTTGCACACGTTAAGTTGAGCAGCCATTATTGATTGCCCACTGTTAGGTAAGATACAATTCAGAGTCTCTGTCAATTCAATTCTGAATACTTAAGCTTATAGGGAGTCATGCCTCGCCATACGAAATTTTGCTACAGCAGATCTTTTAGGAGTGTCCAGGAAAAGTCCTTGAGTGGAGCAAGATCTCCCGATGTTCACCTAGGTCGCTACTTGATATAATTTTTTTAGTGAAAGCTCTGAGTAAAGACCACTGTTTTCTCAACCGGGAATGGAAACCTGGATCTCCGAACTGACCAGCCGACTCTCAACCGTTGAGCTACTGGGACGAAATGGCAAGCTCTTATCGTTGAAGTGGACTCTGAATTCTCCACCCTGTAATGTCAGATTGGCGGGTAACTAACCATCTGATTGACCACTTCCTGCTATTTTGCCCTCAGGTTAACCTCCTGCTACTAATTTTTACCCAGGTAAGTATCCTGCGTAATCGTTATCCTCTCAATTTGAAATCGGCGTTCCATCTTCCAGAGTCCACTGAATCCGTACTAGTCGTACTAGGGTCACTTTAAGACCTGACATCTTTGCACTAACCTACAGGATTTATTTGTTCGGACGCTATTGTATAGACCATTGCTTTTCCAACCGGGAATCGAACCCTGAATCTTTGAACTGGCTTGCCGACGCTCTACCGTTGAGCTACTGGGACACAATTACACGATCTTATTGTCTCTGCATCTGATGAATGAAAAATTGTGTCACTGTAAGGCTTCTGCAAAATAATTGTATTTTTGTCTTGGCCAGTTAATCAGCTGTTTCGTTTCCGTCCAAACCATAATATGCAGAAACTCATTTTAGAATTACTTCGTCAGCTATAACCCTAAAAATTGCTCTACAATTACGTAAGCCATTTCTGAAAACGGAAGACATTTTTGCTGGAAATCGATACGAGAGACACTCTGAGGCCGGAAAGAAGAATGGCTGCATTTCTAAAAGAGTTCCATAGAAGAAGGAACTGTTGAAGAGCGACATAAATAACCTCCACCATTTAAAGGTGGCAATCACAGTAAAGATGACTGGTTAGAGTTTATGGACATGATAGTCTGTTTTGAAATGAACGGCTATCAGCGTGATTTATTATTAAATGCCTTGGAATCAGCCTTCCCGGAACTTGGGAAATCTAAAACTATCATTGATAGAATTTCCATATTCTATAAATTTATTTGCGATCTAGCCAAAAGGCTTATTGAATAAATATTTAACTTTATAGGACCGATCCGATGTCCTCAGTGCATTTCCAATTGGAGTGCACTTTTCCTTTCCCACGTTGGTTCCTCCCCATTCCTCCGCCCCTTTCCTCGCTAGACTCATGCTCTAATCTCAAGACAGTGCTCCACGGAACACATCCACTTATTTCAAATTTATTCTTTTTTTCCTTGGACAAAATTTTATTCTCCATTTTCTAAATTATGCGACACTCTGTGACTTAATTGGGACTTGTCCTAATTCTGTCCAACGTGCACCGCTCCGATCCCAATGAATCCCTATCATGCTAAATTCCTTACAACTACAATTTCCCAAATCTTGTCAATTTGAACGGAAATTAAAGCAAACACTTCGGATTTGCTAGGTGCTCCAAATTGTATCCTTTGAGATTGAGGCATAAATAACCTCAACTTCACCATCAAAGGGAGTTGTAAAAGTACCAACAGGAAGGTTGAAAAGGAAAAAACTTGTAAGAAACTCTAGCACTGTACGTTCTATCAAATGGTGTATAATCTATCCCCGTATGATCTACAGTGATCTCTCGTTAAGAGGGGCAGTCAAGGGCCAACATTTATTGTACGTATTAACGAGAGTCCATAATAGCGGGAGTCCATAAATCTGACCTAACTTAGTAATGAAATAGTAAATCGGTAATGAAACTCTGTTATCCTCAATTTTATGTAACATATTAGGTGCATTAAAAAATACAACCTTCAAAACAGACGAAAAATTTTATTCAAAAACTTTTAATATGTATAATGAGGTAAAGATGAAAAATTATTAACAAAGCATAAACAAAATGTAGTTGTACGTATTACTATCTTTAAAACGAAGTAATTTTTATTTTTTTTCTTCTGGAAAAACAATCTTCTTTTTATGTCATTTTTAATTTTAGTTAATTGCTCAAAAGTATGTTCTAGAACATCTTCTTTCTGATAGAAGAATTAAATAAATTTTGTCTATCTTAGCGAATGAACGAACGTATTAAGCGATATTTGTAACATGCAAATTCCATAGACCTTAACAGGGGAATCCGTATTTATACGTGATAACAAAAATCCACCTTAAACGGCTGCCGTTTTAAAGAGAGTCCACTGTATATATTCCTCCCATTTTAAATATAGAGTAAAATTTAATCGTCAAGGAATTCAAGGGATAGAACGTCCTCTAGTCCGTCGGAGATTGGTGGTTCGATTCTTCGCCGAGACAAAAAATCTTGCAATAGCATCTGGGTAACTTAAATTTTTAGTTTAGATGCACTAGATCAGTCAGTTCTAATGGACATCGAACACTTGGTTCGAATTTTAATTCACTCTTATACACTGAACAGCCAGTTTACTAAGTGAACCTCTAATTTAGCCATCTTCTCATTTAATAATGATCTTTACCTGTGGAAACATTGATTCTACAAGATGCTTAAAAACATGTGGATATCTATATCCACAGAGCAAGAATCTCTTGAAATAATATTGGTTATATCTCAGAACCTAAAAATACCTGACTTTAAAAGTAATTTGTAACTTTTTGAAAACCTTACAAAGATATATAATTGGATTTTAGATAAAGTTTAGTTTTTGAAATAGAGTGATTATAATTATGATATTTTGAACTATTTTAAAAAAAGGTGATTCTAATGTGGGCATTATAATATTTTGAACTGTTTTGAAAATACCTAAATTAGACAGATCACCCAGAAAGAAAGATGTTATTCACTCAAAATCCTTTTGGCTCCATCGGACTGGAGTCCCTGCCGATTTTTATTTGATTGAAAATTAATTTTAAGTATGTATTTGCTGTGGAGAAAGATCTTATTCTTATGATAAATTCACTCGAGTTACTATCTTAAATAATCTCAAAGTACAAACACTTTGATAGTAATAGCACAAACGGTTTATTTAATGAATCATCGGGACAAATTTAATGAAGAATCGAGACAAAAATCGGACCCTATCTTCAAGATAAAAAGACAGAGTACCACACCATTAAAGGCAATAAGTCTGTTTCTGCAGTCGAAACCGGTAGATACACTTAAGCAGTTCGAAACGTCTTAGAGACTAGCCAGTTTTAGCAGTTTATTCTTCTCTCATGGCATATTACTCTAAAGACAGTCTGAATATATTATCATCCACCACTCATAACATGGCTGCCTTGAGTATAATCGTACTCGCTTGATGTACTACTCTATGATAACTAATATACAATTAAATCTCAGCCATCACAGCTTCTTCACAAAGTTGTATTTATTGACGCTTTAAAATTATAAGGAGTAGTAAAAGAGGTTATGAAAAGATTCATGAGCCAAAATGTCTGAAAATGAGCTATGAATATAGGATGGTATCTGCTGTCACTGACATTTTTTTTAAATCTTTTCATAACGATATAGGAATGGGCCATAGCTTGTAAGTAGATATAGAAATACCCGCGCTGGCATATTGCCCCGACTTACTGCATAAAAGTTCATAAAGTGAAATGAACAGTACGTATAATAAGGATGTCGATGGGCTAAAGATGCAGTGGAAGGCCAAACATGTTTTTAAAGTTGATGGCATTTGTTGGAGTTAATGACGATAGTAAGAATAATAGGGGTCTAAAACTGGAGACGTATTGGCATCAACAGAGAATCACTGGAAAACTGTTTGGTCATTGCCTTCACGAGTCTGTAGTACCAATGGCGATGGTGATTATGTCATAAAGCATTCTATTTCGTTAAGCTATATGCATATTAATTTTACAACAAACGACGTGATTTGAATAGTTTATACCTAGCTCAAGTTAAAATATTATTCTTGTCTTTACCGATTTTTTCTTTCTTCATTGCAGTTTAAAAATTGCGTTAAATCGAAAACATCCCAAAACTACCATTTGTTATAAAATTGATACACATAGATTAATGAAAATAAAATATGTTATATAGTTCTTGGAAACTGCTGGCAATGATTATCTAAAATTGAAATAATATTAGAACCAGTCATTGTTATTCCACTGTTTTAAGTTGGTACAAACAAATTATTTTAATTTAAGATAAAAAGTGGCTTTTTGTAGATTTAAGTGAAATAATATGAAATGTAGAAAATAATTCAATTATGAAAGAAGGCGTAAATTGCGTGATCTTGGGGGGTTATTCAGTGAAGTGCTAGTTATTCAATAAAACACTTAAAGTGTTAATGGCGATATAAGGATTTTTCTCAGCGAAAAGTCAAAATCGTAACGAAATTGTAATTATACCACGGAGAAACTCTGATACGATTATCTGTTTTACAGAGATAAGAATGAGGGTCCAAGTAGTTCCTGCTTCATAAAGACGTAACTCAGACGTAAGACTAACTAAATAACTAGACTATCTGACATTTATACATAACTCAGTGTTGATTGAAACCGCACTTTTCTTGAGAGATTAGTACCTACATGCAAAAGATCAAAAGATGTACCAGCAAGTATATTTTTTTATGTGACCATTTAGTTAGTTATCTTTGGCAACAGTTTGGAGAAAAAGCAACAGGTATCAAGGAGTATGGCAAAACATTTGTAAACTCGACAGCTTTGATGTAAAAAATACTTTAACTGTTCCATAACCCGTATTTTATTCACTAAATTGAAATATTGGCGTATTATTAAAATGTGCAATACACTTTTAATTTAAATTTTCCTAATCTATTATTATACTAAAAATAAACTGATGCTTGTAAAACAAGAACTTACACAACTTTCTTGTAGAAGTTGTTGTATCCTAACTGACTTATGACGGTTTTCTACAAGAAAGTTGTGCAAGTTCTTATTTAATCTGTTATATACGTGTATTTCATACCATATAAAATAAATATTTTATTCACGGATACAACCTGTTGCATTCTTACAACGAGCGAGGATAATGATTTTAAAAATACTCATAATTTGAACACAGATGTTCAATCAAACATGCTGAAATTGTCAATTATTTATAAAATATTGTCAGTTAAATATTCAGCTTAAAATATTTGTTTAACGTCCAAATATGTAAACAATTCTAGCTATTTAAGAAAAAAATTATTTCTTCAATTCTTAACAGGGTAATGACGTAGGCGAATGAAATGCAGTCGGCCTTAATATATACTATTTGCATTCATAGCATTGTTAAAGCTATAGTTTTTCAGCATAACCCTCGCCACCACGATTATTTGATGAATTATTAAGTAACTCCATATAATAAAAAATGAATTAAAAAGGTTAAAGTTTGAAAAAAATCGAGTTGATGTAAATTATAAAGATGTAAATTACAAAACATTGTATCAAGTTCTAGTTTTCTACTTAATGTATCAACACGTACAATTTTATAGCGATACGTACATTCATTTATAATTATCATATCCATACTATGCACACACACACACACACATACACACACACATACAAACACACATACATGTGGGCCTATTTCCGAACGTATTTAAGACGTGTTAAAAACGCACTTTTCTGTGAAAATCTTGGAATTCGAAAATTTTCGAGAAACTATATTTCTCTATAGAATAGTATAAAAAATGAATAAATCGAATAATTTGTCAAGTGTAGATAAAGGTTTCCCATGTAGTTCTCAATCAACTATGGTTAATATCCCTGAGCCGTAACCGTCCACCTGTACGAAGACTTGGGAAGGAGCTTACCTTGCGGCATCGGCAGGATCGTCGGCTCCGGTTGTCGGTCGGTCGTCGTCTGTGCTGGCAGGGGCGCAGCGACCACACAGGAACGAGCTCATCAGCATAAAGCCCCGCGACTCTGCCGCGCACTCTCAGCCCCGGCCAACCCGTTGCTCAGGCGCGGCTTGCCCAAATTTTTGTTGCCTTTCTTTTGGTTCGGTTTTTTTTCTTGTTTTCACCATTTTTAGGGGGGGTGCGCGCGCACACTCCGCCACTGGCCTTGTCCAATCAGAGGCCGGTATTGATCGATGGATCGAGATCTGGACTCCTCCATAGGTACAGAGAGATGAAGGAACAATATATTAGGGAGGGGGAAGAGTGGCTCTATGTGTGAAGATGCGCACACGCGCATACACATGTGTGTGTAAATACAGTTGTCCATATGAGAGTTTCGGGAAATATAAGCATGTTGTCATGCTCTGGCTGAAATAAGGTCACTTTAAAGTAACATCTTTGTTTGGAAAGGATGAAGTACGTGAAATTTTGGTTTTAGTGCGTCCAGATAGGTATAGGCGCGGTAGCACAGCTTTTCGAAATAAAACAATACTATTTCTATCCACAAAAATGTGGGAATTTTTTTTTTTAGTTTGTCTTTAGGTTCTGCTCAGAAAATTTTATATTTAAAGGAAATTTTCACATTCTGTAGAGATTATTATTTAAATTTTCTTATTATCGAATTACAGATATATTTTAGTCTGGGATGAAACTCATCGTTAAAAAAATATAATATATTTTATAAAAATTCATCAGCAGTTAATTTTTTACGAAATTAAATAAGACTACTAATTTGATTATTTAAATTTATATTGTTCCTACAAACATTTTGCTTAATAAATATTTTCGAAAAAAAGATATCGGCAGTTTCTCCATTCCGATAGGGCCGAAATGGTTTTATGTAAAAAAGATCTCTCTTTGCGGGTGGTTTGTCTTCATTAGACAGTTTTAAAACAGCTCAAAGTATTAAATATCGAAATTAGAACTACCATTTCCAAATAGATCCAAACACTAAAATATCGAAATTAGAACTACCGTTTCCAAATAGACCAAAACATTAAAATATCGAAAAAATAAACACTCTATTTCGAAAATTAAGAATCTGATCTGAAATCGAATCATATATCCTTGTAGGACTTTCAAAAGGGCTGCAAATGGCTCACAAACTGTTTATAGCACTTTTAGTTTTCGCTCGGATTTCATCCGTTTACCCCGAACCATACAGTTCACGTTAAGTATTAAATTAATACTTTTAAAATCAATGACAATAAAAAAGGCTTAAAAATCTTATTAAAATCTCCTTTTTAGGGCGTACAAAAATTATACAGCCATAGCGTTTTCAGGCACTATTATGCTCTTCATCAGCGGCGAAGTTCACCTCGCCACTGATGAAAGGCATATTACAATCAGTGTTACAATCTTCAGAAAGAGAAATACTCTTCAAGTGGACGGGGCGATTTTTTGAAAACTATAAGCCTTGTAAAAGCAAATTATGAATTAGATTTCCTATTGAGCACTTTTGTCGCTTACTGTTTATATCTATATTTTATAGTTTCGAAGCTGTTTCAAGTAAAATTAAGCAAAGTGAGACAAAATCTCACTCGAACATAAAATCTTCAGTATTTTCGGGGAAAAAAGGGTTAAAAATATCAAAATACTGCCATTATTTTTATATATACATAAATTGTTCAATATTTCCGATAAAACAAGTAAAAATTGCTTATCTTTTTATCTATCAGTTACGGATATATTCGCAGCACCCAAAGTGTTAACATATTTCGTAACACTCTCAGCGCCGTTGGCAGAGACGAAATGGAAGAGGGGCTGGAGAGACATTCAAGGGAGCTCAACAGTCTTAAATGAGGGGCTCACCCAAAACACAATTAATCATTAGCATTTATAAACCATAATAGTTACTGTTATATATTTCAATTCATATGGATTATTAGCAAATAATTGCATATTTATATTTGCAAGCTAAGAGCTGATTATTAATATCCATGTAGCTACTATACATCAATAATGATATATAATAATTACAATTGATTTCAATGTAAACATTAATTAGCAATAAAGCTGTGAATAGTTTGTAGAAACATTCTGAATGTGAATACAAGTTAATGCTTAATATGAACTCTTACCTGCTTATCAGTTGATTTTGACTCTATAATGTGAAACAGTTGAACCCCATAATAATACAAAAGCATCCTAAATAAATACTATTATCAGAATTTTTTAAATATTTTTAAATTAAATATGTAAATAAATGGTTCATGAGTATAATCACACATTCGGTTAAATTAAAAAATCTTTAGAAAACAAATCTTAAAATTTTTTTAATGCAAAATTTGAAGGACATTTCATATGAAATTTCATGTCACTATTAAAATTTAATATTTCTATTAGGGGGGCTGTGTATACCTCTTTGGGGGGACTTGGCCCCCTCTGGCCCCTGCCTGGCTACAATCCCGAACGTTCCGATTTCAGCCAGAGATCTCAGGTACCCCAATCGTAGATGTTATTCTCATCAAATGAAAGCCATTCTCATCAGCAAATGAAATATCCTTTAGCAGAATGTAGGGGATAAGTGCTACGTCGATCAAATTTTTAATTTATTCGTGATGGCTCAAAAATATCAGGTTGTGCAATGGAAATACGCTTGGTAAGAAAATACATTTGGTATAATACATACGCTTGGAAATACATTTGGCAAGTTTGGCAACACATTTAGCGAAATATCGCCCACTTGGCGACATGTCGCTTCAGATTGAAGAAAATATCGCTAGAATTGCAAAAGTGACGCTAAGTCAACGAAAATGACGCCATGTTGATGATGTAATTGCTAAAATATTTTAATATAGACTCCATTGTTTATTGCGTATGCTATCAGTATTGAAAAAGGTCAGTTTAGAGTTGCGCGAAATATAAGTTGATTGAGTATTTGAAATTAGATTTACAGGGTGTCAAACGGAAAAGCGTTAAAGGTATAATTCAAAATTAAAAACATTCTGTCGTAGATCTTATACATCATTTTTTTCACCATGAAAGACGTGAATTCTTGCATTACATAGGGAAAGTCACTCGTGGTTCACATCAGATTTTTATCCTTTACATTCCCATACAACTCAAACCAACATAAAAATCGTCCATAGAATGTATCTACAGTCAAATTAATTTCTTATATTTGTACACCAGGATTAAAACAGTGGTAATTTAAACACAATATAATATAATCTGGAAAGAATTTGCTATAATAGTTAAAGTCAATATCGAGGCGTTTATCGGAGGTCCAAAGAATAGCCGAGAAAGTTCGGGAAATCGAAGGCACTGGGAAAAGTGTTAACTGATAAGATATCTTGAATTTCACATTTTTTGCATGATTGTTGTGTAATGCCTCGCATCTCGTGTAGACAAGAATATGACCCATAAAGTTTTCGTAGTGTTTCCAATACGTATTAGAATCGGAAATGCGAATCTTCTCCTGCTTCTCATATACTCATATTCCAGTTCGTTCAGGTTATTTTTATATTCGGTATCAGAACAGAAAAATTAGCTTTCGGTTCAAGTTATTACATTTCTTATATATATATATATATATATATATATATATATATATATAATAAAAAAAATCTGATGTGGGCAACACATGGCTTTCCTTATATAATGTAATGAATTTACTACTTTTACAGTAAAAAAATAGGTTTTTCTTATAGTAGATACTAATATTCTTTCCAAGATATTGAATTTTCGACAATTAGTCATCATTTTCATTAATTTAGCGTCATTTTTATCCATTTGGCGAGATTTTCGTTAATTTGGCAACATTTCAAAAAGTCGCCAAGTTGGCGACATTCCGCCAAATTCGTCGCCAAAATCTCGCCAAGCGTTATGGACGAAGAAATAAGTTGTTCTTACAGCAGATAAATGACTATTGGCGTTCAAATACAAAAGTATTACTCAAAGTATCTTTTTTCATGAATTGAACGAGATAGATACACGAGAATGATGTCACCCAATTTATCGCATGGTATTACATATGAAAAGTGAACATGTTTCTCAATAGGAAATATTTTATTTTCATTTTATATGAATTTTTAATAATTTTTTTGAAAAATGTGCAATATCTAGAGAACGGTTCATGTTAGCGTTCTAAAATTTATGTCAATCGTTTTCTAATGAAAAATTACATAAGAAATGTCTATTTGCGTAACTTTATTAGTGGTTTTGATTTTTTGACGATTTTTTCAAAATTTTATTCGAAAATTTAGGGGGGTTCTGAACATTCGATTACGCATAAAAGCAACAGGCTTCCAGTGTTTACGGATTGTGATTTTTGTACCAAATTTGGTTCGAATCGGTCCGTTCGTTCGTCAGTTATCGTCTCCACAGACTCACTGACACACACACACACACACACACACACACACACATACACACACACAGACACCACTTCAAAAATGTTTGATTCGTGATCAGGGATGCTTGAAACGTGCTCTCCCGTCGAAAACTCGATTTCGAATTTTCAACCCCGTCACAATACTTTCCTTATACATTATGTATATAAGGAAAGTAATATAATATGAAAATCCAATGATAGAATGAGAGAAGTTGTAACTCATTAAACTCTAATTAAAAAAATATCAACAACTTAAAAAGAAGAATAAAATAGAGAATCATCAATCAAGAGGAGAATAAAATTTATATATATGTATATATATATAAATAAAAATTGAAAGATTTTAATCGAAAATTACGCATAAACTACTGTATGTACAAAAAAACCCATCACTAGCATATCTGTTACAAATGAGTAACTATAGACCAAGACTAAGGATAAAGATAGAAGGTAACATATCACTACAATGGAAAGGGGGATGAGAAGAATATTAGGATACAAAATTCACAAGTAAAAGTATATAAATATAAATAAAAATAAAAATAAAACACGGCAAAAATGAGAAAAGGCAATAATAATTAGCTCAAGATAAAAGATTAAGACAGAGAGCAATCAATTGAAACTACACAAAAATGGCGGTTAGTTCGAAATTGCATTCTCATCAGGACAGCCATACAATTCGAATTAAAACCGATAGAATAGCCAGTTTCTGACAATGGCGATAGTATTTAACTATAGACACCATTGGAACTGTCTACTGGAAGCTAGTGGAAGGAGAAAAATAAATCAATTGAATTACAAATCAAAAAAATAATACTTCCTCGAACAGAAATATGAACTCACAAGCATTGCCACCGCGTGTAAGTTGAACTAGCGACTGAGCATTTCACCTCACTTCGTCAATGCGAGTGGGCACCGGAATGAATGCATTTGAACGATACATAATATGTATGGAGAATTTTAAAAATAGTAATCAGTATAGGACTCAGGAAAAGTGGAAAACAGTCATTCGAAAATAGTAAATAGTATTAGACTCAGGCCAAGTGGTAAGTTAGGTGAAAAGAATGGGTGAATTCTCAAAATTGAGTTATCCAATCAAAGATAAATAATGCATGTGTAAAATGATTACGTGGTATATTTGAAATTATTAATAATATTATTTACTAATACTTCCGGATATTGGTAATTTTGACAAATGTGTTTGAGATTATTGATGTGGAGAAAGTGAAACCGAGGATCAGAAAGTCGATGTATTCGAAATAGCTGGTTTAAAATGATGTTTCTAAATAATTGAATAGAATTACAAAATTGATATGATAGCAGCTTTATGATAGTGAAGTTGTAAGAATCTTTTTTGTCATATAGATTGGTGATTACATGATTATTGAGGGTATCTAAATTTAGGTCTAAAAAATTTACAGTTTGACTAACGCTAGGCTCATTAGGAATTAATTCTAGGTTAGATGGGTAAAAATCAATATAAATTGGATAGGAATCATCAATGATAATACAAATTAAGTCGTCAACATATCTATATATAATATATGAATTAGAGTTAAAATGACATTCATAATAATAAAGATATAAGTTAGCGAGTATACTACTACTACAGCCACCTTGTGGTACACCAGATGTTTGTATATAAATGTTATTACCTTGGATAATATAATTGTTGTATAACACAAAGTGTAAGAGCATAGGAAAGTATTTGACATTAAATGCAACACTATTGGCAGATAGATAGCCTTGATAAAGAGAGATAATAACTTTATATAAATCTTTAATGACAATATTATTAAATATGTCTTTAAAATCAAAGTTATGGAAACCAAGAATTTGTGGAAGCTTGCTAAGGTGATTTACTAAATCAAAACTATTGTTCAAAATGAAATATCCTGAATTCCTAAATTTAAGAGATTCATTAATTCTATTTAAACAGTTAAGCAAGTATTTACTAGCTGTAGTGGTGAAGGTATTATGTCCACAAGTGACTGTTCTAAAACTGAGAGGTGATTTATGGAATTTAGGAACCAAAGTAACATAAGGAAATTTAAAAAACTTACAATTAATATTTAATTGTGTATATAATTTTAGCATTTTAGTTTTGATTATGATAGACTGATTATTAATGGGTTTAAAAATTTGATTATTTTTTAAGTAATTCTGTAACAGAGAAACATAATATTTTTTACAAATGATGGCATAATTTTTAGAAGCTTTATCTACATAAGTTATGACAAAATGTTGTAGTTCTTTAATAGCAGATAGGAGTTGTTTATAAGGATACTTAGGCTTCGTTAATTTAATGTTTATAATAACATTTTTGAGTAGATGTAAGGTAACATACTTCCATAGATGGAATGCTTCAATAGGAATGGAATGTGAACAAGCACGTTGATATATGAATTTATCAAAATCAAATGATATAGACTGAAGAAGTTGTTTAGGGTGATGGCAGAATGGAATGCAAAATTTAGACCCTTTATTCATAATATCCCTAAGTATATCATCCTGAACTATACTGAGATCCCCAGTAATAATGTGTCCATGAGAGGAGTTGACAAAAGGGGCAAGAATGTTATTGCTGCATACACATGATGTAAGGTCATCGGAGTTTAATGTTCTGGAAACTTCATTGTAATTGTAAATAGTTCTACCAATTGGTAAATTATATTTGAAGGATTTTTGTATTTTGGTTTTTTTACGGGTAACAAGTGCTGATGTTTTACAAATAAAATATTGAAGTTAAGAGAATTAAAAATAAGGTGTTTAAAAGAAATTACACAGTAAGCTATTTTAGTATGTGGATTTGGTGAATGGAGAAGGTGGTAATTTAAGAAATTTGTACGTGAAAGAAGCAAATTATAAAATAAATGTTTAAAATGCTCATGAGTTAATTTTAATTTTAAAAAATTAGTATAAACAATACTTAATTTGCATTTTCTGACTTTATATAACCAAGTTCTAACAGGTATTATATTTTATTTATACATCCACTTATACATTAGCTTTTCTTTTATTACCCCTCTTGATGGTATATTATCTCTTGTACATGTCTTTTCGTATTACTATTATTTATTTCTTACGAATGGCAACAGTATATCTTATTTCTTTGTGAATGGCAACACTAGTCACTTCTTTCTGTGTTCCCGTGCTTACTAGGTTTGTGTGTATTTTCAGTCAGTTTTTTGGTATCTATTTTTCCTTTATATTTTTCTTATTTATGTATGTCGTCCAAGTAGAAATAGTTTATAGATATAATCTATCTATTTTTTCAGAAACATACATTTTTGTGTTTGCTTCTACAAAAAACTTGGACATGATTAGATTTTTGTAGAGGTGAACAATTCATGATTTAGGCTTAGAGCCTCGTCCACGTGTATAGCGTTAGTGCTTGATTTCGTTTGTTATTCTTTTTTCAATTCCATACCTTTGTATTTTGATACTTTTCATTGACTTGTTGATTCGATATTTATTTTATTTATTTATTTTTTTTTTCTTTTCCATTAGTTTGAGGAATTGTTGATTTTTACTTTTGTTTTGTAAGCCTGTTAGATAGTTGAATTTTTGTGTTACAGCTTCTCACTTTTCTTTCATTGGGTCTTCAAACCCTTTTTTTCTTTTATATATATATATATATATATATATATATATATATATTTAAATATAATATGAAAATCCAGTGATAGTATAAAGAAAAGTTGTAACTCAAAATTCCTTAACTTAAAATATGCCTGCAAATTAAAAAGTGGTATTAAATAGAGAATCATCATAAGAAAAATAAAATGCATATTTCTAGTCATCAAACTAAAGATAATCAACAAATATTAACAAATGTCAATGGTGTGGATTCGAAAATAGAAAAACAGAAAATATCCAAGCATTAAGCACGTGGATAAGCACTAGGCCTACAAAAATTGTTCACTTCGAAAAAAATTATTTTTCAAGTCCAAGTACTTAATCAAAATGAACACAAAATATGATTGTTTCTGAAATGAGAGATAGATTATATCTACAAACTCTCATTACTTGGACTGCAAGCATAAAGAGTGAAAAATTATATAGAAAACAAGAATACCTGAAATACACTGCAAATGTCCAATCCATTCGTACACTAAATGAAGAAATCAATGTTGCTAATCGCAAAAGATAAAAGTAGAGATCTGCTGCTTCCAATCGTGAGAAATAAATAACTGTATTGCGAAAAGGTAATAATATGTGATATATTCTACAGTGAAAGCTACAAAATAAAGGGGCGTATAATATAATTGAAAATATAGAGGCTAAAATATAAGGGGATGTAAATACATTGCAATGTTTAATCAAGAGAATGTTGATGTTTGGCTAATATTAGATAATATGGAGAGAATTTTAAGAACATTCAGCTAATCCAAATTTTTAACTATACCATTTACTAAATATGTTGGATATGTATATAATTTGCTGGTAATTTTTATGTTATTAATGTGCATAGCATGAAATTTTCTATCTGATAATCTATAAATTCTAAAAAGTTGATTAAATATAATATTTCTAAACAATTGAATCGAGTTGCAGGAATTAAATGGTAATATTTTATTAATGTTAAATTTAAAATGGTCTGTTTTATCATATAAATTAATAATTATCCCATTAATAGGTTCAATAATTAGATTTAAATAAAAAAAATAATATTATTACTAATTAATATTACTTAATTAACTTAAATTAACTTAATTAATATTATTACTTCATCAGGAATTAATTCCAAATTAACCGGATAGAAATCTATATCTATGACATAGTTATCAGTAAATATTAAACAAATCCAATCATCAACATATCTGTAAATTTTATAATCTGTTGAAGTAAAAGATTTTTCATAATGATAAAGGTACAAATTAGCTAACATACTACTACTACAGCCACTTTGTGGAACCCCTGAGACTTGTAAGAATAATTAATTACCTTAAAATATATAATTATTGAAAAGAACAAAGTGGAGAAGTTTAGGAAAATTGGTAAATATAGTATGAGTAGATTGATTAGTAATATAAACATTATATAGAGCTAAAATTACATCAAACAGATCAGAGATAAGTAATATTATTAAGAAGATCTTTAAAATCAAAAGTTTGAAATTCAATTAGTTTACCCTAGTGATGTTAAATTTATTCTTTAATCCTTTACTATTATTTAGAATAAGGTAGTTATTATTAAAATAACGTAAACTATCATTTAGTACATTTAAATAATTTAATAGTAATTTACTCACAGTAGTAGAGTAAGAATTATAACCACTAGTTACAGTTCTAAATTTCATAGGATTCTTATAAAATTTAGGAATAAGCACAATATATGGAAATTTCAAACATTTATAATTAATATTTAAATCTCTATATATATTGATAAATTTCAGTTTGATACCATTTATGGAATGTGAATCAAGTTTAAATAGACTATTATTCTTTAAATAATCTAACAGATATTGTATATACAATATTTTACAGATAATAGCGTAATTATTAGAGACTTTAACAAGATAAGTAATAACAAAAGATCTTTGTAAATCATTAATAAAGTGCTTTATATTATCAATATTATACATATAGATCTAGACAAATTAATACTACAAATGGTATTTTTAATAAATTTAAATAAAATAAATTTCTGTATATTAAATGCCTCTAGAGGCTGAGCATATCTAGAAGCTAATTTATAAATATATTTATCTAGGTCAAGATTTATTGACTTTAAAACATTAAAAGAGTTATTATTACAAAATAGTAACCTGAATTTTGTACCAAAAGGCATTATGGTTCTTAAAGAATCGTCTTTAACTATGGCTAAGTCTCCTGTAACTATATGCCCCAAGTGTAGATTAATATATTTAGCATAATTGTCTACTTCGTATTCATTATCTACATTTGACTTGGAATCTTTATCTATAGAGAGATTCTGAAATTTCATTGTAATTAAAGAGCAATCTTCCAATGGGTTTGTTGTATGTAAAAGTCTTTGAAACATTGAAATCCTTAATAGGCAATAAATATTTGAACTTATTAAATAAATTCCTAAAATTTATAGAATTATAAATTGGATGTTTAAAAGAAATTACACAATAAGAATTAGAAGAACTATTATTATTCTGAAATTGATTAAGTTTTAATTTTAAATACTTTGATCTAGTAATGAGCAAATCTTTGAAAATATCATTAAATGTTCATTAGTTAGATTTAATTTTAAGAAAATGGCATAAACGTTATTTAAATGTTTTTCTTAACCACAAATACCCATGATTTTATTAATTTCCATTGATAAGTGGTGTTAAATTGATGATGTAAACTTTTAATCTCAGCTTTATAATCATGTTGTTCTTTTCCTTTTGCCACGTTTAAATCTTTTGAGTTTAACCCAGTTTCTACGTTTCTACATATACGTATATATATATATATATATATATCTATATATATATATATATATATATATATATATATATATATATATATATATATATATATAATAAAAAAGATAAAATTAAAAATAGTAAGACTAATTTAATACATGATCAGTGTCATACCCTGGTTCAAAAACAATACGTAGGAAAATTAAGTAAAGAGGATATGAAAGGAAATATCAGACAATAGGAAAACAGTGCTACCATATAAGACAACATGAACTTAATTTTAAATATCAGTAATACACATGAATTTATCAACATTCAAGAGCGGTGCATACAAATCAAGTTCAAACATCAAAGGATTATCAAAATCTGGAGGCTCAATATATTAAAATGACAAAAAATAAGAGAAAAGATGTAATCCGAAAATATGAAATTAGATAGAACCTCTGTAGATCCAGCTTTTCAAGGATCTTTGCATCCACAGAGGTTCCAAATGTGTTTCGCTCAACGATACAGCGACATGGCCGAAACATCGTCAAAAGATCCGACACACTTCCAGACAGTAAGATAAATGAAAATAACAAAAAATAATAAAAGGAAATTGGAAAGAATATGATGAAAGTGCATAAAGCATACACATAAGTAATCTAACCAACAATCCACAGGGATTCAGATAGAATTAAAGTCATACCTTTCATCACCATTATACAGGGCACATATTTCGTTGCTCTAAACAAAGTATTAGGAAAGAGTACTAGAGAGCGCTATCTATTGTGAATAATAGGAAATACTCCTGAATGTTCAACCAATGGACCATACAAATTTATATGTTTCAAACCCAAAAATTAGAGATATAAAGAAAAAATTAATAATTAGCAATTATATAATATTTATCCATAACTTATTACTAAGACAATAAAATCTCAAAGAATATTTTAGTGTTTGAAGTATACAATAGCAATTTCAAATTTGACTAAAACAATAAATAAAATATTATAAATGGAATTCAAAATTTCTAAAGTGATATTTAACAAAACTAACAGGATATGATTCAGCCTTACAGTATTGAAATAAATCTGCTAGATGATTACTGTATTGTGTATTTTCACATAACCTAAAAATCCTATGAAATTGATTTATTAAAATATTTTTGTATACCTGTTTACTCATACATGAGTTAAAATTGATTATCTTGTGAATTTTAAATGGAAAACTTTTTCTTTTGTCAAAAATGTTTGACAAAAATGAATATTTGTCATCAAGAGATAGAGTTAAATCTAAGAAATGAACACTAGACGAGATGTTGCTTTCGTTAGGTATAAGAGATAAATTTGGAGGATAAAATCAAAATCTATATCATTTGATGAGGGAGCTATTTTAATGAGAATTACATCGTCAATATATCTGTAAAAAGTATATGCAGAGTTTATAAAATTTGACTCGTAGAAGTGTAGATAAAGATTTGCTAGAGCTGAACTGGCAGAGCCACCCTGTGGAACACCCTTAATTTGTATATAAATGTTATTGCCTTGCATCAAGTAATTATTAAAAATTACACACTTGAGAAGGTCCGGCCGTCCAAATAGATGCTCTAAGTCCTCGGACGAGTCGGACGGTCTGGGTCTTCAACACTTGAGAAGGTGGTGCACGTAAGAATGATCTATATCCAAATTTTGTCTATTATAGAAAGATTTAATAATATCCCAAGTTACTTTATATAGATCTTTTATGTCAATATTGTTGAAAAGGTCCTTAAAGTCATACATTTTAAATCCTAAAATATTAATCGTATCCAACTTTTGAATAAATTGATAACTGTTATTAATGATATGAGAAATTGAATTATCAATTATATTAGAAATGATTTTATTAAGAATTACCAATAGAGATTTACTAGCAACAGTTGCATATGATTTATGTCCTATAGTTACAGATCTAAAAGAGATAGGATTTTTATGAAATTTTGGGATCATGACAATATAAGGGAATCTTAGATTGTTGCAAGGTAATTTTAATAATTTATGAAATGCAATAATTTTCTTAGATATTGATGTTGCTGAAGAATCAATTTTTTAAATATATCATTGTGATTTGAGAAATCGTTTAAGATTTGTACATAATATTTTTTACATATGATGGCGTAATTGTTGGCAGCTTTATAGACATGTGTGATGACAAATTGTGGTTTTAGTTCATTTATTGCCTGCTTCAAGTTTGTATAGTTAATTGTAGGTTTAGTTGTAGGCAAGTTACCTAAAAGATGTTTGATGTTTGTCATAATGCTGACTTTCCACATATCGAAAGCTTCAATGGGATAGTTTTTACTACAAGCAATTTTATATATGAATTTTTCTAGATCAATATTTAGTTGTTTAATTAAAAGAGAGTGATTTAATGTATTTTGGATTCGGAATTTGGTACCATAAAGCATAAGATTAAGTGCTAAATTTAGAACAATGTTGATATCACCAGTAATTATGTGTTTATGATTGCTGTCTATATATTTAGAATAATTTGGCTGGTAACAGACACATAGTAAATTAGGAGAGGAATTTTTATTTATAAGAGATTTAGATATATTATTTTAATTGATAATTATAATATATATCATTGTAATTGATAATTATAATATATATCATTGTAATTGATAATTTATAATATTCATCACAAATTTTATTGATTCTAAGAGCCTGGTTTATTATAATATTTCTAAATACAGATATATGCAAACAAGAGTCAAAATGTTGAATTTTTGATGTATTAAATTTAAAATCCTGTCTTTTATCATACAAGTTTATAACCATATTACAATTTTGTAAATTTAAATTTAAATCTAAAAAGTTTGCAACATTTGAGTCATTATTACTTGCAATTGTAAATTTTTTGGATAAAAGTTTAATACTATAGGAATATAATTTGGGGATACACATAATATGTCATCTAAATATCTAAACATGTGCATATTATGCAAGCTTGGATTAATGTTTTTTTCATAGAAGAATAAATACAGATTAGCTAACAATGATGAGGCACACCCCCCTTGTGGGATACCAACGTGTTGTTTAAAAAAAGCACCACCATGTTGAATATAATTCTCATAAAGTGTAAAATTAAGTAATTTTTTAAAGGGAAAATTTGAATATTTTAGGTTAATATTATATTTTTCAAAAATTCCTAAAATAATTCTATAGAGATCATCTATATTAATATTATTAAACAAATCTTTGAAATCAAAGGTATAAATACTATGAATATTAGTAAGAGTTTTTAATTTCTTAACTAATTCAAAACTGTTTTTTACAATATGACAATTATTTGAGATTTCATCTGACAAGGATACTTCATGTAATATCATAATAATTTTCCAGCATTAGTAATGTAAGAATTATGCCCACTGGTAATGGTTCGAAAAGCAACAGGGGATTTGTGAAACTAAAAATATATATATATATATATAATTATTTATTAATTATATAAATAAATAAAAATGAAAAATAATAAACTACGTCAAAAAAATTAGAAAAATCAAAAAATCGGAAAGTAAGATACATTAATGTTTTGAATTTTATTTTCGCAAAAAAATTGTAACTTTTGCCAGTATTGAAACTACAATTTGAGCGCCCTTATAATGGTGTATAGTGGCATTCTCGTTTATCCAGTTTTCCTATGAATTACTTGTTTAGTAAGAATTTTCATCTTTGATTCATGTTCATATTCAGGATTGCATATATGGGATGTTCATATTCTGAATTGCTTGTCCGGTCTCCAGCTTAGACTCACTGGACGGGTCTGGGAGTATTACTGTGAACGTTCGTACAGCTTCCCTGGTAGAATTTCGACTTGTTCATTCCGGTGCTTCTAGATAATTAAGCTGTTGAGGTTGATCGTGTATACACGTGGTGGAAGAAGAAGGGTTCATGCCGCATGGTAATACAAATTTTGTTAATGTATCTTATTTTCCTGAGGAGGAATTTAACTCTGACTAATCATCGAATTTGGGATGGTGCTGTTTTCTTCTCTTATCGGCATTATGACCGTGAATTTGCTTCTTCGGTGATGTTAATATTACTTGAATTTTTATTATTATTATATAATTTTTTTTATTACATATTTCTAATATATATATATATATATATATATATATATATATATATATATAATTATATATAATTATATATATATATATATATATATATATATATTATATATATATATATATATATATAAATATAAAAAGTATAAAAAGAATTTAAAATTTGAAAAAAGAAGGAAGGCTTAGCGAGAAGCTTACTTAATGGCGGCGGTAAGGGGTTGTGACCTTACACCCCAGTTGTCAACATGCATGTTATAAATGCCGCGGCATTGCACTCCTGGACGCCAGCTCTGGCTGAAGCCAAGTGGGGTGCAAGGTCACAACCCCTTACCGCCATTAAGCAAGCTTCTCGCTAAGCCTTCCTTCTTCTTTTTTCCATTCTAAAATTCGTTTTATACTTTTTTATATTTATATCGTGTATAGTATTTGTAGCTGCTTTGCGCATATATACTATAACACTTCAAAATCTTTAATAACCTCCATTTTCCATCTTATATATTATATATATATATAATTATATATATATATATATATAATTATATATATATATTGCTTGTAAATTGAATGTAAAGGTAAAATTTTTTTTTGTAAATCAGAAGCCAAGTGTAGCACGATGAGTTAGGCCTTTTATAGCTCCCAAGAAGTTTGGAAATTGAATAAATGGAATCTAGTGAATATTAAAGGAATAAAATGAATACGAAAAGCATTTCTGAAACCATGTACGTTATCAAGGGTCATACATGTTTCATTAATGCAGATTCTACGTTTCTGTGTACACAACTGTAAAATGCATTACAGAAATAATGTACATGGCCCGACGTAGAAGAAAAGACAAAGTGGATCAAATACACAAAAAAATCAATCATGAATATAAAATATTCTGTTACACCAGCATGTGGCTAATTATTGAAATGAGGATACAAAGTATTATAAAGAAATATCAAAAGAATATAATGAAAATAAAATGAAAATATATCTACTCCTAGTACTGTGGTACTTCTGGATAAGCATGTGTATTACCAATCATCTCAGAACAGGTTACAGTGAATTGTTAGTTACTGACTAAGCAGTTTTCGCAAAGCATGTTAAAGTGAATTATACGAATTGTTTAACTGTTAGAAGAAGACATGGAGATTATGAATTATTTAGAAGTGCTAGAGTATGATCTGTCAATATGTTGCTGTAATTGTTGCAAGTTTTTGAATTTAAATTTAAAATGTGTTTTAATAAAAGAAAAAATAAGGTTGGGCGGGTAGTTATTGTTGATAACTGTGTTGATGAATTTATGAAGGAGTTGCCAGAATGAATACTTCTTACATTTTCACATGAATATTTTCAATAAAAGCCTTTTTCACGCTTTGCCGAAGTAGTATTTGTCCTTCTATGTAATGCCTAGATATCCTATGAAAATACCTAGGGAAAGTATGTGAAATATTAAAATAAAACAGACATTTCATACTTTGCTTAAAAATGTCACGCATTCTATAGAATGCCTGGGCATTCTATACAATACCAGCTTTTCACACTTTGCCGGTAACGTATGTGTATACACTTTATATTTAGTATAAAATGTATATACTAATTACAAAGCTATATTTTATGAAGCTAGCTCGACAGCATTATCGCCTTTAATACAAACTTATTTAAATTATAATATCCATACATAATGGTTTCATTAATGAAAGGGTTCCCTTCAAAGGAGTTGAAACAACGCCCAAATTCTAATATCTTTAAGTGACAATGATATCTTATTAATCGCATTCAAATATTTTTATTACGAATTTCATTCCCATAAACCAGTAAAAATCAAAGATTAATAGTACTTACTAATGTGTTTTGTATAGTTTTTAAATACCAAATTTATATCTAAAAGAAAAAAAAAAAAGATTAATTATATTATTTCATTTCGACCATTTCGACAGATGTCATTCTCCTATAAAGTAAAGTAAACATCAAATGTATTCTTTATTTCTCAAGGAAGCATAAGTCAGAATATATATATATATATATATATATATATATATTTCTGGAGGATACAATAAACTGTTATTAGTTTCTCCTTTCTACATTCATTTTACTGTTGATTATAGATGTACTATTTTACATATTATTATATTAGCTAACCTTTAGGACATTTATCAAAAGATATACCCGTGAAAGATATATCCCTTAATCATAGGGAATAGTTTGATCACGATCAGTATTGCCACAATTTTGATTACACTCTAAGTATTTTTATTCAGATATAAAATCAAATAAAAAGTTAATTTTGAAAAATCACAAGCTTTTAAGTATTAAAATTTTAACATTTCAAGAGAAATTTTTAGAAACAGAGGTTAACGGAATATACGTTTAGCTAAATTTTTAAAATTAAAAAAAATTCTGCGATAGTGTGATATAAAACTTAAGTAATTTAGAACTATTGGAATATTTCTGGAAGGTATGGTAAACTGTGATTAGCTTTTCTTTTCTAAATTAATTCTTTTTTAACACTTTACAACATAGTTGAAAGTGTTTGAATTTATTCATTCTGTCTGTCTGTCCGTTCGCACGATAACTGCTGTAAAAATGACTTTATCAAAATGAAATTTTAGTATGTTGTTGAGACGGTTTGTGGGACATATAGGAATGTAAATGAATGATATATCCCAATTAGTTTTGAATTGAAGCTTGGTTGATAAAATGAATTACATTGAACCCTATGGGACCTAATTTTTCAAACATTTTTAAGCGAAGTTAAAATTCACAAATTTTTTAAATAAAAATTTAAATAATAATTACACCCATTTAATATGAAAAGATCACGTGACCCACCTTAAAATGAAATATGACATCCATCATTTTTTCCCAGAGTAAAAAATCGTGATTTTAAAAGTACTTTTTAATTTATATTTAGTGTTGTATTATTCCTTAAACCGCTTTATTTTTGCGTATTTTCTGTGCATCTACATTCTGTGCCAACGCACTTACAATATTTTAAGTTTAAATGATCATTAAACTTTGATTATTTCTACAACGAAACCTAATTTTAATGGATGCGGAATGTAAAGTGATTGCAAGATGAGTTGTATAAGAATTGCTGACTTTTTTTCACGCAAAATTATTTAACTCTGGAGTCTGAAATAAAATGTATGAATAAAATATTCACCGCTTTTACATAGAGAGAAGACTATTTATATTTCGATGACGTCATTTGAATAAAGTTTTTATATAAATGTTAATTTTTTTAAAGTTTAATGATTTTCGATGACGTTTTAAGTTTTCAAATATAATAAATTATTGTACTACTGTTATAATTAAAAAAATATCACAGCTGAATGTATGACATTTTAGAGATGTTTAAATAAAATTGCATTTCAATTGGAAAGTGTTTTATAATCAATGCTTAATGCATGATTGATCTTTCTTGTTTATTATATATCTTTCATTTTCATATTATTATAATAACTTACATTTAGGACTTTTAGCACAAGATTTTAATACCCATAAAATGTGTATCTATTAATCATATGTTTGATCACAGTCAGTATTGCTGCAGTTTTGACGGCACCCTAAGTATTTTTATTTAGATATAAAATGAAATATAAAGTTAATTTTGAAAAATCCCACAAAGTTAAGTATTAAAATTCTAACCTTTGAAGAGCAATTTTTAGAAATTGAGATTAACGGAATATATTTTTTACTAAATTTTTTGCAATTATCTGAAATAAAATGTATGTAATATACTTTTATTAGAATATATCTATAAGGTATGTTAAAATGCGATTTGATATTTCCGAATTTATTCTATTTTGGATTATTTAAATGCTATTTTATATAGTATTATGTTAATTTACCTTCAGGATATTGAGCATCTATCCCACTTTAATACACATAAAATATTTGTTTTCTAATAATACGCAATTCTTTGATCACAGGCAGAACGCTTCACTTTTGATTATGCTCTATTTTTATTCATACGTAAAATGATTTTGATAAATTTGATTTTGAAAAATCCTTACCACGTTCAGAATTTTAATTCTAACATTTCATTTTTAGAAATAGGGGTAAACAGAATACATCTTTTGCTAAATCTTTAAAATTAAAAGGAAAGTTTTTTCAATTGTATAAAACGTAATATAAGCAATCCATTTTTATTAGAATATTTCTAGAGGGTATAGTAAAATTGGATTTGATCTTTCTGAATTTATTCCAATTTTGATTATATAAGTGCTATTATTATGTTAGTATATCTTTCGAATAATTAGCATAATACTTTAAAACCTATAAAATGTTTTTTTTCTTAATATTAGGTAATTATTTGATCACAAGCGGCATTGCTACACTTTTATACAACGTAATTAAACGCAAATTAATAAAACAAAGCAGCATATAATTGTTTTGACGAATCCGCTTCCTGAAGGGAATAGCCGAAATAGCTATGTTAATTTGTGTTTAATCTTTTGCTTACGGGTGGGACAGCGTCCACCCCTTACGAAGAACCTCTCAAAAAGACAGGTATTTGACATACCCTATCTCAAACAGTTCGATCCTCCTTTGCATTCATTGGCGTCCTGGACGTCAATAATCCTGAAAGAGGGGCTCACCAAAATCATAATCATTAGCATTTACAAACCATAATAGTTACTATATTATATATTTTAATCCATATAAATTACAAATAATTGCATATTTATATTTGCAAGCTCTAATAATATCCATATAGCTACTATACATGAATATTAATATGTAATAATTACAATTGATTCTAATATAAGCGTTAACTAGTAGTAAATCTGTTAATGAATCGAAGAAAACTTCTGAAAGTTAATACAAGTTAATGCTTAATATCAACTCTTAACTACTTATCAGTTGATTTGGAGTCTTATGTATAACAGTGAACTCCGCAATAATACAAGAGTATCCGAAATACTATTGCCATAATTTTTAAAATTTCGAAGTATTTTTAAATTAAATATGCAAATAAATTGATAGTCGGTATAACCACACATTCAGCTAAATTAAAAAATCTTTAAAACGAAGTAATTTATGGAAAATCTCAAAAGAAATTTTTTATGTAAAATTTGGATGACATTTTAAGTGAAATTTCATACCATTACTAGAAATTTAATGTTTTTTATCAAAGGAGGGGGCTAAATATGCGTCTTGGGGGGGGGGGGGGGGGGCTTAGCCCCTCTGGCTCCTGCATGGCTACGGCTCTAGTCTACGGATCTACGGATTTACTCTACCCTGCGCTCTAATATATTCCACATCAAAAAGTTTGAGAATCACTGATCTAAAATGTTAATAACTAAAAATAACCATGCCGTTTCCTGTAAAATTCCCTGTTTTCTCCTTTTAATATTACTTTAAACTCATCTGTTTTAATATCGATTCTGATAAACAAGGCTTATTTATTCATCTTGGTGTCTATAAGATCTCCTTCACTATATCTCATTTATTTTATCCCAAAGCTTAAATAATTTCTTCAAACTTACGTAAGGAAGACGGCATTATTACGACATGCTTTGCTTAAAGTTAATTTTTTCCTTTATAAAGTAAACATCCAGTTAATCTTCTAAACCTCAGGAAGTGAAGAGTTCCAGAAGAATGTTATTATAAATACGGATGAGATTTCAATTCCTATAGTTGTTTTATATTTAATATGGAAAATTTTTGAAATACATGCTTTTATTTGTGTTTGTTTGGTATAAAGGTTTCTAGGAAAGTTCTTAAGCACTCCAATAACTTTGTAAGGAAAGGTCAATGAGTATACACGTTATATATATGTATAACGAATATATAGAACGAAATACTCGACGTTGTCCGGGTGCTAAATAAGTGGCAACTACTTAATTAAATAAGAGCCCGCTGCTTAAATAATATAAAAATCACACACTATCCGGTAAACACACAATATTAAATATGTTTGCTAATAGATGGCTGTAGCGATCAGGAGAAAATGGAGTCCCTTTATGATGAATTTTAATCTACAAAGGGCCTCAAGGAGAAAAAGGGCCGGTCTTCAAAGACGAATGCTCAGCTGATTTAAATATTTGAACAGGTCGCTCGGTTAAAAAATTTAATATGAATCAACGGATGAATATAGGAAAATTAGTTTTTATTCTGGAGCAGTTTTTGATATTTTTAGGAGCTATTGTTAAATTATAAACGTCGGATGGCACGGCCGTAGCCAGAAACGAAATTGAAGAGGAGCTGGAAGGAAATCCAAGGGGGGGCTCAAGAGTCTTAAAGGAAAGACTCACCAAAAACACGATTGATCATTAGCATTTAATATTATATATTTCCATTCATTTAAATTATTAACAAATAATTTCATGTTTATATTTGCAAGCTAAGAGCTGATTATTAATATCCATATAACTACTATACACCAATATTAGTATATAACAATTGCAATTGATTTAGAGATTATAAGTTAAGAAAGTTAAAGTTATTGAAAGTTAAAGCTGATTATTAATACCCGTATAGCTACTATACATCAATGTTAATATATAATAATTACAATTGATTTTAATGTAAGCATTAACTTGTAACAAAGCTGTAGCATAATTTGTAGAAACATTCTGAAAGTTACTACAAGTTAATGCTTAATATTAACTCTTACCTACTTGATACTCTTACCTAGTTGATTTTGAATCTAAAATGCATAACAGTGAACCCCCACAATAATACAAAACTATCCTAAATATTATTGTCATAATTTATAAATATTTTTACTTTTCTTATATACATAATGTATAAGGAAAGTATTGTGACGGGGTCGAAAATTCGAATTCGAGTTTTCGACGGGAGAGCACGTTTCAAGCATCCCTGATCACGAATCAAACATTTTTGAAGTGATGTCTGTGTGTGTGTGTGTGTGTGTGTGTCAGTGGGTCTGTGGAGACGATAACTGACGAACGAATGGACCGATTTGAACCAAATTTGGTACAAAATCACAATCCGTAAACACTGGAAGCCTATTGTTTTTATACGCAATCGAATGTTCAGAACCCCCCTAAATTTTCGAATAAAATTTTGAAAAAATAGTCAAAAAAACAAAACCACTAATAAAGTTACGTAAATAGATATTTCTTATGTAATTTTTCATTAGGAAACGATTGGCATAAATTTTAGAACGCTAACACTAGCCGTTCTCGAGATATTGTACATTTTTTTAAAAAAATACCAAAAAGTCATATAAAATGAAAAAAAAATATTTCCTTTTGATAAACATGTTCACTTTTCATATGTAATGCCATGCGATAAATTGGGTGACATCATTCTCGTGGATCTAGCTCGTTCCATTCATGAAAAAAGATACTCTGAGTAACACTTTTGTGTTTGAACGCCAGTAGTCTTTTATCTGCTGTAAGAATAACTTATTTCTTAGTGCATAACGCTTGGCGAGATTTTGGCGACGAATTTGGCGGAATGTCGCCAACTTGGCGACTTTTTGAAATGTTGCCAAATTAACGAAAATCTCGCCAAATGGATGAAAATGACGCTCAATCAATGAAAATGACGACTCATTGTCGAAAATTCAATATTTTGGAAAGAATATTAGTATCTACTATAAGAAAAACCAATTTTTTTTGTTGTAAAAGTAGTAAATTCATTACATTATATAAGGAAAGTCATGTGTTGCCCACATCAGATTTTTAAATATATAAATAAATGGATCATTAGTGTAATCAGAAATTCAGCTAAATTAAAAAATTTTTGAAACTAAGTAATATATAATCTCAATCTATAAATCTCGAAGAAATGTTTTAAGAGATATTTGAGTGACATTATATGTGAAATTTCATATCACTACTAAAAGTTTAATATTTTTATCCGGAGGGGAAAGGGGGGGACTGAGTATACCTCTTTGGGGGGCTTAGCCTCCTCTGGCCCCTACCTGGCTACGGCCGTCGTCGAATGACACGTCAATGTTTTATATCGTATTATAAAAATCCGAGCATTTAAACGCACAAAAATTATATATCATTTAAAAATTCAAGACATATCATCTATTCTTCGCATGGCTGCCGTTTGAAGTTTGTTTGAAAGATAATTTATCGGTTTTTCCGATGGTGTCTAGATGGAGGCTCTGTAATGATATTTTAAGTCACTAAGGAATCGATTTATGTAAATATCGGCCAAAATCGAGATAAAACATGACTAATAAAGCAAATTCGAATTAAGAAAACAATAATGCTGAGGTGCATCTGTGTACGTTGAGAAGTACATGTGTACTAAATTTCAGGTCCCCACGACTCTTAAATTCATCGCTACGAAGACGGACAATTTTCATTATTATGGCTGCAATAATAATGTAATAATATTTCCGATTGCTAAGGGATCAATTTGTGTGAATATCACCCAAAATCGTTGTAAATCAAGTTACAACACAAAAAAATCTGATGTGGGCAGCACATGATTTTCCTTATGTAATGCAATGAATTTACTTATTTCACAGTGAAAAAATTATGAAAAAGATCCACGGCGCAGTGTTTGTGAAGTTGAATTTTACATTTGGCGCTTTTCCAGATGACAACATATAAAACTATTTTGTACCCAATTAACTTACATATCACGCAACTCAAAGTTAACAATTATCAGTATTGATAGCATCCCCAGTAAGCAATATAGTCCATATATTAAAATATTTTAATAATAAATGCATCAATTAGACGTCATTTTTTTAACGATTTTGACGATATTTCGTTAATCTAGAGCTAAATTTCGATATTCCGCCAAATGCGTCCTCAAAATTTCGCCAAGCGTTATAGGCGGAGAAATAGGTGTTATTCTTATAGATAAACGACTAATGGCGTCCAAATACAAAACTATTACCCAAAGTATATTCTCTCGTGAATAGAACGAGCTAGATCCACAAGAATAATAACAAATTTAGCGCATGATATTACATATGAGAAGTCAACCTTTTTTGAAAATAGTTAATACTTTTTTTTAATTTTATGGATTTTTTGATTAATTTATCTGAAAATGTGCAATATCTCGAGAATTACATTATAATATGTATATAAGGAAAGTAATAACTAACAATTAATTCGAAATTAAAAAACAAAATAACGCCGAAGTCCACATTCCTGGATTCTAAAATATCTCCATAGCAAATTTTATGGCTGTATAACAGTTATATTTTCTGCTACAAATCGCCCAGTCAGAAACACACACAAACACTTTCATTTATTGTATCAGATAAAGTAGATATGCCCGATCGAATGAAAAGGACTGCAGTTCTTTTAGCGGGGAATTTAAAAAGTAGTATGCTTATGGAAAAAGCAAAGGAAATTGCATTGAAATCGGATGTAAAAGATGCATGTTTTTCTACTGGATGGCTTCACACATTCAAAATGCGACATGGAATTTCAAGTCAAGTGGTAAGCGGGGAATCTAAAGATGTTTCAAATGAAACTGTTAACGAAAGGTTAAAAAACTTGTCGAACAAAATGGATGGATACCAGCTGAATGACATTTACAATGTTGATGAAACAGGCCTCTTTTATCACCTCATGCCTGCAAAAACTCGCGCATTTAAAGGTGACAATTGCAATGGTGTAAAAAAATCTAAGGATCGCCTCATTGGTTTACTTTGTGCCAACGCTTATGGAAGTGATAAGATGACTCATCTGGTCATAGGGAAGTCACGGAAGCCAAGGTGTTTTGCAAAAGTTAAAACATTGCCACTAGGTTATGAAGCAAATACAAAAGGGTGGATGACTGTTAAATTTTTTACTAGGTTGCTCAAAAAAATGGATAAAGATATGAAACAACAAAAACGTAAAAATTTACTTTTTATGGATCAATGTACTGCTCATCCCCAAGAGACCGACTTTTTGAAAAATGTGAAGGAGGTTTTTCTTTCCACTAAATTGCACGAGGATACTACAACTCCTAGATCTGGGAATAATAAAAAACTCAAAAGTGTACTAAAGAAAGCGTTTAATTCAACATGCTCTTCAAAGCATCACTACAGGAAATATCCAAGGAAAGATAAACGTACTTCAGGGGATAAACATGATCTCCCTAGCATGGACTCAAGTCAAGTCTGAAACAATAAAAAATTGTTTCATTAAAAGAGGGTTTCTAGATCCAAAATTAGATGAATGTGATGCCAACGACGACAGTGATAACACTGGAGATGATGAAACTGTGATCATGAATGAAAAAGTCAGAAATCTCCTGAGATCAAATGTTACTTTCGAGGAGTATGTGAATTGGGATACCGACGTAACGATTTCGAAACTAATCACAATTGATGAATTAATAGAAGACAAATTATCTGGTGCTAATTTAAGTAGCGATGATGATGAAGAAGTTGTCCCGTCTTCCTTTCAAGACGCCATGGACTCCATTGATAAACTTAGAGCTTATTTTGTTTGACAAAACACCAGTGAAAACTTTCAAAGCCCTTAATTCGATTCATAATGCTGTACTCATTACTCAGATTCAATCCGCACGTCAGACGACGATTAAAGATTTTTTTAATTAACATCTACTTGCATGCACATAAATCGTATAAAACAAGATGTGTATTTACTGAAGATATGTATGCATGGAATTAAAATAAAGGTATGATTTTTTTTTCATTTTTATGATTGTAAATGTTTAAATATAAAAATTTAATAAATACTATTTTCAATATAGATAATATCTTAAAAAAATAAAAATATTACTTTTAAATAAATTAGGATGATTTTTAACATTAAATTTATAATAATCAAAGTTTTTTCGTAAAATTTCGATTGTACTTCTTTTCATTTATACATATTTTTCGAATTTCCCTTGAGAAACGTATAAACGGTGCTCCACTGTACATGAATTAAAAAAAATGACATTCATAATAATAAAGATATAAGTTAGCTAGAATACTATTACTACAGCCACCTTGTGGTACACCAGATCTTTGTAAATATGTGTTATCACCTTGGATAATATAATTGTTGTATCCAAAGTGCAATAGTATAGGAAAGTTTTTGACATTCAATGGAACATTATTGGAAGAGAGAAAATAACTTTATTTAATAATATTGATATTAAAGATTTATATAAGTCTTTAAAATCAAAGGTATGAAAACCAAGAATATGTGGAAGCTTGCTAAGGTGATTAACTAAATCAAAACTATTGTTCAAAATGAAATATCCCGAATTCTTAAATTTAAGAGATTCATTAATTCTATTTAAACAGTATAGCAAGTACTTACTAGCAGTAGTGGTAAAGGTATTATGTCCACAAGTAACCGCTCTAAAACTCAGAGGTGATTTGGGGAATTTTGAAACAAACTTAGCATATGGAAATTTATAAAATTTACCATTAATATTTAATTGTGTATATAATTTTAACATTTTAGTTTTGATTTTGATAGACTGATTATTAATGGGTTTAAAAATATGATTATTTTTAAGTAATTCTGTAACAGAGAAACATAATACTTTTTACAAAAAATGGCATAGTTATTAGAAGCTTTATCTACATAAGTTATGACAAAATGTTGTTGTAGTTCTTTAATAGCAGAGAGGAGTTGTTTATAATGGTAACTAGGCTTCGTAAATTTGATATTTATAATAACATTTTTTAACAAATGTAAGGTAGTCTTCCATAGAGGGAATGCTTTAATAGGAATGGAATGTGAACAAGCTTCTTGGTATATGAATTTATCATAATCAAAAGATAAAAACTGAAGAATAAGTTTGAAGTGATGGCAGAATGGAATGCGATATTTTGACCCTTTATTCATAATATCCCTAAATATATCATCCTGAACTATACTGATATTCCCAGTAATAATATGTTAATGAGATGAGTTGACATAAGGAGTAAGATTCTTATTGCTGCATACACATGATGTAAGATGATCGGAGTTTAATGACCTGGAAACTTCATTGTAATTGTAAATATTTCTACCAATTGGTAAATTATTTGAAAGATTTTTGTATTTTGATATCACTTGGTAACAAGTGCTGATGTTTTGCAAATAAATTATTAAAGTTGCGAAAATTAAGAATTGGCTGTTTAAAAGAAATTACACAGTAAGCAATTTTAGTAGGTGAATTAGGTGAATGGTGTAGGTGGAAATTTAAGAAATTAGTACGAGAAGGAATCAAATAATAAAATAAATGTTTAAAATGCTCATTAGTTAACTTTAATTATAAAAAGTAAGCATAAACAATATTTAATTTGCATTTTCTGACTTTATATAACCAAGTTCTAATGGGTAGGAAATTGAAAGTTTGAGAATAATTATATTGTAATTTCAATATGTCTGCATTGTAATCAATAGTTTTACTTAAATTACTTTTTCCTCCGTCACGCTTATATCGCTTTTTACTAGGAATTGATAACCTTGAATACTAAAAAAGATGTTTATAGACTGAAGATTTATTGGAATTGTATTCAAAACTATTTTTAACTACATTATTATTAATATATATTTGATTTAAGCTATAGGCGAAGGGAGTTTTGTGTTTTTTAATATAATAAATTTCAAACTAAAAAATAAATAAACATTAAAGACAGTATGGTCAAATTTTTTAATATGATCCCTGTGGACATTCATTCCAAGATGTAAAGGGTTACTGGTTTGGCCAATATAAGATAAGTTACAAATTGTACATATATATATATATATATATATATATATATATATATATATATATATATATATACATACATACATACAGGGTGGTCATAAAGAAGCCTCCCCGATATATGAACCCCTAGCAGCCTATCCGCTCAACCAATCGAAAGGAAATTCCAGATATTGTTATTTGAAGGTATGCGCTCGAGATTGTGATGATTTCAAACAATAGAGCTCTCATGTTTACGGTTACAGTGAAAAATGTCGAAGTTTTCGAATGGCAACACCCACTTTTTTCCTGCGCAAATTGATCAGCGCATTGAAAAACCATAAATGGCGTTGGAACGATACACTTATGACGAAAATTGGCGGTGTAAAGCATTTGCAAAGAAGAGCATTGTAAAGGACCAATGACAACACAGGAGGTGCATTGACGCAATTTGCATAATTCCCAGGGATAGACAGTAGAAGCACCAATCACAGAACATCATGTGCAAAGCATTGTTTGTGGAAACCTTTAATAAGCAGTGTGGGAAGATTGTTTCTTCAATCAGGTGTTCGAACGTGCCAACAAGATGATATTTACAGGAAAACAACGAGGTGAATTGATAAAGCTGTTTTATCTGAACGGGGGAAATGCTGCCAAAACAGTGCGAGTTTATCGGCGAAATCATAAGCCAAGACGAGGCCCATGTTCCGTACGAACTGTACATGATTTGGTAAAAAAAAATCGAAGAAACTGGATGCACATGTGATAGACCGCGATTCGGACGATCATCTATCTGTTCCTGTTGAAGTTGTTGCGGAAGTGCATAATACTATTACTGCAGGTCCATTGTGTCCTGCAAAAAGTGTTGCCCGCGGTTTGGATGTACCGAAAACCACAGTCCTCAAGTTTCTGCGCTCTGTTCTGCGGATGTTTCCTTATCGATTCCAGCTCGTCCAGATGTTGCAACCTGAAGCCGAGCAACAGCGTGTCGACTTTGCGAATTTTTTCCTCATCAGATATGATGAAGATAGCAGGTGGCCGCTGCGGATATTATGGACAGATGAGGCACATTTCTCCTTAACTGGGAACATAAACTCCAAGAACTGCGTTCACTGGGCTGACGAAAATCCTCACGATGTGGCACCAGTGCCTTTACACGAAGCTAAAGTGAGTGTGTGGTGCGGCATCGCAAGCACATTCGCTCTCGGTCCGTACTTCTTCGAAGAGGTCACTTCCAATGGTATGCAAACGTGCTCCATCACAGGTCATCGGTATAAAACAATGTTGCACAATTACGTAATTCCAGAATTGAAGCATCGTAATGTCGTTAATGGCATTGTATGGATGGATGATAGTGCTCCTCCACACGTCGCTACATCCGGCCACACAGAAAGCTACCATTAGCCTATGGGTTGGTCGTGTGGTCTGGGTTTTCTACAAGTCGCTACATGTGTTCGAGAAGTGCTGCAACAGAACTTTGGTGATATAGTCATCTCCCGTACCTTTGCAGTTTCGAGGCTATCGCGATCCCCCGATCTCACTCCGATGGATTTCTAGTTCTGGGGTTATCTGAAATCTAAGGTGTACACATCAAATCCACGAGATTTGTCAGAATTGAAAGATGCCATAAAACGTGAAGTTATACAGATTCCTCCTGCAATTTTACGTTCGTCATTGTTGTCAACAATCTCCAGCATGCAATGCGTTATCGTCTGCGAAGGTGGGCACGTTGAAAACTTGTAATTCCAATAAAAGTTTTTTTTTGCCTCTCCTCTCTTGTGTTGTCATTGGTCCTTTACAATGCTCTTCTTTGCAAATATTTCACGCCGCCAATTTTCGTCATACGTGTATCGTTCCAACGCCATTTATGGTTTTTCAATGCGCTGATCAATTTGCGCAGGAAAAAAGTGGGTGTTGCCATTAGAAAATTCCGAAATTTTTTCACTGTAACCGTAACCGTGAGAGCTCTATTGTTTAAAATCATCACAGTCTCGAGCGCATACCTTCGAATAACAAAATCTGAAATTTCCTTTCGATTGGTTGAGCGGATAGGGGTTGAGAGGATGAGACCGCTAGGGGTCCATATATCGAGGAACTTTTTTTATGACCACCCTGTATATATATATATATATATTATAATTATATATATATTAATTTACATATATATTTAATTTATATGATAAAAAAGACTCTTTTAATTTTAACATTAATAAAATTTTACCATTTAATTCCTGCAACTCGTTTCTATTGTTTAGAAATAGTATTCTTAATCAGCTTTTTAGGATATATAGATTATCTGATAAAAAATTTCATGCTTTACATATTGATAATCTAAAAATAATTAGCAATTTATATAAATATCCCTCTTATTTTGTAAATGGTATAGTTGAAAAATTTAGATTAGCCGGATTCTCATGAATTTTTTTTGTGGCGTTTTATATATTACCCCGACATCTCCCTTCTCTTGTTTTAATTATATTTTATTTTTACATGCACTTACACATTAGCCTTTCTATTATTGCCCCTCTTGATTGTATATTATCTCTTGTGCATGTCTTTTCGCATTACTATTATTTATTTCTTACGAATGGCAACAGTAGATCATATCTTATTCCTTTGTAAATGGCAACACTGGTCACTTCTTTCTGTGTTCCCGTGCTCAATAGATTCATGTATATTTTCAGTTAGATTCCAGGTATCCTTTTTTCTTTTTATTTTTTCTTCTTTATGTATGTAGTCCAAGTAGAAATAGTTTATAGATATAATCTATCTATTTCTTCAGAAACATACATTTTTGTGTTTGCTTCTACAAGACACTTGGACTTGAAAACGAGTTTTGAAGAAGTGAACAAATCCTGATTTAGGGCTAGAGCCTTGTTCACGTGTATAGCGTTTGTGCTTGGATTTTGTCTGTTTTTCTTTTATCGATTCCATATCTTTGTTTTCTGATACTTTTCTTAGACTTCGAAATGATTCGAAATTTGTATTTTTCCATTTGCTTGAAGATTTGATGATTTATACTTTTATTTTGTAAGCATGTTAGAAAGTTAGGTTTTTCGAGCTACAGCTTCTCACTTTTCTTTCATTGGACCTTCAAACCTTTTTATTATAAATATATATATATATATATTTATATATTTATAATATATACAGGATGTATAAAAACTGTTTGACAAAAGTAAGAAGGATGATAGTACCCACCAAGACGAACAATATTTACAATGGAACCTAGGGTCGCATTCCACTCTAAGTGTCAAAAAAGCGTAAAGTTAAAGTTGAACTTTCAATAGTGAAAATAAGGAGCATTAATTTAATCATAAGTTGCACAATCCTATTTATTTGCACCAGAGAAAGTCTGAAAGTAGATGCTCAAAGGGACGGCCAAGGGTGCCGTTACACAATTCACAATGGCCTGGTGTTGTGTTTACACCTGGTGTCGTGTTTACACCTGGTGCCGTGTTTATCCTGTAAATTCGCGTTTTCTGTAAATTTCTGCAAATTCGCGTATTTTAAACAAAATTCATTAAAAATAACATCGCCTCCTGTAATAACATTGACTGGTTTCAAAAAGCGAAACGAAACTTTCAGATGATTTATATTTTTATAAAAGGGAAATACAGTTGTTTTATTATGTATGTACCCTTCAAAAAAAGCCCAGTACTGCATATTTAAGTTGTGTTCGAGTAAAATTAATGTTATTTGAGTACTTATTTCATATTTTAAATTAAAAAAATGATTAAATTAATTTTACTACTATCCTTTAACATTGGAGTCTACCGGACCGTTCCTGACATTTTACTCCAAGTGACGTTGCGTTTTCACGTGCTCTCATTGGCTAGAGTTGAAGTGGCGCAACCTTATAGATAAAACAACTTTGGATTGTATTTGCCCCCAGAAAAGTCCAGTGGGTTGAGGTACGGTGAGCGTGGAGGCCTAGCCACAGGCCCATTACTTCCAACACGCAGTCCGGGATATGTGGCATTCAAGAAGTGTCGTATGTCTAGAAGTAACGGTGATGTTCTGGAGATGTGATACTTCTCCGGCACGACAGCTTTGTCGTCCGACGTGGCGACTTGTGCTTGTAGGACGTGTTTCGAAGTTACTCTTTTCTGACACTCAGAGTGGAATGCGACCCTAGGTTCCATAGTAAATATTGTTCGTCTTGATGGGTACTATCACCCCTCTTAACTTGTCAAAACAGTTTATATACACCCTGTATATATATTAAATCGTTTTTCTATCACAGAGTAAAACACCTAGTTAATCTTCCAAAATGCTGAAATAACTTTTAAAATCTTTCTTAATTATTAATATTCCAAAATGCGAGACGACACGAAAGCAGATTTCTAGGAAATCTTCAAAGTTTACGCGGAAGCAATTCCATATTTTAATTCCGCAAAAAGATTTTTGTACTTAGCGATGTTCATTAAGAGACTTTCAAAAGGCATTGTTTAATATTTTAAAATCTCCTTAAAGTAATTTAGAAATAGTTTGGTTTATCTTTGACGAGACTCGCATAGCTTTCTCAAAATGTAAACTGCTCATATTATAATGAAACCAGTTTCCTGCCTGAGACACTCTTAGGACGAAAGAGGTTCTTAGGAAGTAATTATCCTTCCGGATATGCATTATGATAGCTGAATATTTATTTCATCAACTTGAAGATAAGCACTTTGCATTTTAGCTAATGTTTTTCGAAAAATTGCATGTACAACTGAAGCACATAAGCTAAACATAAACAACATAGGAAAATACAAAGAATTGCATTTTACTTTCCCTACAATACATGATAATGTATAGGGAAAGGATAGGAATCGCGTCGAAAATCAGAACTGGAGTTTTCGACGAATCTACTCATTTTGGGACCTCTAGAACACAGAAAAACTATTTTTAGCGTGACGTCTGTGTATGTGTGTGTGTGTGTGTGGGGGGGGGTATGTGGGTAAGCCAACAGAACTGCTGACTCAAGTGAAAGGTATATAGCATCGTATGAGTGAGCTGTGGTCCTTTGATCGCAGTGCGGTCCTGTCATATGAATGATTCGAAATTTCATTCTTTAATTGAACACAAAAAAGACATGAGCCTTACACCATATGCCAAATTGTTTCTGTATAAATTATCAATATTTTTAAGCATAAAAGATACTGGATATTTTTGAAAATATGCTTGCTTTAAAAATTCTTGATCAAATTTAATACGTAAATGTTCTTCTTTAATAGTTCTTTTTATTCTGACCAAACCTCCCAAGAATACATTGCGAAACACATTCAAGTGTATGTTGGAGTGCCAATGTATTATTCCATTAATGGGTAATTTAAATTGTTTTCTTTTGTCATATATGGTAAATAGGATCGGGATTTGACAAAAGTTGATATTCAAATCCAAAAATTCAACCTCGTTGTTATTTTTAACAGGATTTTCTTTCAATATGAGGTTGGGTGGGTAAAAAGCCTACAAGTAAACATTTACTTGTAGGCTCTTTTACATTAACACCTTGAAAGAAAAATTTGAGAATGTTGTACTTTATAGTAAAATTAACCTTTCCCTTACGGAAATTTCAAATAAAATTAAAGCCTTATATCTATTAACAGGCATCAAATACACTGGAATAATAAAGTACCCCTATCTGATCAGTATTCCGAAACTACATAAAAGTCCTATTTGTTTCCGACCGGTTACTGTCGGATGCAATATGTATCTCACGAAAGCCAATACCATGTTAATAAAGATTTTACTACCTATTTTGCTGAAAATTAATAACCTAGGAAGTTATATAATAAAAAATAGCCAACAAGTGATAAATGCATTAAAAGATCATAAACATCCTTTATACTAAGGACTTATGACTTCCAAGAACTTTTCAATACTATAGATCTGGAAGACTTGACAAATATACTTTACCGCTTATATGAAGAATATGAATTAAAAAGAAGTCTAGAATTCAATAAATTCAAGTCTATAATTAAAATAGTTATCAAAGAAAATTATCTTTACAACGGAATCTTTGCTTATCAACAAATTAAGGGCATCCCCATGGGGGGGGGGATGTTCTTCCATATTAGCCGATATCTATCTTAGTTTTTATGAAAGAAGGTCTCATATTAATAACGAAATCATATACCTGCGTTATGTGGATGACGTAATTATTGGGTATGAGAATGAGAACTACAACATGAACTTTGATTTTTACCCACCCAACCTCATATTGAAAGAAAATCCTGTTAAAAATAACAACGAGGTTGAATTTTTGGATTTGAATATAAACTTTTGTCAAATCCCGATCCTATTTACCATATATGACAAAAGAAAACAATTTAAATTACCCATTAATGGAATAATACATTGGCACTCCAACCTGCACTTGAATGTGTTTCGCAATGTATTCTTGGGAGGTTTGGTCAGAATAAAAAGAACTATTAAAGAAGAACATTTACGTATTAAATTTGATCAAGAATTTTTAAAGCAAGCATATTTTCAAAAATATCCAGTACCTTTTATGCTTAAAAATATTGATAATTTATACAGAAACAATTTGGCATATGGTGTAAGGCTCATGTCTTTTTTGTGTTCAATTAAAGAATGAAATTTCGAATCATTCATATGACAGGACCGCACTGCGATCAAAGGACCGCAGCTCACTCATACGATGCTATATACCTTTCACTTGAGTCAGCAGTTCTGTTGGCTATTTTGGTGGTGTTTTTGCTCTCGTCCTCGATTCTATCCTTGTGCAAGGTCTCGTGATAATTTTTATTGTCACTCCGGAGGTTGGCTTGAGCCAAAGCTGGCGACCAGGAGTGAAAAGTCGCGGCGTTTATGACGAGCTCGTTGAACTGGGGAGTAAGGTCACAACCCCTTACCGCCATAAAGTAAGCTTTTTGCTAAGCCATCCTTCATTTTTTCAATTTTTATTCACTTTTTATCTTTTAATTTTTTCAATATATGGTGTATGGTACCTCTTGCTGCTTTGCGCAATCTTTACTATAACACATTTATTTCTGATAATTCACTTTCTTTATATTTATATTTTATATATATATATATATATATATATATACATTATATATATATATATATATATATATATATATATATATATATATAATGTATATATATATATATAATGTATATATATATATATATATGTATATATATATATATATATATATATATATATATATAATGTATATATATATATATATATAATGTATATATATATATATATATAATGTATATATATATATATATATAATGTATATATATATATATATATATATAATGTGTATATATATATATATATATAATGTATATATATATATATAATGTATATATATATGTATATATATATATATATATAATGTATATATATATATATATATAATGTATATATATATATATATATAATGTATATAATGTATATATATATATATATATATATATATATATATATATATATATATATATTATATATACATTATATATATATATATATATAATGTATATATATATATATATTATATATACATTATATATATATATATATAATGTATATAATGTATATATATATATAATGTATATAATGTATATATATATATATATATGTGTGTGTGTGTTTTGGGTTCAGGGTTGCTTTAAACATTTAAATCCGTCGAATTATCTACCCCGTTGTAATGCATTTCCTATATTTTATGTAATGGAAGTAATGATAAAAGTAACTAATCCCATCTCTTTCTCCGTTACCAGAAATTAGCTACTTCTACTGCCGTAACACTTCAAAAATAAAATTAATTTCTCGTCATCTCTTGCATGCTTTTCAGAATTCCTGTAATTGAAGCTTTTACTACCATAGAAGAGCCCCAGTAGAAAAACGACATGTACAGTGGACGAAAGAAAGGCCGATCGGTGTTTTTCTCTGGCAGCCTAAAAATTAAATTACTTGCTTAAGATTGTTAAAATCATATTTGTAAAAAGAGACATTGTTTCACAGGGAGCATTGAAAGGTATGGAATACTCTACCTTTCATTATATATATATATATATATATGTATATATATATATATATATATATATATGGGTTATTTTCTCTAAACGAGCTTTTTCCTCTTTCTTGTTACAATATCTTTTTTCTATTTTTCAACCTATTTTCTGCACACTATATTTTAACATTTGATTGTTTAAACTGAAAAAAAAACAGTAGCAGCGATCATTTTGGGGAAATTAAATAGAAAATGCAAATTTTTATTTTCAAGACGAGTAAATGACATCATAACAGGGGAACGACACTTAATATAGGCAACTGCTTTGTTAGTGTATATATATATATATATATATATATATATATATATATATATATAGCTTAAATGCAATTCACCTGTTCTAATGTCATTTCCTTGTCTACCAAGAAGACAGGTAAATGACGACAGGAGAATGACAAATCACGTGATTTTACTTTCTGAGTATATGAGTTTTATTTGCATTTAAGCCTAACTCGATTTCAGTTTTCTGCACTAACTAGGCACACATATATGTTTAAAAAAATAGTTTTTTTATTCTGAGAATAATTAAAGACAAGTGAATGACAAGGAAGTAAAATACTTTCCTAAAATTGTTCAATTTTATAATATTTCCCTGCACAAAATGATAACTAGAACATAGTCGAACTCTTGAAATGGTGAATATAGACTTTAAGAGAAAATAATAATATTTTAATTATATTGTGTTGTGATCTATATTCAGAATGAGGTGTTAAAATTTAAAGACAGGTGAATGACAAAAAGCTAAGGTATATAGTTGTAAAAAATTAATTTAAAATATTTCTCTAATGCATAGAGGACTTTTTATTACTGTTTTTATTTTAAATAGTCTTTTTTAATATAAAACATTAAATTAAAGTAAACTAGAAAATGAAAGCTTGTAATGAAGTTGTGATTTTATTATATGGCTATTAGGACACACAGGCGAATGACATTTAATAAAAACTATATTTTTAAATATTAAAAATTTAAATTGTGTTTTTAGCTAATGGGTGACAAATATGAACTACAATATAGTAAAACTGATCCGTGTCCAAAATTAGTCCCAAGCCATGCAAACTGTTATTGAAACACCCGGGACATATAAAACTCCCTTTTACAGAAAATGACCCATATACATTGAAAAGTATAGAATAAATTTAGATATTGCTGTTGTCATTGGAAAATTCAGCGATGACGGAAATGTAACAAGTAAAAGAAAAAAAAAAGTTTTTAAAGCACCCCTTTTATTATTTGTATATAACTCAAATGTATGCATTTTTTTTAAAATGAGTGTAATGTAAACGTATAAAAATCTTTATCTAATCAAATTAATAAGGCGTTAAAACCACATTAAAACCTGTGAGCTTGTGAACGTCAGACGACCATCCTCAGTGGTAAAAAGGGGAACACATACACTCATACTCAGTCAAAAACCGCTTACAAAATTTGCATATAAATGGTCAGATTGCAATGAAAATGTTTGAATCAAAAGTATTTAATTATAACAACATTTAATTTTAAAAGCATATATTTATAAAAAATAATTAATTATAGAAACATTCAATTTTAAAAGATGACTGGTGGTATGTGATTAGTTGTGCGATATACAGTATAAAATTTTTACCTTCTTCTGAAGAAAAAAACAAGTCATTTATATTTTATGCGACTTAAATGATTTTAAAAACAACTCTTTAGTTAATTTATGTATTAAACACAAAAAATATTTTAAAGACATTTCAGAAAGAACAATTATACATATTTTTAACACCATTTTGTTCGATGGACTCTTGTGAATCAAGATTTGTTTCAAAGCTGTGCTTAAAAAAATAAATATAGAACGAAACTCGAATTGGAGCAAAATTTACTTTCAAAATCAAATCAAATATATTATTCAGGTATCACGAAATTAATTTCTGTAAAACAAACACCAGTTTAAATCATTCTGTTAATCAGATTGTTAAACAATAACCATATGGTCTTTTAATCGCATCCTTAATCATACTTGCCAGTGTTTATAATTTATTTTATTAAAAACGAAATAATATGTGCGACAATAACGAAATTAAATGTATAATCTTGACCTATTTGCATGCAAGACAAACTTGACCAACTGAAATTTTTACTTCCTCATATTATGTAATATAGTATAGAGAAAGTATTGTTTTCATGAAAATTTTCGAATTGGAGATTTTGATTCCAATATATGTTTTTAGACCCCCTGAACACGTTTTGAAAATTTTTGGAGTGATTCCGGCCTATCTGTATGTCTGTGATCGATTTCTTGTGTACACAATAGCAGCCATAAATATCAATGGATTTTCACGAAATTTCAAATCCGATTTTGTTATGAAAAACAAAGTAGAATGTGTTTAAAATCGAGCAATAATTTCGAAATGGATTCGAAAATATATATTTTTTTAACATGGCAGCATAGGACAGAATTTGACATAGTTATGCATAAAAGAACTTATTCATGGCTCAATTTTTGTTCATGACACCATTTGCACCCCGTTGGGAGGCAAATTACTCTCCCGGATACATTATCACGTATGGTATCTATCAACACATTTTGTCAAGTTCTTTAAACTGAAGTGACACGCTATAGTTTAAATCATTTGGAACCAGGATACTAATTTTTCAAATATTTTCTTGTAAAATTTAAACACAAGAAAGATCAATCGTGCATAAAGATTTAAGAAACATTGATTTAAGAAACACTTTCCAACTGAAATGCGATTATATTTAAATATTTCTAAAATGCTATACATTCAACGGTGATATTTTTTAAATTATCACAGAACTACAATAATTTATTTTAGTTGAAAATTTAAGTAAAAATAAAAGAATATTAAAATGACGTCATCGAAATATAAATCGTCTGGCTCTCTATGTAAAAGCAGTGAATATTTCATTCAAACACTTTTATTCCAGACTCCAGAGTAAAATAATTTTGAGTGAAAAATATGTAGCAATTTTTACACAACTCATGTTACAATCGCTTGTTTACATTCTGCATCTATTAAAATTAGGCTTTGTTGTAAAAATGATCAAAGTCGCATGATCATTTAAACTCAAAAATAGTGTCATTGCGTTGGCGCAAAATTTGGATGCACAAAACATACGCAAAAATAAAGCGATTTTAGAACGAGTTCAGCACTAAATATAACTTTAAAAGGACTTTGAAAATCACGATGTTTACTCTGGGTAAAAGATGGATGCCCTATTTTATTTTAAAGTGGATCACGTGATTCCTTCATATTATATGGATGTAATAATTATTTTAATTTTTATTTAAAAAACTACCAAACCTATTTTGTTGAAATTTTTTTATATATTTTATGGGATGATTTACATATTTTCTAAAATTTTCGAAATAATTTGTGAATTTTAACTTTGCTCAAAATATGTTTGGAAAATTGGATCCCATAGAGTGTATTCCATGTATTTCACTTTTTCAACCCGGGTTCAATCCAAAACTAATTGGGTGATGTGATTCATTTACATTCCCATGTGCCCCACAGACCGTCTCAACAACATACTAAAATTTCATTTTGATAAAGTTATTTTTACAGCAGTTATTGTGCGAACGGACAGACAGACAGAATGAACAAATTCATAAACACTTTTAAACTACATTGTAAAGTGTTAAAAATGGATTCTGGTATGAAAAAGTCGAGTTGAGCCACACAACATTTAATTTTTTTTATTAAAATCGAAATAAAATATGTGATAATAACAAAACTAAATATAAAGTATTGATCTATTCGTATACTATCGATCTATTCTATTCCAAGACATCATTTGCATACAACACAAATAAGTATACAGGACATCATTTGCATACAAGACAATTTTGACTAATTGATATTTTTGAATTCTGGTGTTGGTGGTATGCATTTATGAAAAGGTTTGTTGTAGAGACCTTGATGTAGAGCATTGCCCAATGAGTAAGAATCAAACATAAAACGATTACAGAAAGTATTTTATTGTCACAATGTGGTTATGTGTGGATTGCTGTTTTATTCGGAAATGCTAAAATAAACAACACTTTCACGCACATGAATTCAATGTACAGCCTATTCAAAAAGCCCTAGTCAGCAATAATGTGCATTGGATTTCGAGACATAATAAGACCGTGTTACAAGCCCTGATGATACGACTGTTAGACAAGTATTTATTGTCTTCCTTATACACGTTTCAGGCGTTCCTAGTGTCGATTCTTATCAGACAATGCTCTACAACTTTGTAATTGTATTTTATCGCGTACCTTGCTTTGTTGTCGAGTTTATTATCTTATTATTTTAAATTCTTAGTTGAGGGAGCTGCAATCACTTTCATTCAATCGAGCATGGTCACTTTAGTATAGATAGACCTAACGGTTACACTCATGGAATTTTCCTTACAAAGTTACTGGGGATGATTAAGGACTAGGAATCATACAAATTACTCTGAAAATATTCTCCCCGTGTCAGGGAGATAGTTTGAATAATGTTCATTTTCGTTTATTGGTGTGATTAAGGACTAGAAATCATATAAATGACTTTGAAAATGGTCTCCCCAATAAGAGAAATAGTTCGTATAATATTTATTTTAGTTTAGTTGCTTGAAGATGGGTACGAGTAATAATATTGCCCTTTAACCCAAGTGATAACGTAAGTAACAAATCGAGATATTGTAAATAACTATTTTTACATTGGGAAAAAAAAGGTGGATGTCCTATTTTATTTTGAAGTCGGTCACGTGATCTCTTCATATCATAAGGATGTCATTATTATTTTAATTTTTATTTAAAAAACTACCTAACATATATCGCTCAATTTTTTTATATATTTTACAGGATAATTTAAATATTTTCTAAAATTTTCAAAACAATTTGTGAATTTTAACTTTGCTTAAAAAATGTTTGAAAAATGAGATCCCATAGGGTTAAGTGTATTTCATTTTTTCAACCCGGGTTCAATCCCAAACTAATTGGGTGATATTATTTATTTACATTCTCATATGTCCCACAGACCGTCTCAACAACATACTAAAATTTCATTTTGCTAAAGTTATTTTTACGGCAGTGATCGCGCGAATGGACAGACAGACAGAATGAACAATGTCATAAACACTTTTCAACTATGTTGTAAAGTGTTAAAAAAGATTGTTCAAAGAGCTTTCATTCAATGGAATATCCTGTTTAATACAATACATTTCTGATAAAATCACGTTCCTATTAAGTGCACTCACCATTTTACCAAATGCTTTGAATGACGAACATTTTAAACGACCACCGATAAACTGAACAAAAATGCACCAAATGCTGTACAAAGCATGAATTTCACTTTTAAATAAATGTCCAACCGTGTGTACCTTGTCGGAAGCCGTGACAGCTGGATGATTAAATACACCTTCACTGCGCATTTGCTTACCTTTGGGTCTAATGGAGTTCTGTAATTATGCTTCGAAATAAATTCAATACGTTGTAGCCGCCCCGTTTGTTAAGTTTCCTGCTGACAGTTTTTTTAACACTTTACGACGTAGTTGAAAGTGTTTATAACTTTGGTCTGCCTATTTGCACGCTAACTGCCGTAAAACTGACTTAATAAGAACTATAACATACAAATAACAACAATAACATACAAAATGAAATGTAACTGCCGTAAAAATGACTTAATAAGAACTATAACATACAAATAACAACAATAACATACAAAATGAAATGTAACTGCCGTAAAACTGACTTAATAAGAACTATAACATACAAATAACAACAATAACATACAAAATGAAATGTAACTGCCGTAAAACTGACTTAATAAGAACTATAACATACAAATAACAACAATAACATACAAAATGAAATGTAACTGCCGTAAAAATGACTTAATAAGAACTATAACATACAAATAACAACAATAACATACAAAATGACATTTTAGTATGTTATTGAGACGGTCTGTGGGACATATGAGAATGTAAATGAATAATACCACCCAATTAGTTTTGGATTGAACCCGGGTTAAAAAAATGAAATACATTGAACCGTATGGGACCTAATTTTTTAAACATTTTTTAAGCGCATTTATAATTCACAAATTGCTTCGAAACTTATAGAAAATAGTCCAATTACCTCATAAAATATATAAAACAAGTTTCAGAAAAATAGGTTCGATAATTTTTAAAATAAAAATTAAAATAATAACGACACCCATATGATAAAGGGAACACGTGACCCACTTCAAAATAACATAAGGCATCCATCTTTCTTCCCAGAGTAAAAACTGTGATTTTTAAAGTTATTTTAAATTTATATTGAATGTGCCATCCGTCCTAGAACCACTTTATTTTTTCGTATTTTCTGGGCAACTACTATATTCTGCGCTCGTGTAATTAAACTATTTTTGAGTTTAAATGACCATCAAACTAATCGATTCAGATTGTAAGCAAGTGATGGTAAGATGAGTTGTATAAGAATGGCTGAATTTTTTTCATGAAAAATGATTTAACTCTGGAGTCTGAAATACAAGTGTATGAATGAAATATTGATAGCTTTTACATAGAGAGCCAGACGATTTATATTTTGATGACGTCGTTTGAATAAAGTTCATTTTTTTTCGATGAAGTTTCAAGTTTTCAAGTAAAATAAATTATTGTAGTTATGTGATAATGAAAAAAATATCACCGCTGAATGTATCGGATTTTAAAGATGCAATGCATTCATCGGTTTGCATTTCATTTGGAAAGTACTTCATATTAAATGCTTTATGCATGTTTGATCTTTCTTGTTTTTATTTTTTTAACGCTAATTACGTCGCATAAATGAAACGTACTTGCGATTGACAGGAGCCTTTGAATAGTGATAAGAAGACTGTTGTCGCAACAGGAAAATTATAATTTGGGGGTCAGATACGAGATAATTAAATGCGTTCTTAAAAATTTAATATTACAAATTTTAAACGAAACAATATAATAAAAAAAATCTGATGCCGCCAGCACATTGCTTTCCAAACATACTTTATTTCTTTCAAAGCGAAATTATAATGGACAAGATCCATGACCACAATGTTTTCAACGTTAAAGAAGACACTGACATCGAACTCTTTTCTGAATGACAACATGTCAAAATATTTCGAAATGCCCAATTGACTTATATTTCGCGAAAATATATAACTTCACAATTGGAAATATTGCTGGCATCTTCTACAGTAATATGCTCCAATATATTAAAATGTGTTAATTATTAATTCATCCATTTAGCGTCATTATGGGCAATTTTGCGACATTTCCTTCCATTTCGCACCACATTAAAAATCCAAGCAAATTGGCGATATTTCGCCAAATGTGTTTCCGACGCCGCCAGATAAGTCACCAAACGCCATGTATTTATAGATCATACTACTGTTGATTTTTATGTAATTCTTAGATAATTTATTTGAAAGGCTTGTACATTTAGTTCAATCAAAAGATATTCTCAAGCCCTTAAAAATGAAGTGTAATACACACTGGAATTGTGATCATCTGGACAAATGATACAAATTTTTCCTTACAAAATTCATAAAACAAACAAGAAAGATCAATCATGCTTAAAGCATTGATTATGAAACACTTTCCAACTTCAATGCAATTTTATTTAAACAAGTCTAAAATGCAATACATTCCTCGGTAATATTTTGAAACTTATCACAATACTGCATTAATTTATTATATTTGAAAACTTAAACCTTCATCGAAAAAATGAACTTCATTCAAATGACGGCATTGAAATATAAATTGCCTGGTTTAAATATCTCTAAAATGTTATACATTCCTCGGTAATAGTTTTAGAATTATCATAATACTACGATAATTTATTATATTTGAAAACTTCATCGAAAACAACTGAAATTTATTCAAATGACGTCATAGAAAAATAACACGCCTGGATCTCTCTATAAAAACAGGATTTCATTCATAACTTTCTCCCATTCATTTCATTCATCACAATACTATAATAATTTATTTTATTTAAACATTTTATTTAAGACCATGGAGCTACAAATAATTAAACCCTATGCTTAAAACTTCATCGAAAAAAAATCGTCTTTCTCTTTATAAAATCAATTAATATTTCATTCATATCAGCCATGCAGACTCCATGGACTAAAATATTTTGGGTTAAAAAATACAGGAATTCTAATACAACTCATTATACATATTTTGCTGTTTACATTTTACATAGGTGAAAAATAGGCTTAGTTGTAGAAATAATCAAATTTAGATGAGCATTTAAACTCAAATATATTGTTATTGCGTTGTTTCAGTATGTAGATGCACAGAATTTAAGCAAAAATAAAGTAGTTTTAGGACGGATACAACACTCAATATGAATTAAAAAGAACTTAAAAAAATCACGATTTTGATACAAGATGGATGCCATATATCATTTTGAAGTGGGTCATGTGATCGTTTCATATCATGGTCACGTGATCGTTTCATATAACAGGTGTAATTATTATTTTAATTTTTATTTAAAAAACTACTGAATATATTTCGCTGAATTTTTTTTTATATATTTTATGGAACAATTTGAATATTACCTAAAATTTTCGAAGCAATTTGTGAATTTTCAATCCACTTAAAAAATGTTTGAAAAATTAGGTCCCATAGGATTCAATGTATTTCATTTTTTCAACCCGGATTCAATCCAAAACTAATTGGGTGATATTATTCATTTATATTCCCATAGGTCCTACAGACCGTCTGAACAACATACTGAAATTTCATTTTGATTAAGTCATTTTTACGGCAGTTATCGTGCTAACGGACAGACAGACAGACAGACAGAATGAACAAAGTCATAAACACTTTTCAACTTTGTTGTAAAGTATTAAAAACGGCTAATTAAACAATAATAAGCTGATAAGCTAATAGCTAATAAGCTAATTTTAAGGGATGTATCAGGCAGAAGAATTTTAAGAATGACATTTTAGCATAAATTAATAAATATTTATTAAATACGTCGCATCGTAATGAATCAAAATATATTGTAACACCGAGTGCGGGCATCAAGTGTCGACCATAACATCACGTGACTCATTGAGTACTGCTAGAGTAAGGTTACAAGAATAGAATTAATATGAAAGAAAATGGTTCACGGTTATCGGCTATCGGCTATCCTGCAAAATAGGAGTCCTCGTCTATCTGCGGTAGTCTCGCTATCTACATCCTCAAAGTCATAATGCTCCTCGTCGTTCACTAATTTGAACAGCTTGAATTGCGAGACGTATGGAGTCGTTTCATAACTTGGACGTCGTCTTCGTCCTTGCCCAATATTCCGCAGTTCAGACACTCTATATGTATCAGAGGGTGAAACAGTTTCTACCACTAAGAGTCCACGGTACCGTACTTGTAGTTTTGTGCTCTGGCAAGCGCTTCACCGACGTCATACTTACGTCACCGACTTCATACTTACAAGCAAGGAAATGGTGTTTATCGTAATTCTTCTTCATTTTAGCTTGAGACTCAGAAATAGTGTATTTTGATTTTGCTTGTAGGATTTTTGGTTCACAATATTTCCCTTCTTCCGGTAAGAGGTCAATAGGAAAATCATTAGTTATTTTTGGTACATAACCATACAGCAACTCGAATGCAGATTTCCAGTGGATTTGTTTGGTGTCCAGTTTATTTGACATTGGGATTCTGTCATAAGTTTGTTCCAATACATTTGGTTATCTTTATTACAACTGGCAGTAATAGCAGGGATCAAAATTCGATTTATTTGTTCGACTTGGCCATTTGCTTAGGGTCGTTGACTGCAAATTAATGTGTGTTTAATTTTTATTTCACTGTAGTATTCCGTGAATGCCATTGAGGTAAAATATGTTCCTCGATTAGAGATTATTCGCACCGGAGCTCAAAAATCTTTGATAAATTCATCTAAACATTTAATCACATTAGTCGTTGTGCATGTGGAACAAGCACGTAAACGTATGAACTGCGTTAAGTTATCTATAATGACAAAAATTTCCTTGTTTCTGCGAGAACTAGCTGTAAGGGATCCAAGAAAGTCAATATGGATAATTTCAAACGGTCGTCTTCCAGGGGAATTGGGTTCAATTTCCCTTGAATTTTTCAGAAGGAACATTGTTAAAAGCGCAGCTAACACATTGTCACATATGCTGCTTTATATAACTCGTCATAGTTGGAAGCCAAAATTTTTCTTAAATTAGCTGTCTAACTTTATTGACTCTAGAGTGTTCAGCAAAATCGTGATATCGGACAACTAAATACTTCCGCATGGGTCGAGGCATAACAAACAGTTTCTTGGTTGCAGCACGATCTGTTATAACTCTATAATAATTCCGTTTTCTAGACTATATTGATTCGTAAATTGACGTTCTGCTGGATTTCGGTGTTAATTGAGGGTTGAGTTATTGCTTGCAAAATATTTTGTACTTCCTTATCCTGAGATTGAAGTAAAGCTCCCTGGTCGTTTTCAATAGCAATATACAATATTGTAGGTAAATCCGTTAGTTCAACAGCACTTGTTAGATCACATTTATCATTTCGTGTAAATTTTCGTTCTTCTACTGGTGCTCTACTAAGAGTATCAACATAACACATTTTTACTTCATAGTCGAACTCGCTTAAAAGTTCTGCCCACCGGGCTATCTGAGGCTTGAGATTCCTTTGAGTGGCAAGAAATGTTATCGCTGAAAAGTCCGTTAGTAGAGTAAAATGTTTACCAATAAGAAATGGTCGCAAGCGTGTCTTGACTAAACAGCAGCAATCAATTCTAAACGACTGGAGTGGTACACTGCTTTATCGGGATTCGTTAGACGGCTCACACAGTATACTAAACGTAATCTTTTATCATTATCATACTGCAGGAAGAGTATTCCAGATAATCCGACTGAACTTTCATTTGTGTGGAGTTCAGTTTCATTACGTTTGTTATAAAGTTTTAGCACTGGTTTAGAAGTTAGACGTAACTTTAATTTCTCGAACACTTTTTGATGATCCGCAGTCCATTCAAATTTAGAATTTTTCTTTAACAATTGGGTTAACAGAGATGCTAATAAAGCATAGCGTTCTATAAATCTGCGAAAGAAACTAGAAAGTCCTAGAAATATTCTCAACTCTCCTACATTTCTTGGTGGTGGAATTTCTGAGACTGCAACAAGTTTTCGAGATCCAGGTTTTATCCCTTTCTTTGATATTGAGAATCCCAAATATTCTATTTCTTCCGTCGCAAATTCACATTTCGATAGTTTAAGCATCACACTTGCTTCACGAAGTTTCGTCAGAACTTTATGTAATCGAGTCATCAAATCTTCAAATGTTTTAGCAACTATGAGCATATCATCGACAAAGCAAGTTACGGCATTTCACAAGAGGTTGCTCAGTTCCATTGTTATGGCTCTTTAAAAAACGGCAGGTCCATTTGTCAATCCAAAAATTAATCGTGTTGGCTCATAATGACCATCGGGTGTAACAAATTATGCCTTTTGTTTTGACTCTGGATGTAGAGCAATCTAGTTGAAACCCTGTGCAGCATTAAGAATACAGAAAAGATTGTATCCAGTCAATCTATCAAGTAAGTTATCAATGTGTGGCAAAGGAAATTTATCTTTTACCATTTGTGTATTTAAACGGCAATAATCTATGACCATACGATAATCTCCAGTTTTCATCTTTACTCATAATACAAGAGTACTATAATCCGAAATACTGTTTTGAATGACATCTTGTTCTTTCAGTTCGGAAATAATTTTTCGCAAAGTTTCACATTCGTGATATGACGTACGGTATGGAGCATGCGAAACCGATTTACTTCAAGGAATTTCTTTTCATAATTGTAGTTTTGATGCATCCAAACTCGTTGGTTTTCACTTCATTATAGTTTCTGAATTCATTTAAAAGATTACACACATTTTGTGCTTCTGATTCTGTGAGCTGAGATCCGACATCCAGCGGTGATATTTTTTTAACTATTATAGAACTACAATAATGTATTTTACTTGAAAACTTCAAACTTCATCAGAAAAGATAAACTTCATTCAAATGACGTCATCGAAATGTAAATCGTCTGATTCTCTATGTAAAAGCAATGAATACTTCATTCATACACTTTTATTTCAGACTCCAGAGTTAAATAACTTTGTATGAAAAAAATTCAGCAAACATTATACAACTCATCTTACAATCACTTGTTTACATTATGCAGCCATTAATATTAGACTTTGTTGTAGAAATAATCAAAGTTTGATGATCATTTACATTAAAAATATTGTAATTGCGTTGGCGCAGAATATAGATGCACAGAAAGTACGCAGAAATAAAGCGATTTTAGGACGGATGCAACGCTCAATATAAATTTAAAAGAACTTCAAAAACCACGATTTTTACTCTGGGAAAAAAGATAGATGCCCTATTTTATTTTTAAGTGGGTCACGTGATCTCTTCATATTATATGGGTGTCATTATTATTTTAATTTTATTTTAAAAAACTACCGAACCTATTTTGCTGAAATTTTTTTATATATTTTATGGGATAATTTAAATATTTCCGAAAAATTTTGAAGCAATTTGTGAATTTTAACTCCGCTTAAAAAATGTTTGCAAAATTTGGTCCCATAGGGTTCAATGTATTTCATTTTTTCAACCCGGGTTCCATACAAAACTAATTGGGTGATATTATTCCTATATGTCCCACAGACGGTCTCAATTACATACTAAAATTTCATTTTGATAAAGTCATTTTGATGGAAGTTATCGTGTGAACGGACAGACAGATAGAAGGAAAAAAATCATAAACACTTTTTACTGTGTTGTAAAGTGTTAAAAAGCTTTCGAAATTTATCGATTTTGCAGATACAGTTATTCGAAGTCTCTAATTTGCTTTGCAATTTTTATATTTATTCTAAGAAAATCTCTAGAGAAAGTTATGTGTTGCACTTATCAGATGTTTTGCGTTTATCTTAAATAAGTTAACGCTTTCTGCTGAAAGATACCGCTTTCTTCTAGCTTCATTTTGGTAAAACTTGTGCTAATTTGCCAGATTGCTCAGGGAGTGAAAATTAGCGAAGATAGTATCTGAGCGGAAATGTGGTTGCGCTTGTTTAAATGAAGTTAGTGGTCATGTTGCTAATTGAAGTGCAGCGATACACAAAATGTGTTGAGTATTTTTGGCAACAAGTTAGTAAAGCGCGACGTACCATATCATAACTCTTATTTTGCAATCACTTAAATGAAATTATTTTTTGGAACGGATGTGAAGATGCTAATTAATTGTGGCCTGCGAACGAGAAATGGAAGCGTGTTGTGTGATTATGAAACAAATTAAATAAGGCAACTTGAAGTTATTTTGTAAAAAAAAAATGCGGGCATAGTGATATCTAAAATATTCTGAAATTAAAATATTTCGGTATTAAGAGCATAAACTGTTGATTAAAAGTGTCAGTCGTTTTCAGATACATAAAACAGCCTCTTATTAGCGATAAAAAGTAACAATCACACCAGCAAAGACAGGAAGTTGTCGAGCAATAGATTAATCTATCAGATGAACCAGGAAGAAAATCAGTACTAGAAAAATAGAAAAACTGAAAAAAATATTTAGGGAGAAAGAAAAATAACAGTAGAAAGTTTTAAAACTTTTTCTCACTGAATTACAAACTTTCCCCTGTAATAAAATAAATAAGAAAAAACGCCCTGTGATAAAATAACAGCTCTGAGATAAAACAAGTAGGAAAATAACCCATGTAATAAAATAACAGTCTTTTGATAAAATAAATAAGACAACAACCTCTGTGATAAAATAAATAGGAAAACAACCCCGTGAAAAAATAAATAAGAAAACAACCCCTGTAATAAAATAAATAAGAAACAACCCCGTGCTAAAATTACAACCGAGTGATAAAATAAATAGGAAAAACATCCCCCGTGATAAAATAAATAGGAAAATAACTTCTGTAATAAAATTACAGCCTTATGATAAAATAAATAGGGAACAATTCATTTTGGAAGCTACATTAACACCTATTATCATTAACTAACTTAAAAATATACCCAATATTATTGTAAAAATAATAAAATTATAGTATGTAACTAAATTGAAGGAATCAAGTTGTTTTTTATTCTAAATGAGCTAACTTCATCTTAATATCTCAAACGTTGCTATAAAAGTACCACTTTATGAAAGTCTACTTAAATTAAGAAAATAACAGTAATAAAAGAAAACAACTAGTTTCAAAAAATTCCAGGTGCTCTTCACCAACTGAATTCAAATAACATACGAACAAACTACTTTAAAATTTTTAACTCTTTACAACATAGTTGAAAAGTGTTTATGACTTTGCTCATTCTGTCTGTCCATTAGCGCGATAACTGCCGTAAAAATTACTTTATCAAAATGAAATTTTAATATGTTTTTCAGACGGCGAGTGCGACACACTGGCTGTCTGACTCACAAGGAAGGTCTCTTGACCGACCCCCACCGATTTTAATGAAAAAATTACTTTGAATAGTATTGGTCTGTCACAACACATTGTGTAAGTACCAGCGGCCCCATAGCAATAGAAACGACACAATAAAATATTGAAATAAAATAGTTTTCATCGCCAAATGTAACCCTACTGTGGAACTCGGCGCCAACGTTGGCGTACAGTACATGTCACATTCCCCGAGTATAAGCACGGAAACAGTGCATTGGCTCATTTGCTTTGCTCTTCGATTCGCTTACTATTATTACTGTAGTACTGCACATTTCGTATTTCGAGCGATATTTTTTATAGTTTATTCCTCTTAACTGTTTGTTTGAATGCAAGCTTGTTGCATGATTTTCTGATTTTTTACACTATCAAAGGCTGATAGAACAGTGTATTTAAACTATATGAATATATTTTACATTTGTAATTTCGTATATTTTGTTGTTCGTAATTTTGAACTCCGTTAATTCGAAATGACTAGCATCAACGTATGTAATATAATAAGGATGCTTCGTCAGGAATATATTCAAAATGATTTTCAAATAACTCATTTCACCCAAGAAGAAAGAGATCTGAAAAACAGAATCAATGAAGTCACACATGAATATGTTACTTCGATGCAAAGTGGGATTGAGGAAGAATCCTCTGATTAGGAGCTTGACGACGAAAGCGATCCTGAATATATTAGTGCTGATGCTAATTTGGGTTCTGATGAAGGTGACGTACAGATACCGAAGATAAGTTTTGAATATAAGGAAGCTGCAGTGCAATATTAGAGAAATACAAGTAAACGATCATGTAGCACTCTACGATGTGTACAACATCGCTTTAAATTAGTAAAAAAACCTGCGCCAGTTAAAAAATTGGGAAAAACAAATTGGAAATTTGGGTGATCGCGGACACAAATTAAAAGCCATTCAAGATTTTGTATACGAACAATTCCAGGAAACATGACAAAAATGCATCGTTGTACATGATTGTGATTTAAAGCGTTGGGTCTGTTCTAAAGCCATTGATTTAGGAATGAAATCCTCGGCAACGCGAAATGGCTAACCACATTTAAGAAAAAGTACCTTATTGTCAGCAGGAAAATAACAAAAGCCATGTCGTCCCGGGAAACAGTCGAACAGATGGATATAAAAAACTCTGCACAAGTTTTCGTAAACGATGTTAACGTTTGTCAAACATTCACATTTTAGCGATGATCAGGTTTTCAACTGCGATCAATCGGGCTTCAAAAGGAAATATATTCTGGTCGAACACTCGTGTTTTCAGGAGAAAAACAATTTAAAAATGTTGTCCAATCTATACATTCCACAACCCATTCATACACGATAATGCCCATAATTAGTAAAAGTGGCAATCTGTTATCTCCACTACACATTATATACCTGAACCAACGAGAAAGTTTGGTATCAATGGGGAAAGGAACATGTTTCAAGCAAGCAATATTTATACAATTGCAACCAAATCAGGTAAAATGCAAGAGTTACGTACGTGGTTGACGGAAATTTTTTTCAAAAACACTCCACAGGAAACAGTACTTTTGGTAGATTCTTGGTCTGCATTTAGAAACAAAGATTTAATTAATAATTGTATTCCATCTGATAAAGATATATATTTACTTAACATTCCTCCTGAAACTACAGCTCTCATTCAACCCCTAGATAAATACGGATTTCGATTATGTAAGAACTTCGTGAGAAAATTTTCAGATGTGGTTATGATTAAGCAAATCAACATTCATTTATACAAAAGAGACAATATTTTTAAATTACAAGCGATTACGCACAATCAATTTTCTTCTCCACATTTTATTGATATGTTGAAATATTCTTGGTATTTCTGTGGATACACAGATTCACACCCAGGACATTTTCAAACTCCGGTTGATTTTGTTTTTCATACATCAGATTCTTTTCCTTGCTTTTTGACCAATCCAATGTAGGTTTGGATCAACATATTATGAACATAATAAAATCAAAATATCGTTCAAGTTTAACTGATATGCACTTAAAACACCTAATTTTGTTAGCATCTTCAAGAACTAATCCTAATATAGATGATTTGGTAAAAAAACTACAAATTCAAAAGCCACATTAATTAAGTACTGACTGTTTAATAATTATTTAGAATTAAATGTTTCAAGTTATTCATTTTTATTTTATACATAAACTAACTGACTGAACCTTTAAAAATGTTTATTAACAATAAAACCTAAGTTAGTACTTTTGTTTTATTTATTATATTATTTTTTATATCTCCACTACTCAGACTTACATGAAAAAAAAAATGTGCTATTTGCGTAAAAATCCTATAATCAGCCTATAAAAACATTTTTTCACCTTTTTATATTTTTTAGTATCTTGGAAAAGTTGGAAGTGGCACGCTTAATTTTTTTTTTCAGATAGTGGCACTCTTCCCCAAAAGGTTGGCCACCCCTGGTATAAAGGGACTCTAAAATAAAAGCACTGGTGGTGCCAACTGGTGAGGAGAAAGCAGAAATTGATGAAAACCAGAAGGAATTTGCGTAAAACCCAGAACCATAAAACTCGGGAAAATAGAAAGAAAAAGTACTCCCGGAAAACGGGAAATAGAAATGAGTTAAACCTGATCAAACAATAACAGGCAGAAATATAGTTTCATAAACTAATTGCCAACCCGGTTATTGGAATTTTCATTGATATAGAAAGATTCTAAGAAATCCATATTCAAAACTGATGAACATTTTTTAACACTTTCCAACATTGTAAAATGTTTATGACTTTGATCATTCTGTCTGTCCGTTCGCACAATAACTGCCGTAAACATGACTTTATGAAAATGAAATTTTAGTATGCTGTTGAGATGGTCTGTGGGATATAAGAGAATGTAAAATAATAAAATCACCCAATTAGTTTTGAATTTAACCTTTAATTTTTTTGAAAAAATGAAATACATTGAACCCTATGGAACCTAATTTTTAAAACATTTTTTAAGCGAAGTTAAAATTCACAAATTACTTTGAAATTTTAGAAAATATTCAAATTATCACGTAAAATGTGTAACATTTTTTTTTATCAAAATATGTTTTTTCATATTATTTTTTATATATTTTTTATATTTTATATTTTTTTTATATATTTATATTTTATATTTATATATATTTATTATATAACTATAAAATATAAATATATATATATATATATATATATATATATATATATATATATATATATATATAATTTTTTTTAATATTTTTATATAAAATTTTTATTATTTATTTATTATTAATATTTTTATATATTTATATACATATATTTATATATTATATATATATATATATATATATATATATATATATAATATATATATATATATAGTGTGTGTATACATATATATATATATATATATATATATATAAATAATTTATTTTATTTTTAATTATAAATATATATAAAAAATAAAATAAATTATTAATATATATTTATTATATACAAAATTTATTATATATATATATATATATTTATATTTATATTATTATAGTTATATTTATATTTTAATATTTTATATATTTTCATATATATTTTTATCAAAGTAGTTTTTTAAATAAAAATTGAAATAATAATTACACCTATATTATATTAAAAGATCACTTGACTCATTGCAGAATAAAATATGCTTTCTTGTATTTTTTTTTCGCTTAGTGAAAATTGTGATTTTTAGCGAACGCTTATATTTATATTTAGAGTTGCATCCGTCCCAAAACAACTTTATTTGTGCATATTATCTGTGTATCTAAATTCTGCGCCTATGCAATTACTATATTTTTTTAAGTTAAATGATCTTAAACTTTAATTATTTCTACAACGAAGCCTATTTTTAACATATGCAGAATGTAAACATATCAAGCGATTGCAAGATGAGTTGTATAAGAATCGCTGAATTCTTTTCCCGCCAAATTATTTAGCACATGAGTCTGGAATATAAGTGATATGAATGAAATATTCATTGATTCTATATAGAGAAACAGCCGATTTTATAGCATTGCCTTATTTGATAAAATTTGAAGTTTCCAATAAGTTGTTGTAGTACTGCAATAATTTAAAAAATCTGATGTGAGCAACACATGACTTTCCTTATATAATGCAATCAATTTACTACTTATACAGTAAAAAAAAATAGGTTTTTCTTATAGTTCATACTTTTACTCTTTCCAAGATATTGAATTTTCGACAATTATTCGTCATTTTCATCGATTTAGGATCATTTTTATCCATTTGGCGAGATTTTCGTTAATTTTGCAACATTTAAAAAAGCCGCCAAGTTGGCGACATTCCGCCAAATTCGTTGCCAAAATCTCGCCAAGCGTTATGGATGGAGAAATAAGTTATTCATATAGCAGATAAATTATTACTGGCGTTCAAATACAAATAAATTACTCAAAGTATCTATTCTTATGAATGGAACGAGCTAGATCCACGAGAATGATGCTACCAAATTTATCGCATGATATTACATATGAAAAGTGTACATGTTTCTCAACAGTCAATATATATTTTTTTTAATTTATGGGATTCTTTTTTATAAATTTATTTGAAAAATGGGCAATATCCCGAGAACGGTTCATGCTAGCGTTCTAAAGTTTATTTCAATCGTTTTCTAAGGAAAAGTTACATAAGAAATGTCTATTTGCATAACTTTATTAAAGGTATTGACTTTTTGATGATTTTTTCAAAATTTCACTCGAAAATTTAGGAGAGTTTTGAACATTCGATTGCGTTATTGTTTTTAAACAATAGGCTTTCAGTAATCACGGATTGTGATTTTTGTACCAAATTTCATTCGAATTGCACCATTTGTTCGTGAGATATCGTCTCCACAGACTCACTGACACACACATACACACACACACATACTTTCACACACACACACACACACACACACAAACACAGACAGACATCACCTCAAAAATGTTTGATTCGTGATCAGGTATGCTTGAATCGTGCTCTCTCGTCGAAAACTCGAATTCGAATTTTCGACCCCGTCACAATACTTTCCTTGGAAAGTAAAAAATCTTATGTGGGCAACACATGACTTTCCTTATATAATGCACTGAATTTACTACTTTTAAAGTAAAAAAAATAGGTTTTTCTTATAGTAGATACTTATATTCTTTCCAAGATATTGAATTGTCGACAATTAGTCGTCATTTTCATTGATTTAGCGTCATTTTAAGCCATTTGGCGAAATTTTCGTTAATTTGACAACATTTCAAAAAGTCGCCAAGTTGGCGACATTCCGCCAAATTCGTCGCCAAAATTTCGCCATGCTTTACTGACGGAGAAATAAGTTATTCTTATAGCAGATAAATGACTATTGGCGTTCAAATACAAAAGTATTTCTCGAAGTATCTTTTCTCATGAATGGAACGAGCTAGATCCACAAGAATGATGTTACCCAATTTATTGCATGGTATTACATATGAAAAGTGAAGATGTTTCTCAATAGGAAATATATATATTTTTTATTTTATATGACTTTTTGATAATTTTTTCGCAAAATGTGCAATATCTCGAGAACGGTTCATGTTAGCGTTCTAAAATTTATGTTCATTGTTTTCTAATGAAAAATTACATTAGAAATGTCTATTTGCGTAACTTTATTAGCGGTTTTGATTTTTTGACGATTTTTTCAAAATTTTACTCGAAAATTTAGGGGGGTTCTGAACATTCGATTACATTTAAAAACAATAGGCTTCCAGTGTGTATGGATTGTGATTTTTGTACCAAATGTCGTTCGAATCGGTCCTTTCGTTCGTCAGTTATCGTCTACACACACACACACACACACACACACACACACACACACACACAGACACACACATGCACACATACTTTCACACACGCACACATCACTTCAAAAATGTTTGATTCGTGATCAGGGCTGCTTGAAACGTGCTCTCCCGTCGCAAACTCGAATTCGAATTTTCGACCCCGTCACAGTACTTTCCTTATACATTATGTATATAAGGAAAGTAAAAATATAACCGCTGAATGTATCGTATTTTAGAGATGTTTAAATAAAATTGCATTTCAATAATAAAGTGTTTCATAATCACTGCTTTATGCATGATTAATCTCCCTTGTTAATAACTGAGACAGAAGAAAAACTAAAATGAATGCGATTTATTTAAGCAATGATTAGCTACACAAGCGTATTTTCCTGAATCCCCAATAAATGGTACAATTCTATTGTCGAAACTTACATCAGCAGCTCCGGTACCACTTCTTCTACATATTTAAAACTCTTTCACCGGCATGCTCTCTGTCCTGGTGACAGTTTTCCAAGAATCAAGTTCCTGGATTTTGAAACACTCACCCTCTTCTGCCTTCCTCTCCCTCCATCAAGGCTTTCCTAATGAACATGGTGACGTGTAAAATTCATGGTCTTTAATGGTCTTTCCCGACACGGCGATTAGAGAGAAAGGGTTATCTTAGTTAATGGATGATATTTTTTACAAAACAAGGATTGATAGAAGTTTAATTCGGATACATATTCCCTATTTTACGCCCCTCACCCTTTTTTTTTCTCTTATTATATTCATTTTTGACTTTCGCTGCAATACATGGTAATATATAGTAAAAGTATTGGAATCATGCTGAAAATCGCAACTCGAGTTTTCGACGGATCTACACATATTGGGACCTTAGAATACGAAAATACTATTTTTACAGTGACGTCTGTGTGTATGTGTGTGTGTGTGTGTGCGCGTGTGTGTGTATCTTTCTGTGCAGTGTATGTATCCACTATAACTCATAAACTAATGGACCGAATTTCATAAAATGTGGTAGGTAAGTCACTGGTGTGTGATCCTGGTATGGATTAGTCTTTGGTACGATTCGGGAAAAAACAACCCGCCTTTTTTTACGAAGTGACCCGCAAAAATTGCCTGTATCCACTTTAGCTAAAAACTAATAGATCAAATTTCACAAAATTAGGTAGATAAGTCACGTGTGGGTTACACTGCTGTGAATTAGATTTTGGTACGATTCGAAAAATTAACTTTCCTTTTTTTGCGAAATGATCCGCAAAAATTGTCAAAATCTAAAATAAAAAGCTACGTATGCTCAAATATATCCATTAAATGCTTGTTTTATACATAATTTTTAACAATGAAAAGAATAAGACCAACCCCATTAAACTAGAGGTAGCTGTTCTCGAGGTATTTTATTGTTTTTGCATTTACGCTGCGCCACCGTTGATAAAACGTCCAGTTACCAACTGAGAACGAAAATTGAATTAAAAGTGCCCGTTCAGTGTCATTTTAAATAATTGTGGGCGTTATTTTGTGCCATTAAACCCAATATAATGAGTTATTGAAGAAATAGAGAACTTGAATATGAGTCTGCAGGGAAAGTCATGTGCTGCCCACATCAGATTTTTTCTTATTATATCCATTTTTTTCTCACTCTTCCCGGCTCATGATATGCAACTCTAAAAATCTCAAACTTAGTGTTTCTTAGCTTCAGAAGATTTGTGCTTCCCCCCAAAAATCATCTAAAATAATCCTAACTCTCTTGTCCAAACCTGCATCAGCTCCGACACCACTACTTTTAAATATTTAAAACAACTTTTTCACCCGCATCCTCTCTGTCCTGGTGACAGTTTTCCAAGAATCACGTTCCTGGATTTTGAAACACTTAGTACCCCCCCATCCTCCTCAGCCTTCCTCTCCGTCCCTTGAGACTTTCCTAATGAACACGGTGACGTGTAAAATTCATGGTCTTTAATGGGCTCACCTTTCCTTAATGGTCTTTTCCGACATAGTGATTAGAGAGAAAGGGTTACCTTTGTTAATGGATGATATTTTTCAAAGGACAAGGAACGGGTAATATTTTATAGAAGTTTGATTCGGATAGATATCCACAATTTTACCCCCCCCCCTTTTTTCGTTTTATTTTTTCTTATTCCTCACTGCTTATGATGTGCAACTGTAAAAATCTCAAGTTTCTTAGCTTGAGAAGATTTGTGCTTCCTTTAAAAATATTCACCTGATTTTTACTATCTTTTCTTTTTAAGCAAAAGAAAAAAATCTTATAGAAATGCTTTAAAGCGTGTGGGATTTCTTTAAAATTCTTGGTCCAAACCTTACTTAGCTGACATCCTTTTACTCAGTTGCAAACACGAAACTTAAGAAGTTTTCATATGGTGGCAACTGGTATTTACCCTTTTTACTTTCCTTATATACATAATGTATAAGGAAAGTATTGTGACGGGGTCGAAAATTCGAATTCGAGTTTTCGACGGGAGAGTACGTTTCAAGCATCCCTGATCACGAATCAAACATTTTTGTAGTGATGTCTGTGTGTGTATGTGTGTGTGTGTGTGTGTGTGTGTGTGTGTGTGTGTGTGTGTGTGTGTCTGTGTGTGAAAGTATGTGTGTGTGTCAGTGAGTCTGTGGAGACGATAACTGACGAACGAATGGACCGATTCGAAACAAATTTGGTACAAAAATCACAATCCGTAAACACTGGAAGCCTATTGCTTTTATATGCAATCGAATGTTAAGAACCCCCCTAAATTTTCGAATGAAATTTTGAAAAAATCGTCAAAAAATCAAAACCACTAATAAAGTTACGCAAATAGACATTTCTTATGTAATTTTTCATTAGAAAACGATTGACATAAATTTTAGAACGCTAACATGAACCGTTCTCGAGATATTGTTCATTTTTTTAAAAAAAATTATCAAAAAGTCATATAAAAAAATTCCTATTGAGAAACATGTTCACTTTTCATATGTAATACCATGCGATAAATTGGGTTACATCATTCTCGTGGAACTAGCTCATTCCATTCATGAAAAAATATACTTTTAGTAATACTTTTGTGTTTGAACGCCAATAGTCATTTATCTGCTGTAAGAATAACTTATTTCATAGTGCATAACGCTTGGCGAGATTTTGGCGACGAATTTGGCGCAATGTCGCCAACTTGGCGACTTTTTGAAATGTTGCCAAATTAACGAAAATCTCGCCAAATGGATAAAAATGACGACTAATTGTCGAAAATTTAATATCTTGGAAAGAATATTAGTATCTACTATAAGAAAAACCTACTTTTTTTTACTGTAAAAGTAGTAAATTAATTACATTATATAAGGAAAGTCATGTGTTGCCCACATCAGATTTTTTTTATTTGGCAAGTGGTAGTTGTATTTTTTTTTGGTCAAATGGTATTTACATTTTATTTTTGACAGAACACTAAATATTCTCTTTTGAGTACATTTCGTAGAGTCATTGAATTTTCGTGGAGTCATATGAATTTTCGGAAAACCGGAAGTAACATTTCAGAAAAGGATGGACATCCTTAGCGCCCCCCTAACCCAGTGGCATTCGATACTGAATCCATGTTTGTCATCATATAAGCTTTATCTATAATCAGTCCTGAGAAATAAGTAACTTGAAGAAATACCGGAAGTGAAAAACTGAAAGGGGAAATCTTTAGTAACTTCCCCACCCCACGCGTCACCTCCTTCGAAATTAATGTTGATTCTGTATCAGTTCTCATCTAAGCTCCATCTATAACCAATCTTGAGAAATAGATGTTTATGGCTTTTTTCGAACCATAAATGGAGCTGTAAATCCTTAGTGAACCAAACATGGAGGCCAAGGGAAGGTGTTAAAGTCCCCTACTGATAAAATACCAATATTATTTCAGACAGTCATTCAGATTGCCCCGGGATAATATCAGCATTGTATTTATTTCTATGACGAAAGGCTTAAAATATTTATTTAAAGCAAGGAGCTTATATACATGGAGCCACTACACGCATTCTGGCAACATGATCCGCCATAAGCCACCGTTCGTGTTGCCGGTGACGTCACAACCAGTCAATTTATTTGTTATTGTGAAAATTGAAATCAAAATATATAAAATTAAGCAATATATACGAAATAAAATTAACATATCAATCTATTCATTCAATATCAAATAGCAAGATCTTAGAGTTGAGATGGCAATACTGATAGTTTGACTGTAAGTGACGTCACGTCCAGGAAAAAATTTAACTTATGGCGCCGGCACCAATAGTGTTTCCATATATATAAGCTCGATGATTTACACTGTCCACTATGTAGCAATAAATGAGTAGTGCGATGCAAATTAGAACTGAAACAATAAAGAATATTCCTAAGCATTCAAAATTATTTTACCTTTGATTTATTTTAATCATATTCTGGACTATGTTCTACAACTGTAAAAAAATACCCATTAATGATACTGATTATTAGGGAATCTTAATGCAAAAATAATCAAAATTACATAAAATCAAAATTACACATACTCAGAGCTATGCCTCTCTGTTGCGTCAAATGGAAACAAAGGGGGCTTGACTAACACTAGCGACAACTAGATAGAATTCTCAAAGAGTTATGTCATTTTCAAATACTGTATCCAGAGGAGTTTTGTCTCCTTCACTCTAAATCTATGGAACCAAACATTCTGTTGGAAACTCTATGAAACCAGCCATTATGTTGGAAACTCTATAGAGCCAACCATTCTGTTGGAAACTCCATTGAACCAACCAATCTCTTGGAAACCCCATTGAACCAACCATTCTGTTTGAAACTCTATGGAACCAACCATTCTGTTGGAAATTCTATGGAACCAACCTTTCTGTTGGAAACTCTATGGAACCAACCATTCTGTTGGAAACTCTATGGAACCAGCCATTCTGTTGGAAACTCTAGCGTCAACCATTTGAAATTGAATTTAATGCAGTCATCATCTGAGCTTTATCTGCAACAGATGCCTTTCTTTATCGACCCAGACCGTCGTATCTACCCGAAGGTGTAAGGTATTCATTTGGGCGGCCGGGAAGCGGCCGGCAATTTAGACCAGAATCCTGTAGGACGGTATCCTCCTTCTCCTACCACTAACCTCTCGGAAGGGCGTACAGACCCACATATTTAATGTGCGAGTACTCCGCGTGAGGCAGTTTGGTCAGAGCTAGGAATCGAACTCGGCTCGTCCGATAGCTGGTACTTGGAAATAGAGTATTTATTTATTTATTTTTATCAATTATTAATTTTTATTTACTTATTTTTATTATCAAGTATTTATTTATTTATTTATTTGCAAACCAAATATTATGGCAAAACTTTCGCCACCCATAAAAAAGTCCTCATCCTCGCCCTGTCTATTTTTGGCGATATTCTTTTATAAACATCCCTTTATTAGATACTGGATTATCTTTCTCCCTTTTCGACCCTGGAGACTCCCTTAATTAATATCACGAGGCGTAAAATTCATGGGATTTTAAAGAGCTTTCTTTTCTTTAATGTAAAGCATAAATAAAAATTACAGGGAAGTGGGGGGGGGGCTGCCTCTAATCAGAAAAATGCTAATGGAAATTGCTCTGTAAGAGACGGCTAATGTTTAATAGAATTTTAATTTAGATATACGATAAAATGCAGTCCTCTTTGTTAGCCCTGAGTAAGAAGATGTAAATTTGTCGGGATGCTTTGACTACTACAGAAAATGCCATCTGCTTTGTGCTTTTCTGACGGGAAATTTATTTTAATTTGAAAAGTTTAGGTACAGGTTATAAAGTACTATTCTACTTCAACCCAAAACCGTGACTCTTGTATAAACCATTCCAACTTACTTCACTTTAAATTAAACTTCCGATAACTTAATGACTAGAGTTTGACGAAGGAACCACGACATTTATCAAATAAACAACTTTATTCACAGCTAACTTCGTTGGGAACTCAAAACACACACACACACACACACATATATATATATATATATATATATATTACAAATCTATATAAAGTATTTACAAAGCTAGCATTACAAATTCTACCCTAGACATACTAATCTACAATGAACTTCAAACCTAACTTATTACTAAACTGACTTCAATCTGAACCTGAGATGATCAAACTACGACACAATATACTACTTACAAGATTGTAGGATATACTCTAGATCAGTTGTGCACAACCCGCGGCCCTCGGTCTAATCGTGTGCGGCCCGCCGCCACCCTCAGCTGGGTGAACACATAAAAAAAATTCCAAGACTTTCGCAAAAAAAAAAAAAGAAAGAAAAGAAAAACTGTATCATAAAATTTTATAAAAAATTATTTTTTATATCAAATTTTCTTTAAGATTTCGACTACAAAACAAATAAAAAGAGCAAATCAAACAGCTTTAAATTAAAAATTGTCTAATTTTTACAATGAGAAGTGGAATGTTTGAATTATTACACTGCCATGGTAGTCTTTCGTTGACTTGCTGTTGGCGAGAATTTTCTGACATACGTCTGACATATGCTATTGTTGACAAATACAATGACAAGACATGTTTCTGACAAATACAAGGAGTTGTTGGGACAAATGAGAAAGGATAAAATTAAAGATTTGCAACATAAGTTTACAAACCAACAAACTTGAGAAATCTTTGGAAGTGTTTGCAATACCATTCGCGACAAATATTGAACAAGTGCCCGTCAATTTTCAGATGGAGCTTATCGAAATTCAGAGTAGCAAAGTTTCTTTGCTAGAATTTTACAGAAATTACGTGCCTTGTGAAATGGAAAAATTGAAAATTTACGCTCAAAATACGATAACATTATTCGGGAGCACCTATTTATGTGAACAATCATTTTCATTAATGAAACAAGTGAAATCAAAAGGTCGTTCTCGTCTAACTGATGAACACTTGGAGGGAAACCTAAGGATCACTGTATCCAACATTGAGCCAGACATTGAAAGAATAATGAAAATCAAACAATGTCAAATTTCCCACTAGCTCTACAAAAAAATAAAAGGATTTTGGCGATGTCTGTAGGTGTTTGAAGCAAGTGAGTTGTTTTGTTGATTTCTACATTTGTTTTTAATTTTCACTTTGAATTTTTTGTTTCGGTAATTAATAAAAATATAATGCTGGGTGGTACCCCCCCCCCCCCCCCTTGCGTCCCGCCGTTGCTTAGTCTATGTGAAATTGGCCCGCAGGTGCTAAAATGTTGTGCACCCCTGCTCTAGATGTTACCATCGAGGTAGTATTATATGGAGAGAGCTTAAGGGTTGCAATCATCCTCAAAGATAAAGGCAGGTGTTGTACGGACGAATTTCCCGAGAACGCGTTTTCTCCCCACTGTGACCCTATACATTTCAATGGCAATTTCACACCGAGAGCGTACTCCAGAAATATAAATGGTAAAATAATGGTTATGTACTGTTGTAATTACGGCTGCAAGTAAAAGCATGTACAAGGAGGGCTTTACTCTTTTCATGGATGACATTTGTTTTCATTATATATCTTACAAATATAGTTAAAAAGTAACTTTGCTAGATTTTAACGTGGTGCATTTCATTTGGCTGTTAATTTCATTGCTTTTAATGCTGTATAATTAGAAGTTTTGCTTTATTTTTGGTGTTTGTGATATTGCAAAAGACTTATAATGTCATTCTAACACTTTAAAAAAACATTTGAAGTACTTTGCTGCTAGTTATAGTCATTTTCGGTATCCTCGTATGTTTTCCCTTCGAGGTAGAACTTGGCGACGGTTGGCGACTCGCAAGATTGGGTGGCTAGGGAAGAAAAATGGGAGTTTTAATGAGAGTAAGGATGTGTCGTATGATAAAATTTTACGTTCATAATAAAATATAATAATAGTTTACATTCATTGAAAATGTCAGTTAAATTTTACATCATAACTTTTCGGTGCATTTTATATAAAGATATATGATATATGAGCATGATCTCATTTCTGGTTCAGAGTAAATCGTACTTAATAAGTATTACTAGTTAGTATGGACGCTCATAGGGAATGACAAGGGGGCACTTCAAAGTCACAAAGGCGGACATCAAACTAGTCGATGTTGTTAATCTTATCCTTGAATCCCTCGGGAGAAATTCTATAGGTGCCGATGCTGGTTTGAATTAATTTCATATAAACATCTCAATTAAAAAGATATATTTTCCCACGTTCACAAATTAAAAATCAAAGGATGTATCACCAAACTCCCAGTGTTTTCAAGAAGTATTTTGGTATTACACTCTTGTTTAGTTTGGCGCGGTAGCCCAGTGGTTAGCACGCGGGAATTGCACTCGGTAGGCCTGGGTTCGATTTCCTCCGCTGCTAAAACTGCCGCCGTGTTCACGCGGAGTACGATCACGTTAAACATGTGGGTCAGTAGGTCCTTTCGAGAGGTTAGTGGTAGGGGAAGGAGGGTACGGTCCCTGTGGATGCTTCCCCACTGGGTTCCGGTCTAAATTGAGTGACTCTTTCCGGCCGTCCAAACAGTTACCGTACACCTTTCTGGTAGGTCGGACAGTCTGGGTCTCAACAACAACAACTCTTGTTTAGTTCTCGAGAAAGAAATATGCCTTGCCCAAAGAAGTATTTGAATCACCGACTTCTTGATCATGCGTTAGCAATCTATTAAATGAGCAATCTTAACTCTAAAAGAACCTCACATTCTCCTCATCATAATTTAAGTAATATGCTTCTTGATCTAGAAACAGCTCTACCAATATAAATATTTTTACTTACATCATACATTTTTACTTATATACTTTACATTACAAATGTAGAAGCATTTAATGTAATTAAGTAATTAACTCTATTTAAAAGTCATTAAAACTTAATTCTGCACATAGCTTTAATTATAATTTTGATCCTAATGCTTCAGTTGTTTTTAAAATTTTTAGAAATAATTTTGGATAGATTGATTTGCAATTTTTCCTATAAGTTTTTAATATTTAATATGTACAACATTTAATATTTTTATGCCTCATTGAGTTAGCCCACTGTAATTGTGCTTACGGGGTCTATGGTGTGTGGGTCTATTTAATTCTGGATACAAATTTCACAATACGTATTTAAAGCATTTTTCAAACGAATTATTAGCAACCAAATCTCAAACTACTATAATTAAATGCAATTTTTGTATTTTGTGCCATAATATTTTATAATCTTATTTATTTCCTATATATACTTTATAGAAAAACATTTTAAAACAATTTCCAAATTCTATATCGATTAAACATGCAAAATGCTTCCGAACACGTTTTGACAATTTAAGAATCGTGGCTATTTCAATAGAGCTCCTATTTATGAATTTAGACATAATTTTGTATTTTATTCTGAAATGTCATTTTATAAACAAAAAATATATAAATAAAGTCAAATATTTCATTATTGCAAATATTACATTGTTTTATATTTGACAGTACACATACAATATATTAAAATAAATTAGATGTAAAAATGACTCAGTCGTATTACACCTCAAAGCAGATATGTATACTGCTAACACAACTTTCAAAGATAAAAGTGGAGAATTCTACATTTTACGCAAGCATGCATACAATTTTTCCATATACTTTTTAATTATTTTTAAATATATTATGCATATTCTTCAATTTGTATACTTGTAATCTATTTCATATCATATTTTATTTGCAATTGTTTTGTAGTTCAATTTGTTTTACTAAATTGACTTTATTAACAAAATTATTCTATAGTAATAAAATGTTTTGGTAATAAAATATTCTAATCCTATTTCGTATTTTTCTTCATACATATTCTTTAAAATCCTGTAACGTATAATAACGTATAACAACTTCCCGTTCCCCCTCATCCTCTAGAAGTTAAAAAGAAAACAAAAGGTACCTGAACTCGAATAGAACGTTTCTGAAGTGATGTCTGTGTGCATATAATAGTGTGTGTGTATGCGTTAGTCTGTGAATGCGATATCTCACGAACAAATGAAGCGTTTCGAACTTAATTTGGCTCAATTATTACTATCCATGAATACTGGATACCCCTATTTATTTTACACGCGATCAAACGTTCGAAACACTTCCAAAATTTTTGAATGAATTTTTGAAAAATGTCGTAAAAAATCAGTTCGTTCAATAATGTTAAATAAATAATTACTGTATACGTAATTATTCATACTAAAATAGATCACACAAACATTACAGCGTTAGCTTGCACCATTCGAGATATTGAACGTTTTCCAATTAAATATATCTAAAACATTACATAAAAATGAGTATCATCAAATATGTAACACTAGGCGATAAATTTGGCGACCTTGACTACAAATTTTGCAAAATATCGTTCACTTGGCGAATTCTTTAATAGAGTACCATATGGTTGGACGAAAATGTCTTCAAATTAGCAAAAATTCGCTAAAATTACAACATGTGTGTCAAATGGATGAATAATAATTAGCATGTTTTAATATAATGGAATATATCGCTCAACACATGTTAGAAATATTTCAAATTGCCAAGTTATATTTGCACGAAGGTCATTTAGTTTCTGTCATTTAGTCATTGTTTGTTTGGCCGGCATAGTCCGGTACTCATTTGGATGTTCAAGTTTATTTATACTGAAGCAGGAAATATCCAATATTACAGAAACATAAATCTGTTTACTTCACTTTATTTGTTCTGCAAGTCATGTTCTATAAGACTTGTATAAGAGATAGATCATCACTCCCTCACGCTTTCAGTGATTGGAAAAACTACTTTATTTTTGCAGTGAACTACAACTACTTTATAACAAATGTAGTTAACTACAACTATTTTTTAAAAAGTAGTGACTACAAATGACTCGTAAAATGTAGTCACTACATAACTACTTTCATACGACCAATTTTGCCACAGCTGCAATTATCACAAAAAGTTGAGGATATGGGTATACTGTAGTCATTTAACATACTTATTCTGATGAAGTAAAATTGAGTGATTCCCAAATTGACAGATCAACTTACCAATCTTTACATTTTTACCCACTTCTGAAAACAATAAAGTAAAACAAAAGTATAACATGAAATAAAAGTAAAACTATTTATTTAAACACATGTTTGTTCATTTTTAGTAGAATTTGCATCTCAAAATTGCAATCAGATAAGCAGGATCTTTTGGGAAATAGCACATCTGATTCTGAATATATCCACATAAAAAATCAACTTCATGGGGGGGATGGCCTTCCTAATCTGCAGCATTGAAAATCTTATGTAGTTTCTCCTCGTTCTCTCTCAGGAACCGGCATATGCGCTCGACGGCAGAATGCATTAAGTTCCATCTCATCTTATTTAGTATTATGAGACGAGTACTTATGTCTGAAGATATTTCGTCAACTAAAACAACCGACATTTTTGACTTGTTTCAAAGCGCTTGTGACTTTGCAAATCGAACATCGTTCCTACAACACTAAATTTCGTACAAATGAAGAAAGGATGATCACGTGACATGCAGAATGGCGCCTTTTTTGTGTACTGACATAATATTAAAAGTAGCGTCAAAACTCGACACAAATTAGTGATTTATTGTATCGTGCTACTCGATACAATAAATCACTACTCGATACACTACTTACTTTAAAAAGTAACTTGTTACACTACAAACTACGAGAAAAAGTAGCAACTACTATAGTTTCACTGCTTGTAGCGCGTTACTTCCGACCACTGCTTTAATTCCATTGCTACACAGACTAAATTAATTTTCCATCACTCAATTGCATACTTATAGCCTAATCCTCCTATTTTCTGCTCCAGTGACAAGTGTGGCGATCTTAGATGATGGAGAATCCCTAACTAACATAGCGAGGTGTAAAAATTCATGAGCTTTAATGGGCTTCCTCCTTACCTTAATGGGCATTCCCGTAGTGAAAGAGTAATTTCCACTTTTCGGGAAAATGCTAATAGAAAAAGGTGTTCCAGGAACAAAGAATAGCTAATGTTGCACAAAAGTTAACCGGAATAAGCGTGCACGTTCCGTTTTCCTGGTTCTGGGATCGAGATGGCGTGAATTTTTGTATTAGTTTGGATAGTTGTTACGAATATACCTTCACTGCATATTACCTGTCCCAGTGGGAAAACTACTTTTATAGACAATCATTGTTATTTGTACTTTCCTTATATACCTAATATAATGTATAAGGAAAATATTGTGACGAGGTCGAAAATTCGAATTCGATTTTTCAACGGGAAAGCAGGTTTCAAGCATCCCTGAACACGAATCAAACGTTTTTGAAGTGATATGTGTGTGTGTGTGTGTGTGTGTGCGCGTGCGCGCGTCATGAGTCTGTAGAAGCGATATCTTATGAACGAATAGAGCGTTTCGAATTAGAAATTTCGTATAAATATTACAATTGGTGAATACTGGAAACTTATTGGTTTTAAACAAAATCGAATGTTCTGAAGATGCATAAATTTTTTAATGCAATTTTGAAAAAAAATATCATTGAAAAATCAAAGCCTTTAATAATGTTACGTAAATGATCATTTATTGTGTAATTTTCCATTAAAATACGAAAAACACATACTTTAGAAGGGCCAGCACACATACACACACATACACACACACCGCCTCAAAACTGTTCGATTCAAGTTCACGGATGCTTGAAACGTGATCTTCCGTTGAAAACACTAATTCATATATTCGACCCATCACAATACTTTTCCTATACGTTATTCTATGTGCGTAAAGAAAGTAGTATTGTAAATTATCAATTGTACCATTTAAATGCAAATTCGTTATATTATGTATAAGTCAAAATCAGAACCTCAATAATGTTACACAAATTATTATTTTTTATGTAATTTTTATTAGAAAACGAATGACACAAATGCTAGCATGAACCGAACACGAAACAATAAGCAGGAACTCAGTCCATGTTTTTAAAAGTTGGTTAATGTCCACTAGCAACTTATACTACCTTTGGACACTGATATACACTGCACATACTGTCCAATATCTCGTTATTTTGCATAATGTAGAGAATGTCGGTGGATGGTATTTATTGAGTTTACTACTTGGTTAAATTGCTGTACATTCCATTCATAGGACTTTAAACTATATTTTTAAATGTAAATAAAGTCGATATATGGCAGCCATCAACTAATACAACTTAAGAACTTTGCTATACAATTCACAAATGGTCCATTATCCCACTTTTTCAAATGCAGTAGGAAAGGCCAGTTGATGGCCGCTATTGTTTCATGTCAATTGGATACAATGCTTAGTATACCTCATGGGGTTGCGAAATTTTTATCCGAGCATGGTTGGTTAAACCAAGATTTACCCAAGCAGTGTTGGATAAATCTAGGTTTACCCAAGCAGAGTTGGATAAACTTAGGATTACCCAAGTAGTGTTGGATAAACCCAGGTTTATCCAAGTTCAAGCTTTACCCGTAATATATATAAAGTTTTTATCTTTGTTTGTCCATAATACTTAGGGATAAATTTGTTAAAACTTGGTGAAATATCCCAAACTCGGCGATATTTCTACCCAGAGTTAAAAAAATATCGTCAAAATTACAAAAACAATACTCAGCGAAAATGACGCCAAATTGATGAATTAAGTATTAAAATATTTTAATATATAGACTATACTGCTAGTTGTTGATGCTGTCAATACTGATAATTGTTTGGTTGCGCGAAATATAAGTTAATTGGGTACTTCGTAATTTTACATGTTGCCATCCATAGTTTTATATATTGTCATCCGGAACACGCGGAATGTACAATATGACGTTCAAAACATTGATGTGTGGATCTTATACATCATTTAACTTTACCTGCAATACATGATAATGTATACGGAAAGGATTGGAATCGTGTCGGAAATCGCAATTCGGATTTTCGACGGATCTACACGTCTTGGGACCTCTAGAACACGTAAAAGAAACTATTTTTAACGTGACGTTTGCGTCTATATGTCTGTGCAATGTATGTATCCATTCTAACTCAGAAACTAATGGATCGAATTTCATAACATTTTCTAGGCAAGTCACTTATGGGTTACCCTGATGCTGATTAAATTTTGGTACGATTTGGGATAAAAAGAACCTGCCCTTCTTTTGCGAAATGGCCCGCAAAAGTTGTCCGTATCCACTTTAGCTAAAAACTAATTGACCCAATTTCACAAAATTTGGTAGACAAGTCACTTGGGTTATCCTGTTCCTGATTAGATTTTGGTACGATTTGGAAAAAACAGAACCCGCTTTTTTTGCAAAATGGCCCGCAAAAATCATTAAAGTTTAAAATAAGAGATTATGTATCCTCAAATGTTACCCAATGGAAAACAAAAATCTGATGTGGACAGCACATGACTTTCCCTGCAGACTTATATCCACGTTCTATTTATTTCAATTAAATGTAATTAACTTTTAATTCAATTTTCGTTCTCATTCGGTAACCGGGCTTATTTTCAAAGGTGGCGTAGGGAAAGTACGAAAAACTAAAATATCTCGAGAACGGCTAGTCCTAGTGTAATGGGGTTGGTCTTATTCTTTTCGTCGTTAAACATTACGTATTAAACGGGCATTTAATGGATATATCTAAGTATACCAAGTTGTTTAGTTTAGATTTTGAAGATTTTTGCGGGCCGTTTTGCAAAAAAAGGCAGGTTATTTTTTTCCGAATCGTACCAAAATCTAATCAGCACCAGAGTGACCTATACGTGACTCATCTACCGAATTTTGTGAAATTCGGTTCATTAGTTTTTCAGTTAGAGTGGATACAAGCTTTTGCGGGCCATTTCGCAAAAAAAGGCGGGTTATTTTATTCCGAATCGTACCCAAAAGTAATCAGCACTAGCCCCGGCCACAAGTGACTTACCTACCAAATTTTGTGAAATTCGGTCGATTAGTTTTTTAGTTACAGTGGATACAAAATCTGCACAGACAGACAGACAGACACACAGACAGACACACAGACAGACAGACAGACAGACAGACAGACAGACAGACAGACACACAGACACACGCACAGACGTCACGCTAAAAATGGTTTTTTCGTATTCTACAGGTCTCGAAACGTGTAGATCCGTCGAAAACTCGAGTTGTGATTTTCGGCATGATTCCAATACTTTCCCTATACATTACCATGTATTGCAGGGAAAGTAAAAATTGAATTAAAAGTGTTAATTCAGTGTCATTTCAAGTAATGATGCTTGTTATTGAGTGCCATTAAGCTCACTTTAATGAAATATTGATGAAATAAAGAAAAAGTGAATTTGAGACTGTAGGGAAAGTCATATGTTGCTCAGATCAGACTTTTTTCATTGTAAAAGAAGTAAATTTATTGCTGTATGTACAGAAAGCCTTGTATCAGGTTTTCCACAGAGTAAATTTACCTTACACCTTTCTGGTAGGTCGGACGGTCTGGGTCTCAACAACAACAACAGAGTAAATTTGTTTCGTTTCCGATACTAAGTGATAAAAGCTCGATCCCAAAAACCGAGACAGACAGGAACCTATGTCTAAAATAAAATTCGAAATACACAATTTTGGTATTTCGTTGTTATTGATTGATTCAGACAAAATGGGCGATCTAAAATTGAAATTGAATAAAACTTCCATATCACTAGCTTGACTCTTGTAATTGTAAGACATTGTTACGAAACTTATCCTCTAGAATCGTGAATGTATACGCTGGATACAAGAACGAGTCTAAGTTTCTGGATAACTTACGTTTATTCACAAGCACAAACTAAACAGGAATACTATACAACCAATACAGCACTTAAATGTTCCACTCATTTCACAGAATAAACGATAATGTTCTCAAAATACTGACAAAAATAATTTCACAAAACAACCGCTAACAGTTACCTTACACCTTTCTGGTAGGTCTGACGGTCTGGGTCTCAACAACAACAAAACGACCGTTGCTATTCTCAAAACATTAACGAACGTCACAGTACACGGTAGCTCGTGTATATTGCCAATTCGTCAACTGAACTCCGATTCAGTGATGACTCATTTATAGTCTATCCATAGAAACTTCTAGAAATATCTATATCTCAAAGAATAATCGTTCTATCGAGAAGTTTTTGAAACATTCCGGAAGTCGCCAAATTGGCGATAAATCGCCAAATCTGGAAACCCTTTTTCTAACTGGGAAATCCTGGCAACCCTGGATTTACTTCATCCTCCCGTCATGCTGACTTCATAGATAGACTGTGTTTTCTTCATCTGGCCTTCAAGGCAGACGAAAGAGGAGGCCCCAAATGTAATATTGCCCGTTCGCAACAATAGAGATTTTGATTGTATTTACATCTTTAAATTCAAACACCCAATAAAAGAATTTTGGTACTCAATGATTTATTGAAATACTCGTACCATATACACCAAAGGAGCTTTTAAGTTTAAAAAAAAAGCAACAATCTCTTTGTATGATGTGTTGCCCCGAAATACCGCCAGAGAAGAGAAGATTATCAGCATTTTTAAGAGGAGAATCATCAATCACTTTAATAGAATTGCGGAAATCCACCTCACAGCTCCTATTCCATTACACAACTGCATATTTAAAACTTTCCCTTGTCATCTGTTCTAGTGTCATTCTTCCAGGTATCACGTTCTTGGAGTTTGGCACATCCTTCCTTCTCCTCCCCAAACTTCTCTGCTTGCGTCCTTAGAGACTCCCCTAATTAACATAGCCAGGCCTAAAATGGGCTTTAATGGTCTTCCTCTCCTTAATAGGCTCCCCCCAACACAGTAATTAAACAGAGACCATAGCTACCACTTTTCAGAAAAATGCTTATAATATAAATGCCCTCCAGGAGACAAAGAACGGAGAGTTTGATGCAAGTTTAATTCCGATATGGGAATACGTGCTGTCTTTTGTTAGCATTGAGTACTAAATTCCTGGTTCTTAGAGTCGGACTATATTTTTTTTTTTTTTGAGAAGTTCAACATCTTTTATAGAGACTCACTCAACTCGTTTTAATTCGTGAGTTTGAGATCAAAGTTGCATTGAGAGCTCGGGGAAAAATATATTTTAAGTGGGCAAATTGATAGAAATGATATCCGAGAAAAATATATTCATGTGTTTAAAAGGAATTCATAGTAAGCTGGAGTGTGGACCTTGAAATATTAGGTAACAAGTAATGAAGAGCAAAAACTGCAGCATACACATACATCTCTGTCACTTACTTTACAATTAAGAAAATATAAATATTGTAGGACAATGAATATATTTAGTATTTGGCATTAACTTTTTCTTTTGAAGAACAAAGGTCATCAAAGGTCAATAAACAGATGCTATTAACAAAGGTCAATAAACAAAGGTCATTAATAAAGGCCAATAAACAAAGTTCGCATAGTTAAGTGATTATTGGGATGTTTTCACTGGATGGAACTGATATATATAGAGGCATAACTCGCATTCTGGCAACATTTTCCGCCATAAGCCCCCGTTCGCGCTGCTTGTGACGTCAAAACCAGTCAATTTATTTGTTATTATAAAAATTGAAATTAAATTATATGAAATTAAAACAAGAAAGATCAATCATGCATAAGCATTGATTATGAAACACTTTCCAACTGAAATACAATTTCATTTAAAAATTTCTAAAATGTGATACATTCAGTGGTGATATCTTTTACATTATCACAGTACTACAGTAATTTATTATACTTAAATATTTAAAACTGTATCGAAATATAAATCATCTGATTCTCTATGCAAAATCAATGAATATTTCATTCATATAACTTGTATTCCAGACTCCAAAGCTAAATAATTTTGTGTGAAAAAAATTCAGCAATTCTTACGTAAATCACCTTACAATCGCTTCAGATATTTGCATTCTGCATAAGTTAAAATTAGGCTTCGTTGAAGAAATAATAAAAGTTTAGGGATCATTTAAAATCACAACTATTGTAATTGCATTGGCACGGAATTTAGATACACAGATAATATGTGTGTGTGTGTGTGTGTGTGTATGAATTCAAAGTATTGGAATCGTGCCGAAGATCGGAACTCGAATTTTCGAAGGATCTACACGTTTTGGGACTTCTAGAACACGAAAAAACTATTTTTGAGAAGACCTGTGTAAGGGTGTATCTGTGTTTCTGTGTGTCTGTGAGGACATTACATCTACTCTAACTCAAAACTAATGGACCGAATTTCATAAAATTTGGTAGGTATGTTTTTTGTAGGAAATCCTGATGTTCATTAGATTATAGTACGATTCCTAATAAAAGAATCTGCCTTCTTTGCGAAATGGCCGGCAGAAATTGCCTTTATCCACTCTAGCTAAAAACTAATGGAACACATTTAACAAAATTTGGTGTATAATATTTCAATAACCTACAAGTGATTTATATACCAAATTTAACAAAATTTGGTATATAAATCATTTGTAGATTAACACACACACACACACACACACACACACACACACAGACAGACAGACATCACCTCAAAAATGTTTGATTCGTGATCAGGGATGCTTGAAACGTGCTCTCCCTTCGAAAACTCGAATTTTCGACCCCGTCACAATACTTTCCTTATACATTATGTATATAAGGAAAGTAATATCATTCGATAAATTAGGTGACATCATTCTCGTGGATCTAGCTAGTTCCATTCATGTGAAAAGCTACTTTAGGTAATACTTTTGTATTTGGACGCTAATAGTCATTTATCTGCTACAGGAATAACTTATTTCTCCGTCCATAACGCTTGGCGAGATTTTTGCGGAATGTCACCAACTTGGCGAACGTTGCCAAATTTACGAAAATGTCGCCAAATTAATAAAAAATGACGCTAAATCATTGACGACTAGATGATGAAAATTCAATATCCTGAGAAGCACATAAGAGTAAAATAACACATTTCCTCGTCCGTCCGTCCCTAACATTTGGCGAGAAATTTAGCGGGGCGTCGCCGCATTGCCGACTATTTTAAATTTAGCTAACATAATAAAAATGTCGCCAAATTGATAAAAATGACGCCAAATTGGAAGTAATGTCTCGCAAATTATGATTTCCGTCACATGACGGGCATACCTTCTAGTATATAAGAAATACTCTTCTCTCCGTTTGTCTGGAACACTTGGTGGTGCATTTGGCAAATTTAGATAATAATTAACAACTTATTTCCACCTTGACGATATTTCGCCCCTGATTTACAAAAAATATCGTCAAAATTGCAAAAATGACGTTAAATTAATGAAAATGACGCCTAATTGATGACGTAATTATTAAGGTATTTTAATATATGGACTCTATCGCTTATTGAGGATGCTATCAATATTGATGATGGTTTATTTAGAGTTGCGCGAAATATAAGTTAATTGAGTATTTTGAAATAGTTTTACATGTTGTCATCCGAAAAATTGCCAAATGTACAATTCAACGATAAAAACACAGCGCAGTGGATCTTATACATTATTTTTTTACTGTAAAACTAGTAAATTCATTGCATTATATATGGAAAGCCATCTGCTGCCTACATCAGATTTTGTATTCTTTAGATCCGATATGTGTTATTCAGCAGTATACGACCACACGCCTTCCGTCCGTCAAACCAGAAAACTAAGGTAAGCATCATCTTTAATAATCCTTATTTGGATGGCAATGTCTAATCGACTAGTTTGGGGCTACTTTTGGTCTAATCGAATAGTTATCGACTAGTCTGAGATAGTTTTTACGTCATCTAGAATAACTTGATATAAATGTAGAGTCGCTCGGTAAAACTGTACCGAATTTCTGAGTAACGTCATGTGTCAGACAGGAACTTGAAAATTATATATTTTTTTAAAATTCAGTTTATCGAGCTGATGGATATATTTGCGGGTGATTGTCCAAGCGAGGATTGTCTAATCCTTCAACATTCCCGTCAATGCCAGTGAAAGTATAATGCAATCATAATACAAAGCGTCGTTAGCTGGATAATTATTTAGCTCAACACAATAATGTTTGTCTAATACACGTTCGGTCTCATTTCTTACTCCGCTTCTGAAAATTGGTTTCCTTAGACATAATATTAACATAACCATACAAAAATTGCTCAAACATACCTTTGGATATTATAGATACTTTTAAAACGTTTCATCAGATAGAGCCAGAAAAATAGACGTTTAAAAATTGAGCGGGAGCCAAAATAAAATATGAAAAACAGTGCATCACCACTCACGGCAATGGACTCGTTACCAACAACAAGCAGTTCAGTTAGAAGGTTTAAAAAAGCAATTCGGTGCAAGTTGTCGCATCTCAAAAGGCTTAACTCGCTACAGCCTTGGATACAGATAGTCTCCTTTTCATAATTGTACACATCTACAGATTCAAATATTTCATTAACCCTGTTCACTAATTGGAAAATGTAGTGTAATCCTCATACGGAAGAATTAAATGTCTGAAGCTGGAGAATTATTTTGCTCAACATGATACTATTCACCTAGTACGATTTAAGTCTCCGTTCGTACGCAACTTTTGAAGAAACTACAGAAACGTATCCTATATAACCAATCCTAGCATCTCTAATTATGCAAAAAAAAAAACCATCAATTATGTGATCAATTCACACCGTGGGTTCTACCTTTCTGGTAGGTCGGACGGTCTGGGTCTCAACAACAACAACACCGTGGGTTCTGTACTAGGTAAAATATCAAGTCTCCTTGCATATCCTATTTCCGTTACTATCTAGAACTTACCATTCTTTGTTGGGTAACCTTTCCAATCGCTGAGAAGCGGGACCCTGATTACCCTCGGTTGACCAATTGAGTCGTTCGGAATTATCAGTAATTTTCTCGTTCATTATTGAATGGTTGCGAAACAATCAATTCAAATTTTTATTTAACAATCGTTTAAACTTTAACAAAAATCCAATTCTGATATAATTGTATTAGTAGCTTACTGGAAAATTACAATATTTTCTCAATCAGAACACAGCTTCACTTCATCAGCCACCTCATTAACCGGTTCCCGCGAATCCTCACGCCAATAACATCTACATTTTATTAACACTTTACAACGTAGTTGAAAAGTATTTATGACTTCGTTCATTCTGTCTGTCTGTCTGTTCGCACGTAAAAACGACTTTTTCAAAATGAAATTTTAGTATGTTATTGAGACGGTCTGTGGGACATATGAGAATGTAAATGAATAATATCATCCAATTAGTTTTGTATTGAACCCGGGTTGTTGTTGTTGTTGAGACCCAGACCGTCCGACCTACCAGAAAGTTGTAAGATAACTGTTTGGACGGCCGGGAAGTGCCACACAATTTGGACCGGAACCCAGGGGGGGAGGCATCCACAGGGACCGTACCCTCCTTCCTCTACCACCAACCTCGCGGAAGGACTTACGGACCCACATGTTTAACGTGATCGTACTCCGCGTGAACACGGCGGCAGTTTTGGCAATGGCTGGAATCGAACCCGGGCCTACCGAGTGCAACTCCAGCGCGCTAACCAATGGGCTACCGCGCCCCCATTTTTGAACCCGGGTTGAAAAAGGGAAATACTTTGAACCCTATGAGACCTCATTTTTCAAACATTTTTTAAAAGAAGTTATAATTCACACATTGCTTCGAAAATTTAATGAAATATTCAAATTATCCCATAAAACATATAAAAAAACATTTCAGAAAATTAGGTTCGGTAGTTTTTTAAATAAAAAATTATAGTAATAATGACACCCATATAATATGAAGAGATCACGTGACCCACTTCAAAATAAAATAGGGCATTCATCTTTTTTCCAAGGATAAAAATCGTGATTTTTGAAGTTCTTTTAAATTTATATTGAGTGTTGCATCCGTCCTAAAACCGCTTCATTTTTGAGTATTTTCTGTGCATTTATATTCTGCGCCAACGCAATTATAATATTTTTGAATTTAAATGATCATCCAACTTTGATTATTTCTACAAAGAAGCCTCATTTTAATGGATGGAAATAAGTGATTGTAAGATGAGTTGTATAAGAATTGCTGATTTTTTTTCACTCAAAATTATTTAACTCTGGAGTCTGGAATAAAAGTGCATGAATTAAATATTCACTGCTTTTATATAGAGAACCAGACGATTTATATTTCAATGACGTCGTTTGAATAAAGTTCATTTTCTTCGATGAAGTTTTAAGTTTTCAAGTGTACTAAATTATTGTGGTTCTGTAATAATTAAAAAAATATCACCGCTGAATGTATGGCATTTTAGAAATGTTTCAATAAAATTGCATTTCAGATGGAAAGTGTTTTATAATCAATACTTTATGCATGATTGATCTGTTTTGTTTAATCATTCGTTTTCTCTATAGCTGAAAAACGCACCCTGATTACCCTCGTTTGACCAATAAAGACGTTCGGAATGACCAGTAATTATCTCGTTCATTATTAAATTGTTACGAAACAATCAATTCAATATTGTTATTTAACAACCGTTTAAACTTAAACAAAGTTCCAATCCTGATATAATTGTATTAGTAGCTCACTGAAAAATTACAATTCTTTCTCAATAGGAACACTGCTTCACAACAGCAACCATCAAGAGACGTCCTAGGAATCCTCATGTCAATATCATCTACGTTTCATTTCCGCGACATAATTAGCTCGTCGGACAAAAAAAAATAAGAACTGTCAGTACAGAACGGTAGCACTCAGAGCGGGTGCAACGTATTGGGATTATTTCAAAGCATAATTACAGCACTTCATTTGACCAAAGTAAACAAAGGTTTAGTGTCTGTGCATTCATTATACAGCTGTCACAACTGTTGTCACGGTACACAATTAGGCGTTTACTTAAAAGTGAAATTATTTCTTTATTCTGCCCGTTGGAACAGGAATGCTTCGTTTAAATGAGTTTGCTTAGAATGATTGAATGTAGGGCATTCACAGGATTTATTAGTTTTCGCGTACATGCAGCTGAGTGAGACTGGCTGACTAAGGACACAATCCAAACTACTGAAAACAGAAACTGGAAACTTTGTATAATCGTGGGACTTGGCCTTCAAATAATGAGAAAAATCTGAAATCTTGGAATTTTGTTTGAAAAATGTATAAATCTCTGAAATATTTACTTTCCTTATATTTGTAATTTGAACACCTTGATTTATCTGTCTGTTTATCTATCTATCTACGGATAATGTCTGGCGAAATTTTGAACTCGGAATTGGCGGAATATCGCCAACTTGGCGATATTTTTTAAATGTTGCCAAATGTATGAAAATGTCGCCAAATTCATAAAAATGTAGCCAAATTGGTAAATATGACGACTAATTGATGAAAATTCAATAACTTAGAAAGAATATAAGAGTCTACTATAAGAATAACCTATTTCTCCGTCTGTAACGCTTGACGAAATTCTCGCGACGAATTTCGGCAAGTCTTTTTAAATGCTGTTAAATTGACGAAAATGTCGACAAATTGATAACATGACGCTACATCAATAAAAATAACGACTCATTCATGAAAATTTAATATCTTGGAAATAACATAACGACTATATGAATAACCCATTTCTCCTCACGTCCGTAATGCTTGACGAAACATATGGCGGGATGTCGCAAACTTGGCGACATTTTTAAATATTGCAACATTGACGAAAATGTCACCAAAGTGATAAAAATAACGCTAAATGGGTATCAATGCTTTGCAAATTTTTAATTCAGTCATATGACGGGCATACATTCTAGTGCATGGAATAATGTATAAGAAAAAAAAGTATTGTGACGGGGTCAAAAATTATTCGAATTCGAGTTTTCGACTGAAGGATACATTTCAAGAATTCCTAAACTCCAATCGAACGTTTTTGAGGTGATGGCTGTGTAAGTGTGTCCGTAAGTCTGTGGATGTAATATCTCACGAACGAGTGGAGTGTTTCAAATGAAATTGATATAGATATTACAATCAGTGAATATTAGGACCCTATTGATTTTAATTGATAGCAATTAAATGCCAATAGCATTTTGATGTGGATTTTGCTTGCGAGTATGAATAAATCAATATGTTTTAACTTATGAAGTCGCCGAAAGCGTCTAATTTCAAATTAACGTAAGGTTAATTCGGTGCCAAAGAAAGTGTGGTACGGCTTTATTATTAACAATATAAACATCTTGATTTATCTGTCTGTCCTCTGGGTAACGCTGCTACAAAATGCTGCTAAACGGATATGCTGCGGATAAACATTTCATGAACTCTGGAGCTTTACGAGCGTATGCCATCAGATACTGAAAGTGAGTCCATGATGTGGACGGTCCGTTCCCTACATAATGCAATGACTATACTTCTTTCATAATGAAATATTTCGATGTAACCATGGAGCTTTATGGGCGTATGACATCAGATACTGAAAGTGAGATCATGATGTTCATTTTGTAAATTTTTACTTGAGATATACGACTTAACTCGGTAAACAAACTCAACAAAAGTAGGAAACTTTCTTGCGTCATTTTTATTTATTACTTATAGGGCAGAATACCAGTCGGTCTCACTAGTTTATGACATATGGAAAGAACTTCTCTCCTTCTATATGTCCGTACGTAGTGCTCAGTGACAAAATTGGCTACAATTTGGTAAAGTAACACCAACTTGGCGACTTTTAAGGAATATTGCCAACTTAAGGAAAATGTCGCCAAATTGGCAGAAATGAAGCTTAATTAACAAAAATAACGGCGAATTGATAAACATTTAAGATTTTGGAAAACGAAATTTGATTTCTTTTTATAATCCCTGTCACTGTGGGAAAATTAAAATCCTCAATTCAAAATACAGCTAGTTTCACTGTTTGTGGGACTGGTATGTTTAGTCAGATGTCTAAGGGGTCATGTTGTAACCTGTTTAGTGTGAATGTACAATTCAACGCTAAAATCCGTGTATCCTGAATCTCTGCACCATTGTTAAGCGGTGAAAAACGCAGGGCATTGCATTATGCAGGGAAAGTCATGTGCTGCTCACATCAGTTTTTTCAACACTTTCCAACATAGTTGAAAAGTGTTTAGGGCTTTGTTCATTCTGTCTGTCTGTCCGTTCGCACGATAACAGCAGTCAAAATGAAAGTTTAGTATGTTGTTGAGACGGTCTGTGGGACATATGGGAATGAATAATATCACCCAATTAGTTTTGGATTGAACCCGGTTTGAAAAAATGAAATACATTGAACACTATGAAACCTCGTGTTTCAAACATGTTTTATGAAAAGTTAAAATTCGCAAATTGCTTTGAAAATTTTAGGAAATATTCAATTTATCCTATAACAAAATATAAAATTTTTTTAGCAAAATAGGTTCGGTAGTTTTATAAATAAAAATTAAATAATAATGACACCCATATTATATGAACAGATCACGTGACCCATTTCAAAATAAAATAGGGCATCCATCTTTTTTATTCCCAGTGTAAAAATCGTGATTTTTGATGTTCTTTTAAATTTATAGTGAGAGTTGCATCCGTTCTAAAACCGCCTTTTTTTAGTATTTTCTGTGCATCTGTATTCTGCGCCAATGCAATCTGAGTATTTTTTAATTTAAATGATCGAACTTTGATTATTTCTACAACGAAGCCTAATTTCAACATATGCAGAATTTAAACAAATCAAGCTGTAAGATGAGTTGTATAAGAATTGATGATTTTTAATGCAAAATTATTTAGCTCTGAAGTCAGGAATATAGGTGATGTGAATGAAATATTCATTGATTTTATATAGAGAAGCAGATAATTTTATAGCATTGTCTTTTCAATGAAGTTTTAAGTATGGAGTTAGAAAGTACTTTTACCTCCATGTTTTTAAGTTTCCAAGTAAAATTAATTATTGTAGTGCTATGATAATTTAAAAAATATCATCGCTGAATGTATTACGTTTTAGAGATCTTAAAATAAAATTGCATTTCAGTTGGAATGTGTTTCGTAATCAATGCTTTATGCATGATTGATCTTTCTTATTTTTAGATACACGACTTCTAAGTGAAATGTTTATCAATAGTGAGCAGGAATTGTGATTCCATTTTACTTATGGTTCGTTTAATGTAAATCAATAGTTTCGTGGAATTTGAAATTTTTCTCGAATTCGTGAATACTTGTCACACAGACAAATTCAGAAATGGATTTACATATACACAGAATTAGTTAGAAACGTTGATGATGGGTGGTCAAGAATTTCCGAAATGTAGAATCTGTTTTGTGAGTGGCGAACACGCAAAACCAAGGTATATTTTCAGCTTTAGACGATTCACACCTGCCATGCATGTTGTTACGAACATGGAAAGTACCTTCACTGGAGGCTCTTTCAAGAACAAGAAGGACTCTACAGGCAGCCTAGCTATTCTTACTACGTCAGTGCAGGGTTATTATATTTGAACACTTACACAGACCAGATTTGGCGACTTTTCAAAGGTTCGAGAACTTCCTCGAAATAATGAATATTCTGGGAGATGTTAGCCGCTACTGTAAATTTATAAAATTTATTAAAGAAAGTTACAGTTTTATTTTTTCTTTCTTATACTGTAGTAGTGAAAAAAGTATTGTTTGAAAAGACTGACAATTCCATATATCTTCAAACCTGCTGAAAATTTGAAGATTGTTTTTCCTGATCAAAACACGGTCATCGTCCTCTTCGTGTAACCCACAGCGTCTCGTGCCAATAACATCTACCTTTAATTTCTGCAACGTAATTAGCTATCGAATGTAAACGAATTGTCTTCTCACCAGGAAACAGTAACACACAGAGCGAATATATAGTATCGACCCGATTTCAAAATATAATTACGATGCAACATTACAACAAGGTTGAGGTAATGTTTCTGATGTGCTGTGACGGGTTATTAATCATCTCACTGTCAGCAATGCCCTCACGGTGCACAGTTGGGCTTTTGTTTAAAAGGGAAAATCTTTACTCTCTACTTTTAAATGTAAATGCCTCGCTTTCTATTTCCTGATGGGTTGGTCAATACGACTGACTGCCATCCAGTAAGTTTATATACTGGATGGCTCTGTTTGCTACTTTTATTTGTAAGACATTTTTTAATGATGGGGACTTTTAAGTTGAAACTTTTCTCTATTCTTTCATTGGATTTTCAAACTATCATTTATATATATATATATATATATTTGAAATGTAATAATAAGAATTATGTAAAAATAAAAATAAAAAATAAAAAATACAATTCAAGTAATATTAACATCACCATAGAAACAAAATCACGGCCATAATGCCGATAAGAGAAAAGAACAGAACCTTCCCAAATTCGATGATTAATTAGAATAAAATTCATCTTCAGGTCTGAGTATTTAATTCTAATTAACCCAAACAAATGCCTGTTTCAGATTAAGCAATAGTACATTACTATAAATGCTTAAACTCAGACTACAGGCATCAAAAAATGAAAAAATGAAAAAAGGATACATTAAGAAAATTGTATTACCATGCGGCATGAACCCTTCTTCTCCTACCACGTGTATACACGATCAACATCAACAGCTTAATCTAGAAGCACCGGAATGAACAAGTCGAAATTCTACCAGGGAGGCAGTACGAACGTTCACGGAAATACTCCCAAACCCGTCCAGTAAGTCTAAGCTGGAGACTGGACAAGCAATTCAGAATACAACTTCCCAAACATGCAGAACTGAATATGAATATGAATCAAAGATGAAAATTCCTACTAAACAAGTAATTCATAGGAAAACTGGATAATCGAGAATGCCACTATACACCATTATAAGGGCCCTCAAAACGTAGTTTCAATACTGACAAAAGTTACATTTTTTTTCGAAAATAAAATTCAAAACATTAATGTTAATGCATCTTATTTTCCGATTTTTTGATTTTTCTAATGTTTTTGACTTAGTTTATTATTTTTCATTTTTATTTATTTATATAATTAATAAATAATTATATATAATATACACATATACATACACATACATATATATATATATATATATATATATATACACACACACATACATATATATATATATATATATATATTTTTTCCCCCTGTATGTCTGTATGTTAGTCACTATAATTGGGAATGTTTTCTAGGATGTTATCGAGTGAAATTTGATACACTGAGTTGATAATTTTAATAACAAAATTGGGGCGATATGCATTATTAGTCGCTGTACTCAATAATTCCATAAAGTGCGCTAATTTATAATATTCATCACAAATTTTATTGATTCTAAGAGCCTGGTTTATTATAATATTTCTAAATACAGATATATGCAGACAAGAGTCAAAATGTTGAATTTTTGATGTATTAAATTTAAAATCCTGTCTTTTATCATACAAGTTTATAACCATATTACAATTTTGTAAATTTAAATTTAAATCTAAAAAGTTTGCAACATTTGTGTCATTATTACTTGCATTTAATTGTAAATTTTTTGGATAAAAGTTTAATACTATAGGGATATTATTATTAGGGGATACACATAAAATGTCATCTAAGTATCTAAACATGTGCATATTATGCAAGCTTGGATTAAAGTTTTTTTCATAGAAGAATACATACAGATTAGCTAACAATGATGAGGCACCCCCCCCCCCCCATCTTGTGGGATACCAACCTGTTGTTTAAAAATAGTACCACCATGTTGAATATAATTCTCATAAAGAGTGAAGTTAAGTAATTTTTTAAAAAGAAAATTTGAATATTTTAGGTTATTATATTTTTCAAAAATTCCTAAAATAATTCTATACAGATCATCTATATTAATATTATTAAACAAATCTTTGAAATCAAAGGTATAAATACTACGAATATTAGTAAGAGTTTTCAATTTCTTAACTACTTCAAAACTGTTTTTTGCAATATGACAATTATTTGAGATTTCATCTGACGAGGATACTTCATGTAATATCTTTAATAATAATTTTCCAGCATTAGTAATGTAAGAATTATGCCCACTGGTAATGGTTCGAAAAGCAACAGGGGATTTATGAAACTTGGGTACTAAAACAATATATGGAATGTTATTACAACTATTTTTTAGATGGATTTGCTTATATTTGGCTGATATTCTATTGTATAAGATTTTAAGGTTAGTTTTATGTAAATTATAGATATGATTATTAAGTAAGTGTAACTGAAGGGTATTTTTATAATAATATTTACATATAATTGAGTAGTTTCCACTTGCCTTATCGACATATGTAATGACAAAATCATTTTGTATTTCTTTAATATCATTTTTAATTGAATTAAGTTTATATGAATTATTAATTTTCTGATTATATATATAATGATTTAAGTATTGCTCTATTAAGACTCTCCAAGGTTTAAAGGCTTCTACAGGGATTTGATATTTATAACTGATTTTATAGATAAATTTATTTAAGTCAAGAAATAAATCTTTACATATTAATTTATGTTTAAATTTAGTAGGTATACGGTACTTAGTACCCAGTAACATCAGTGATCTTAGTGCATCATAATTAATAATATTTAGATTTCCCGTTATAACATGCCCATGGTGTTTATCTACGAAGTCTTTGTATTTTTCTAAATGACAGTGGCAATATGACTCTTTATCCAATTCATAGTTTTGATTAATATCTACTGATTTGGCAATTTGATTATAGTTGAAAATATAACGTCCTAGCGGTTTATCATATTTATAAGCAATTTTAGGATTTACATGTTTGACTGGAAAGTAATTGGAAACCGATTTTAAAAAATTATTTATCTTCAGATTATTTAATACAGAATTAGTAAAATTCAAGGTACAATATTCATTTATTTTAGTATTTTGATTTGATTCGTCATTAAAGTTTAAGTCTGTGACATATAAATAACTATTAAGATTTTTACTTCTGGTAATGAGCAAATCATAGAATAAATGTTTAAAATGAACGTTATCAAATGCAGTACTTAGAAAAAGGTTATATACCATATTTAATTGCTGTTTTTTAATTGCGAAAATCCAGTTTTTACATTGTTGCCAATCAAAAGTAATTTTAAAATTTGCATGTTGCTGAAGGATGGCATTTTTTAGCTCAGATAATGATGGCAATTTTTTATTATATTTACTTGCTCTTTTAGTTCTTTTTGATTTACATTTATGATTGTTGAAGGAATTATAAATATTATGGTCTTCATTAGGAGAATTAAAGGACTTTTTAACTATATTATGATGATTAAATATTTGATTGAGTCCATATGGAAAAATGGTTTTGTGTGCACAAATGAATTCATTTTATATATATATATATATCAACTTATTTCAAATATGCTCTACAGACCACTTTTAATAAAAGATAAGTCACTGATATTTATAATTTAAATAAATTAATATTCTTAAAAATATAATATATATATAAAATCTATATTCAACTCATACACTATTCCTGCAGTGACACCATGTACGCTAATTCAGAGAACGTGGGGTTTAGTACCTGTATTACATATATGAGTTTTTATAATTTAAATTTTAATTTCATTATCGGGTGGAATTACAGGCTTAAATTATAACAAGGCTTTCTCAACATGATATACAAAATTCAAATGTTTACCTTATATATGGAACAAGAGGTATTTAATATCTATTTAGTACCTGTGTTATTTATAAAGGATTTATTCTCAAGCCAATCATTGGGTATATATTTTTTTATTTTATTTTTATTTTTACATGTGATCTTCATACAACTTTCTATAGGATAAGTCACAGGTAGTTAAAATATACAAGTAATTAAATTTCTTACAATTAATGTATATATGTGTGTGTGTGTGTGTGGTGTATGTATAATATATATTTATATATATTAGAAAAATAGACTAATAACTAATACCAAATAATTAATGACAAGGTCTCAGCATCCTAAATGAGTGCCCGCTACTTAAATAATACACTTTCCAGATCACCTCCAAACCATCCCAATTCCCAAATCAGTCTCAATCCAAATATCCATGCATTCGAAATTTTTAGTTTAAACGCATGATCAGTCGCATCACAAAAGTTCACTGTTACACAACCGTGGAAAGCTCAAAATAAATAACAACAAGAAAGATCAATCATGCATAAAGCGTTGATTATGAAACACTTTCCCACTGCAATGTAATTTTATTTAAACATCTCTAAAATGCGATACATTCAGCGATAATATTTTTAAAATTATCACAATACTACAATAATTTATTATATTTGAAAACTTCATCGAAAAAAAAATGAACTTTATTCAAATGACGTCGTTGAAATATAACGCCTGGCTCTCTATGAAAAAGCAGCAAAAATTTCATTCATAAACTTTTATTCTATTTCTTTCATTCATCACAATACTACAATAATTTATTTTACTTAAAAACTTAAAACCATGGAGGTTAAAGTAATTTAACTGTATTCTTTAAACTTCATCGAAAAAGTCTGCTATAAAATCGTCTGTTCTCTATGTAAAATCAATGACAGTTTCATTCATATCAACTATATTGCAGACTCCAGCGCTAAATAATTTTGTTTTAAAGAAATGCAGGAATTCTTATATAACTCATCTTACAGCTTGATGTGTTTACTATCTCCATAAGTGAAAATTAGGCTTCGTTGTAGAAATAATCAAAGTTTGATGATCATTTAAACTTAAATATATTCTAATAGCGTCGTTTCAGAACATTGATGCACAGAAATTAAGCAAAAGTAAAGCGGTTTTAGGGCGGACACAACACCAAATATAAATGAAAAAGAACTTTAAAAATGACGATATTGACACAAGATGGATGCCCTACTTTATTTCGAAGTGGGTCACGTGATTTCTTCATATAATGGGTGTCATTATTATTTTAATTTTTATTTAAAAAACTACTAAATATATTTTTCTGAATTTTTTTTTATGTATTTTATGGGATAATTTGAATATTTCCTAAAACTTTCGAAGCAATTTGTGAATTTTAAATTCGTTTAAAAAATGTTTGAAAAATGAGGTTCCATAGGGTTCAATGTATTTTATTTTTTCAACTAGGGTTCAATCCAAAACCAATTGGATTATATTATACATTTATATTCCCATAGGTCCCACAGACCGTCTGAATAAATAAAATTTCATTTTGATAAAGTGATTTTTACGGCAGTTATCGCACTAACGGACAGACAGACAGACAGATAGAATGAACAAAGTCATAAACACTTTTCAACTGTGTTGTAAAGTGTTAAAAACGATCCTTTCTATAGGAAAGAAGGCGTGAATTAAACGTGGAATGAGTTGGGCATGCGCTGTCATCCGGTCGAAAAATCCACCGGATTTCATTTGTGTAATCGATCATTTGAATATGTATGCGTTCGCTTCAAAAGCGACAAAAAATAAAATAACTCATTAATTTTTTTTTTGTTAGAATGCGAAGACATGCGCACATTTTTTTGTCAAACTATAAAATTGTGCTAATGTTACTTTGTTGGGCGCGGCGAAATAAGTATCAGATAACCCATAGAATGCAAATTTTGACATATTTAAAAAAAATATGAAGGAATTGCCTTACGGATTCCGGTCGAACATCGTTAGGTAAATAACGTTCTTCGGTCTTTCCGATGGTGACCACATGGAAACTCTGCGACAATATTTTCGTTTTTTAAGAAACCGGTTTGTGGGAAAATCGCTTAAAATCGTGCTAAAATATAAAACAACTAAAAAACTGATTAATTTTTTCTTTTAAAATACACTAAATTTGATGGCCGTATGACGCTTAGATTTTCCGCAGGTAACGGACACACATGCAGACATCTTCCATTATGTAAGGTCATTATGCAAGGTCTAACTAAGGGCCGTAGCGCATACAGAGAGGCGGCAGAGCACCCCCACCCCCCTCCCAAGAAGTATAATCAGACCCAGTGGTACTAGGCGCTGTACCAGTTTTATGAAATTTCATACAACACTTCATCCAAATTTTACACGAAAAACTGCATTTTCAGAATTTTTTTGAAAATGACTTCGTTTTGTATATTACAGAAAAAATATCTAGCGGCTGAAATTTTGGTTTTATGGATGATCATAAATTTGTTTACATATTTAACTTTAAAAATATTCAGCAAGGTTACAAAAATTAGAGTTTCATAATTAGACATTCTAGAGCTATGTTTTTATATTACTTTAGAATATAGAAGTCTAGCTAGAACGTAGTTACATAGAGTTATATATTATCATGCTATACCTGATCAGTAGTTATAGAGTTAATATGTGATATACTGTATTTAGTTATAATTAAAATACATCTTTAATACAGCGATTTATTTAAAACTAAAATTTAATATTTCAATGCATTTTCCTCCCCTTGGGGTCTGATTCATTTGGAGGCCGCGGCCCTGGATCCCCCAATTTTAAGGAGCCCGCTAAATTTTGTATGTAATAAAAAATTTAAGCAGAAATAATTTTTTAATTAATCTACATCTAGTAATATTAGTTTTTATTTTAAATTATGAGATATGTTGTAGTTTTAAATATTATATATCCTTCAAAGTCATATATTACTTTGAAATAAAATGTTTGGGAGTTTTCTACAAAATTTGGGGTTGTGTTTAATGCCCCACATTGTTATGTGTTCATGTTTTGCATGTGTTTGGTATGCGTATGGGGGCCCCGGATTAACACCAGGCCCTTGGCCCTACTTTGGCTTGATCAGGCCCTGGACTCCCCCATAATTTTTTTTTTCTAATGAGCCCTTGCTTCAGTGGTGCTGAGCCCCCCCCCCCCCCTTGTATTTCGCTTCAGATCCTCTCAGATATCACTTCTGACTATGGCCTATGTTGCACCGAAACTGTAGCTTCAAGGCATTCTGACTAAGAAGGATTCACAATGGTGATATTATGGTGAAAAATAGTTCTAGGGTCTAAAGAAGTTTGGGACCCACTAATGTAATCAATGCGAATCGGAAGCTCCCTGTCGTCCCCTGAGAGCCCAATCAAACATAATCGAGATGCACTTGGGGATCGAGATGCACAGGCATTAACAGATCCAGACATCATCCATAACAAGTCCTTGTTAAGGGGATCTTACTGATTACGTATCGGCCTCACGCGCCCCGCTTTAGGACGCGTCGTCCGGAATGGCTCCCCATTCGTCCTTACAAGTCGCATTATGCTCCGTTATTAATGATCTGCAGGTGGCAACACTCGCATCGCTGTAGAGTCCGGAATATTAAACGATGCGGCGGGCCTCCAGAAAAGATCCAAGTAGTGATGCGGATTATGAGGGGGAGATAAATTATCTCGAAGATAGCAACCGCCGTGAGGGTACGGCACCTAGTATCATTTTCCTGTGGTTTAAGCAGTGTGATTTATCGCATTGTTTGGAAGTTGCTGCGGAGAACAATGCGATGATATTTAAGAAACGACAAGGAGAAAAATTAGAAGAAATGCTTTGTAGAAAGAGCGGACGATATTTAAAGGTTGCAGTGTGTTCTATAATGCCCTTTGGTAGTAAATATGATACAATACTTTGGAAGTTATTTTTCAGCAGGAATATAGCGAAAGGGGAAAAAATGTGTTCATTCAAGCAGAGCCGTAGCTAGAGACGATATTCAAGAAGGGTTGGAATTAAATTCAAGGGGGCTCAACAGTCTTGAAGGAGGGACTCACCCAAAACATAGTTAATCATTAGCATTTATTAACCATAATAATGACTATTATATATTTTAATCCATATAAATTATTTACAAATAATTGCATATTTATATTTGTAAGCTAAAAGTTGATTAGGAAATCCATATAGTTACTATACATCAATATTATAATATATAATAATACAACTGTCTTAATTTTTAAAATTTTTAAATATTTTTAAATTAAATATGTAAATAAATGGATCATCAGTATAACTACACATGTAGCTAAATTAAAAAATCTTTAAAAGAAAGTAATTTATAAAAAATTTTATAAATAATTTTTTTATGCAAAATTTGGATGACATGTTGGTTGAAATTTCTTATCACTACTTTCTTATCACTATTCTTTCTTATCATATTTCTTATCGCTACTTTGCCTGGCTACAGGCCTGCATTCAAGCAACATTCTCGAAATATGACACATTTTTAGCAATGAATTTTATTGATAAATAACAGTTGTGATAGGAACAAAAAAGCAAAAAAGTAAAATTTTGATAAAAATACAACATGATATAAATTAGTAACGATATCAAAAGGATTTTAAGGCAAATAAAAGCCGATTTTTCAGGAAAAGAGAGTAATCACATCTTCAAGCCCAAGAGGGTATCTGTCGATAATTTGTTGCAACGCTTCACCAAGAAAAGAAATAATTTTGCTATAGTTCATATAAATCCACAGACATTTATTTAGTGGAACTTTTTAAGTAATTTGAGTATTATTAGAAATTAATTAATGAAATAGCTGTAGTTTACCGAAAAGTGTCAAGTATTTTGAGTCGTACTTTAAGGGATTTTCATTATCTTTTACGTGATTTCTAATGATATTTTTAGTGATATTTTCAGTAATATTTTAAGTAATATTTTAGCGATATTTTCAGTAATATTTTAGTGATATTGTTCATTTTTTCCCTTTATATTTTGTTAATATCTTTATTTTATTTTTGTCTTATAAACCGGCTTTTTACAACAAATTGAAAATATTTGACTACATTATTTTGGAAGTAAAACGTTTTCAAAACCGGATAAATACTTTTGAACAACTTCAGAAATATGCTAGTTTGTGTGTAGGGGGGGGGGGGGGAGAGAGACACGATAAATAATGTGAATGCCACTATGTATGAAATTTCAGGCTTGTATATATTAATGCGACTGTTTACGTATTTTAGAACAAATTTTAAGCAATATAATTAAGGTTTGATGTAACACTATTTATTTCTTAAATGTTCTATCTCATGGCTCTGTCCCTGGACTATTCTTCTACATCTTGATTTCCGAGATAAGAGAGCTTTTCTTAAAGTTATGAGTGGTATTTTATTCCACTCCTAGGAGTGGAATAAAATAAACCACTAGTAGAATAAACTTTCCACTAGTGGAATAAAAAATTCCACTCCTAGGAATGAAATAAAATACCACACATAACTTTAAGAAAAATCCCTTTAACTTTGAAATCAAGATGCAGAATCATAGTCCAGAAAAGGGGTTATCAGATAGAACATTTAAGAAATAAAAAGTGTTACTTCAAACCCTAATTGTATTATTTTAAATTTGTTCTAAAAATGCATAAACAACCTCTGTATCTATAGTCAATCCAAAAAAAAAATAATAAATGTGAAAGCGCTCTTTCACAGTTTTTCATAGTCCATCCATTGTGTGTGGTGACACATCAGGGTACGTTGAAGGAATATTAGTAAAAGCTACTGCTTCATACCTTATCTTTTGTCAGTTTTTAAGAAATTTAGCAGTAGATTCTAATGTGCGACTGGTAGCTTTATCCTGATGAAGTTCTACTCTATTAAGATTCTATGGATAATCAAGAATTCTACAGTGTGTACTGCGCTCAGCCACATGTTTAGGAAAAAAGCGCTGAACATTGTGTTGCTCAGGTTTTTTTTTTTTTTTTTTTTTTCTTTTCAGAATTTAAATCTTTATTTATTATCTTGTTCACAGTCGCTACAGAAGTATTGAGAGACATTGCAATTGTTCTTTGAGTCTGTGGATTTTCTTTTGAGACAAGAGTTTATTTTTGAAATAGTTGTAAATGTCCGTGCATTCGTTGGGCTTGTTGTTCCTTTCCCAGTTAAAAGCAGTGCTTGACGCTTTTCCCGCTTATTATTACTAATATTGCTTATTTTGCGTTTAGAAATGCAAATGACGTGGTTTTCACGACGCTTTATAATTAAAAAATAAGAATAGTATTCTTCAAAAACGTACCCTTTAATCCAAAATCTGTTTACACTCGCCATTTTTAAAATAGACAAAATATAACTACAGTAAAGGACAGTTAACCTTTTATAGAATAAGCTGGTGCCACAATTTGTTTCTTTCTCTTTCTTCTTTTCAATCAAAAAAAATATATATATATACAATAAAATCGTTCTAAAATGTGTGAACAGCCTCTGTAGCCATATAGAAAATTCGCTATATAGAAAATATCTGTAATATAGAAAATTCGCAACTGCATAAATAGAAGCGTCGAACGATGTTGTAGCAAAATACAACTTCTTTTAGTAAAAAAACCTGAGAAATCCCACCAACAAAGGCAGATGTCTGTCAATAAAGAGTTTCTTCACATGACCTAGGAACGCCCTACCGTGCTGATAACACCGGTTCTCGTTAAATCACCGAAGTCAAGCAGCATCGGGCGCGGTTAGTACTTGGATGGGTGACCACCTGGGAACACTACGTGCTGTTGGCACATTTCGGGCGCGGTAGCCCGGTGGTTTGCGCGCTGGATTTGCACGCTGCCACAACTGCAGCCGTGTTCATGCGGAGTACTACCACGTTAAACATGTGGGTCCGTCACTCCATCCGAAAGGTTGGCGGTAGGGGAAGGAGGGTACGGTCCCTGTGGATGCCTCCTCCACTGGGTTCCAGTCTAAATTGGGTGGCACTTCCCGACCGTCCAAACAGTTACCTTACACCTTTCTGGTAGGTCGGACGGTCTGGGTCTCAACAACAATAACATGACCTAGGAAGGAAATCGTTGCAAATAAAAAGAAACGAAAAGAAAAGCCATGGAAGAAGGAAAAAAGAGAAGTAAAAGAATGCGAAGCACTTTCTCGGTTGAATGAGATTAAAGATTTAAGTACCCTGTGATAAAATAAATAAGAAAACAGCCAGTTTCTGAGACTATAAACAAACATTTTAAACTAATTTACAGACACATGGGCAAAAATTATTGCAAAAATACTTATGAAAAAAAAACTACGATATATTGAATAGCATAAAACCCAAACAGAAAAGTGCTAAGGAAAACTTTTTGGGAAGTAAACATCTAGCCATTCGTGCTTACTTTATTAGTATGGTTAGTATGTTGCTTTCTCATACCTAGTAATGAGAAAGTATGGTTTTCGAGAGTTGGATGCTAGTATCCGTTTTAAGACATCCTGAGCACGTTATGACTATTTACTTTATCAAACTAATGAATATAGTGCAGAGAAAGTATTGTTTTCTCGAAACATTTCGACTTCTAGATTTCAATGCCAATATATGTTTCAAGACCTTCTGAACACGTTTTGACTATTTTTAGAGTGATGTTCGTCTGACTGTGGTCGAGTTCTTGTGTACACAATAGTTGACACAGATATGAATGCATTTTCACTCAATTTTATATCCGTCTTTGTTAACGAAAAATCTGGAACTAGAAGTTTTTGAAATTCGAGCAAAAACTTCGAAATGGATTCGAAATGTTATATTTTTTTAACATGGCAGCATAGGACAATATTTGACATAATTATACATACAAAGGGTTATTTATGTCTCAGCAATCACGAGAGTTAAAAGTTTCAGTTATTGTACTGAAAAATAGCTGTGACACAATTTTTGTGTTCGTAGCGTCATTAGCCCCCCCCCCATTGGGGGGAACTACCTTCCAAGGGGGTATATTGTCGAATTTGGTATCAATCGAAAGGCTGTTTCCAACCCTTTAGAGTTGCATGTTATAATTGTTATCATTTGGAACAACGATACAGACTTTTCAAATTTTCTTGTAAAATTTGAAAAAATTAAGGATTTGGGTATAAGAACGATTGGAAACAACAATTGGAAAATAACTATTTAGATTAAGCTGTTATCAAGCTCAATCTCAAAGCAAATAGCCCCATCAATTTCTGTAGTCGAACAATATTGGTCAACTCCAGAAATTGTCCGGGGCTATTTGCTTTGAGATTGGACTTTATCGGTGCTTATTATCGCTTAACCCTATCTCCTTTGCATCCGGTGTGACTGTTTTCTTCGATATTTTCCATTTTTATTTGCTGCTGCTTTAGGCAGTGTAAATTTGAATTGCAGTGGTCGCTGATCCTTTTTCCTAATAATATGCTTTCATATTAAATAAAATATATTAGGAAGTTAGAATTAAAAGGTCAGGCATCTCCTTGTATAAAAACAACGAAGACAACAAGAAGAACATATTCAAGAATTAATCAAAACAACATTAAGAAATCAATACCCACTAGATCTAATTATTTCTTTTATAAAAAAAATCAACTTTGAAACGAAACTAAAATTTAAAAAACTCATAGCTACCTCAGACTCATTAGCTCTAAATAAGTGGTAGAGCACTTTTCCTACCAGTAACAAATTTCTGGACCCACATCACATCCATTATGAATTTTTACATTTACCATGTTTACTCATTTTGACAATTTTTGAATTTACTTCTTGTAGATACGCACTGTTCTTCATTTGTGTGCCCTTGTTCTACAATTTCTACAACTTTTCTTTCATTTTACTATTTGATGCTTCCACATGTTTCTTAACTCTATGTTGCCTCATTTGTCTGTCACCGGGTCATTTGTTATATAATAACGTCTCTGGAGTGTTGGAAGTTTACATGCAATTAACGCGTTATTTCGTGAAATGGGTAAATTTTATCATTTTATTGTTTTTATACCTTTTATGATCAAGTTGTTATTTATTCTACTGCAGAAATCTTACATTTTATGTATTTTAATCACAATGCATTTATATTTGAATACATCTTTTATAATTCCTTATCTACGTCGGCCACCGGCATAATTTCGGTAGTAATATTTAAAGTATATGCTGACAGAAACGCAGCTCTAATTAGTATTTCGGAGACAGGGGTGGCCCTTGGGAACGTTAATGGTCACGGAAATACTCTTTTGGGGGGTTTCACATCTCATTCTACACCATTGTTTCCATTTCTACTAGTTTTTATTCCACTTTTTTACATTATCTTGCCAAATTACACTATGCTTTCTTCCAGGCTTTGAATATGTATTTTGTCGATAAAAAATTTCAGTCGCACATCACTGAGTTTCATACCCTAATTTTTGTATCGTACTGTTTAATATGGTCTGAATAGTCAAGACAGCGCATTAAAATATATGTGATTATTGACATTTAAAGTTAATAAAGCAAATAAAATTTTAACCGTTTTATTAATCACCAAACTATCTTTGATATGGGATGAGTCGTAAGCATTTGGCAATGCAGGGTATCCCAAAAAGATTGAAATACGCTTTCATTCTTTATCTTTTGGAGATAAGTGGGAAATGTAAATTGCAAAAATGTTAAAAGTAAGGTAGAAAATAAGACTACGTTAATGAAATAGTCCCTCCATTCATTTTCAAAAAGTTACACTTTTTAAATTTTTATACGACCCCCTTAGACAAATTGGGTCCATCAGAAAATTTTTATTTTTAATGCAACAAGATCATTAAAAAAACCGCATATCTATATCTTTAAAATGGAGCGAGTTATATTTAATTGAAAATTGAACATTGTGAATGGGAACCCTACATCAAATTAGAAATGTAAATGTGTGACATATCACAAAAAAGATAAAACTGGATGATAGACATTACTGGATAGGAGACATTTTTGCGAATTCCGCGTAGGCTTGCGATGCAATCGCGGATTTTTAAGTCCTTTTCAATAACTAAGTACTTTTTCAATAATTAAGTACTTTTAAGTACATTTTTATCTAAATAAATTCCATCGTCAATTTGTTCATGATCCCTATTTTCACTGATGAAACAGCCTTTCACATGGTACGCAAAAGTGACATAAGTCAGATTTTTTCCTTTATCATAATTCAGTTGATTTTAAAGATACAGATATGCGGGGTTTTTTTTAATGATCTTGTTGCATTAAAAATAAAAATTTTCTAACTAACCCAATTTGTCTAAGAGGGTCGTATAAAAATTTAAAACTTGTAACTTTTGAAAATGAATGGGAGGACTATTTCATAAACGTAGTCTTATTTCCTATCTTACTTTCAACATTTCTGCAATTTACATTGCCTACTTATCTCCAACAGGTAAAGAATTAAAGCACGTTTCAAACTTTTTAGGACACCCTGTATATCAAGCAAAATAACATATATATATATATATATATATATATATATATATATATATATATATATATATATATATATATATATATATATATATATATATATATATATATATATATATTAGATAGGAAATGTATATAAAATTGAAAAAAATTATATATATATATATATATATATATATATATATATATATATATAATTGAAAAAAAAAAAATTTATTTTACTATATGTACCTGAGATGGATCCTTAAGCGCAAACGTTCTGTACAACAAAAATGAAAAGAATATGTACTAAAGTGTAAATGTGACTTCGAAAAGACTCTACGACAAGCTGTTGAAAATTTTAGAAAAGAATATTATAAGAAAAAATTATAAATAAAACAGATACTAAATTGATATAAAATACCCCCTTTTCATTGTAAAACAGTAACTAATTTAAATAATACAAAGGCCAGTTACCTTCGATGAAGTTTCAAGTTATGAATATTCTATCTCTTTCCATCTTATTCTAATTTCTTTAATTCTTCTAATTAATTTAGTGTGCATATTGATTTTTACTTTCCCTGCAATACATATAACGTATAGGAAAAGTATTGATATCGTGTCGAAAGTCGCTACTAGAGTTTTCGACGGATCTACACGTTCTGGGACCTCTAAAATACGAAAAAAAAAACATTTTTAGCGTGACGTCTGCGTTGTGTGTGTTAGTGCAGTGTATGTATCCAATCTAACTATGAAACTAATCAACCAAATAAGGTTGTAAAGGTAAGTTGCTTGTGGACGAAAAATTAATGGACCAAATTTCATATAATTTGGTAAGTCACTTGTGTGTGACCCTGGTGCTGATTGGATTTTGTTACGACTCGGAATAAAAGCCTTTTTCTGTGAAATAGTAAGCAAACATCTTATGTATCCACTCTAGTTTCAAAACTAATTGACCAAATTTCACAAAATTTGTTAGATAAGTCAAATGCATAGTACCCTTGAGCTGAATAGATTTTGGTGCGATTCGAGAATTTCAAACCTGTATGCTTGTTATTTTGTACAATAAAACTCTATTGAATGAATTATTAAAGAAACAAAGAGAAAATTAATTTAACCCTGTAGAGAAAGCCATGTGCTGCACACATCATATTTTTATTGTTGATTTAGATGCACTGAAATATATATTTGTATTTGGAAACAATTCTTGTTTTCTGTTTTATTTTTATTATTGGTCTTGCTGTCCGTCAATATACTATTTTTTCCAGTTGTTAATTAATTAAATTTCCATTAATTGACTTACCTATTGTTAATACTAAAATAAATTCAATATATCATAGAAAAATAAACTTTTTTCTACATTTACTATCAATTTTTATTTCTTTACGTTTAATGAGCCTTGTCTGTTAATTTACATTAGAATCCTTATTTTCAGAATTCTCACTTTAGCACCTTTTATGTATAAATAATTTAAGGTTGCAAATATTACATTGATACATTTGACATTTAAGCTCTATTCTGTATTTTAAGAGTTTCAATTGTGTGTGTGTGTGTATACAGGGTTTCTACCCCGTGGATCACTGTAATACTTGATTGCTTAATATTTTTTTCAATTTTGTCCTGTATTAATGATTGTAGTCTCAGCACTTATAGTAACTTACTATCGCCATATCTGAAACAAGAATTTGTTTGGGTTAATTAGGGTTATATGCTCAAACCTAATGAAGAATCTAGTCTAATTAACCCTCCATATTAAGCCAGTGCTGTTCATTTCTTTTTTTAGCATGGTAGCCGTGGTTTAACTGCTTTGATTTTATTGTTTATTATTTCGTAATGACTTGGAATTGGTTATTATTCTATCTTTCTAATATATATATATATATATATTCATGATGCTCTTTCTCTTCTCAATGACCAGAAAACATAACTGAAAACCAAACATCTGATACTTGCATTCAAACAATAAACACAATAGCCATAACTGCAGAAGATTGTACGAGCTAGTTATATAAGAGCAATTTATTCTCCTTAATTTCCTCTTATAAAATGTAACTTATTTTTTTCAAATTTTAAAAGGTTTTTTTATTACCACAAATTTTAAACAGATCTTGCATTAAAATAAAAGCACATTTACATATATCAACACATGCATGAACCTCTAAATCCGATACATTTTCAAAAACAAGTATCGGTATCTCGCATTCCACATATCATCGACACTACCTGATATCCATAGCAACTCTCTGAAAACCACCCCCATCTCCAGAAGATAAAACTGCAAACCTATCCTCCCCCCTCCTCACATACTCCATAACATTCATATCTCTTCACATTTAATGACATCCTTCCATACATACCTTTAGAGACTTCCCTTGCCGTCCAGGGATGACAGGGGCCAGTTGTCGTCTGCTCTGTGTCACCCCACAACCCCCGTGGAATGCCTGGTCGGCCATTTTGGAACGTTTCTCCGCTCTTGCGCCTCTCTACCTCCCCTTTCCCGGAGGCTCCGGAATCGAGGTATTCGGCATCAAGCAGGCTGGCAGCCTCCGTTGGTTTTTGTTTTGTCGGGATGAGGGTTGCGATGCGAGGAAGTTTTAGATTACGAGAGATATGGGTGCCTGGCTTTTCTTTTTGCTCTTTTCTTTAGCGTGGGAATGTAATTTGTTTTGCAGTGTTGTGTATTGTTGATGAAATTTGAGAGTTTCGTCGTTTTGAGGCTCGGAAAATGATATAGTTTCCGTATGAGTGAACATTGGGTATTTGAAGTGTTATTTACAATGGCATTGAAGACCCTTTGAATTTTGGTAATATTCATTAAAAAATCTGATGTGACTTATAAATAACTTACCCTACACATTCATTTTCATTTTTTTCTTTAAATGTTAGTCTAGTCTAAATAGAATAACTGTAATTTGAAATAAAACAACTTTTATTTCACAAAATAATACATGAAACAGATACTCGTTTAAGCCTACTGTGAATTAGCAGTTTAGAAAAAAGATATTTATCATATGAAACTATTGTAAATTTTACAGTGGCGTCAAAATTTAAAAAAATATTATCTCAAAACTGGTATACCCTAGATGTCTGGAGATTGATATAGGGTTAGTTTTTATAGTTTTGTAAAAAATTGCATTTAAAAGAAATATTTAATTCATAAAATTAAACATATTTCTTATTTTGTTTACTTTTTATATACAGGGTGGCCATAATTAAAGTAGATGTGTTTAGAGTCCAATAGTGAGAAAACTGTTGGGCCAAACTCAATCAAATTTGTAGTAAATACTATTTAGACCATAGGGTTTTGATTTTTAATAGTAAAAAAAAATAATTCGGATTTTTACTACCGCTGGCCAAAGTGGCGCTGTAAGGTCCATTTTAGAAGTAAAATAGGCGCAGGAAGTACAGAAAGTTCCTTCAATGTTGAGAGATATCGAACAATGCTGCTGAACTTTGTTATTCCGCAACTTCAACGTGATTGTTTTGAATCTACGATATTTATGCAGGATGGAGCACCCCCTTAAATTGGATTGCGTGTACAAGAAGTCCTACGACAGCATTTTACCAACAACCGAATAACTAATCGAGCGTTTCCTGTGAAGTGGCCAGCCAGCCCGTTCGCCTGATCTGACAACCTTGTGACTTTTGGTTGTGGGGTCCATGTAAAGCGCTTGGTATGCCAAGGGAAAGTGGATAATTTAGCCACTTTGAAGGACCGAATAACATTGCACGTCAAGCAAATCAATGGAGATCTGCTGCATTCTTCAATAGAGAATGCACATATTGGAATATATGCAAGGAAAATATATTGAATCACACATGTAAATGATGCCAATATAAAAATTAATGTCATACTTATATAAATGTAAGATGCCAATGTAAATATAAATGTACTAAATACGTATAAAATGTAAATGTGATGTCCTTTTCAAAATGCATGTAAAATGTTAACTTTCTGTACTTCCTATGCCTATTTTTCTCTAAAAATGGACCTTACAGCGCCATTTTGGCCCGCGGTGGCAAAAATCCGAACTATTTTTCTTTTCTTTTACAAATCAAAACCCCATGGTCTAAATAGTATTTACTGCACATTTGGTTGAGTTTGGCTTAACAGTTTTCTCACTATCGGGTTCTAAACACCTCTGCTTTAATTATGGCTGCACTGAATTTTGGACATTTCGAATAAAAAAAATACCAGTATTTTCTTTTATTAAAATTGAAAGCCTTCTACTAATTTGAGATCCCTAAAAATGAATACGTCTCTAACATTTACAGATTTTTTTTTATCTTATGCCCACTGATGCTCTGTCAAGCATACGGAGCCTTACAGTCCAATACAGAAAAGAAGATGCTTCAAAAAAGGATTGAATTTAATATTCGACGTAATCCAGTTCAGGTCAAATTAGAAGGTCAAATCAGCTGGTCGTACTCCCGTGTGTACAAAGTGATCCAGAAGATCAAGGTGTCAGAAAATCTAATTGCGTTGTAAATGAGATTAAGAATAATTATATCATATTAAAGTTCTAAAGAAGGTAATACGAGTACCATTAGCTCTTATGAGGTCCCAGGGAATTATCTTAGGTTCATGCATGGTTTGCTCATCAAGCATGAACACTTATGTGCAGAGAAATGTCCACAGTTAGGTTTTCTAGAAATGTTTTTTATTATCAGTTTGGAATTATAAGAATCTGATGTGGGCAGCACATGACTTTCATGTTCTCTTTATTTCTTTAACAATTCATTAAATTTTATTGCACAAGGTAACAGGCATACTTATTTGAAATGACACTGAATTGACACATTTAATTCAATTTTCGATTTCATTGGGTAACTGGACGTATTTTCAAAGGCGGTGTAGCAAACATGCGACGACACTAAAATATCTCGAGAACGGCTAATTCTAGAGTAATGCAGTTCATTGTATTCCATTTATAGTCAAAAATTACGTATAAAACAACCCGTAATTAATACATTTGAGCATACGTAGATTAGATTTTGGATTTTGATGATTTTTGCCGGTCGTTTTGCGGTTCTGTCTTCTTTACACAGATTCTGTCTTCTCGAATCTTACTAAAACCTAATTAGCGCCAGAATAACCCACGGGTAACTTATCTACCAATTTTGTGAAATTTGTTCAATTACTTTTTAAACTAGAGTGGATGCATACGATTTTTGTTAGCCAAGTTCTTTGATCCCGAAGCGTACCGAAATTTAATCAGCACCAGGATAACCCACAGAAAACTTTCCTATAAAATTCTATGAAATTAGGTCAGTTAGTTTAATATGTTAGTGGAGATGCACACTGACGCCACGCTAAAAATATTTTCTTTCATGTTCTAGAGATCCTAAAATATGTAGCTCCATCGAAAACTCGAGTTATGATTTTCGACACGATTTCAATACTTTCCCTATACATTACTATATTGTAGGGAAGTAATAAAGGGATAGAGGCAATTGGCTAGGTTAACATAAATGCTGCCTTGGCCAGATCATCTACCAATTCATTGCCCCGCAATGACTAGGGACGCACTGCAGGATGATATTTATTCCTGAAGCCAATAATTGTTTAATGGCACTTTTGCGGGAAAATTCGGTGGAGAAAGAATTCAACTAATGACTAGTAAGGGTTTGTATTACAGATTGAGAGTCTATAGGAATGATAGTATTTTTCTCAGGCCTTACTTCAATAGCTTAAAGAGCCAGCTGGACCACATAGATGTCTCCAGAAGAATTATCCGACCAAGTACCCACAAGTTCGGTATGTTGAAGAGATCTTGAAAAGATCTCCTGCACCAGAATTTCAAGCTTTCACTGCTGCCCCATCCGTTAAAATAGTGTTACGTAAAGTATCCTCTAAAATCGTTGGTGTACACTCAGGATACAAGACCGAGTCCAAGTTTCTGGATAACTTACGTTTATTCACAAGCACAAAGTAAACAGGAACAATATACAATCAAACAGCACTTAAATGCTCCACTAATCTGACACAATAACTAATATTATTCACAGAATGTTGATGAATGTCATTTCACAAAATAGCCGCTACTATTCTCAAAACATTGACAAAAATCACAGTCCAATGTAGTTCATGGCACGTCCATTCGTCAATTTCACTCCAACGGAGGGGTGAGTCCTTTTTATAGTCTCTCCACAGAAACTTCTGGAAATCTCTATATCTCAAAAAATAATTGTTCTAACGATAAGTTTCTGGAACATTCCAGAAGTCGTCAAATGTCGCCAAATGGGCGATAATTCGCCAATTCGATCCTTCGAGACAGATGAAAAAGGAGGCGCCAAACAAAAATATTGCGCGTTCGCAACAACATGGAGCCAATCGGGCTCGCAATAACGTTCATGTGCTGTATGAGTCAACTTTTGGAGTAAAACTTTCGAACAAAGAGAGAATCAGTTTCTGTCTTGCTTCTACGACATCAAATTGTCCCGTCAAGCAGTTAGAGTCCCGAAGGGGTTGTTTCTGTTCCAGATGGACATTAGGAGAAAGAGAGCCAAGTCATTAAAACTGGATAAAAATGTCGGTTTAGTCTTTAAGTCCAATAGCTGAAGGTTTATGGTGAGGTCAAAAATGTTCTTTTTGAAGAAGTATTTCTCTTAAAACTTCTTTTCGTTGTCAAATATTGCGTGTAAAACAAACATTTAATCGATACATTCGAGCATGTGTAGCCTTTTATTTCCGATGGGATTCCGATTGATTTTTGACAGCCACTTCGCAAAAAAAAAGGTAGGTTCTGTTTTGCCGAATCGCACCAAAATCTAATCATCACCAAGGAAAACCAGTCAGAACGCAGCATGAAGAACAGTGCAGCCAATTCGAAGCGAGAAGTGACACACAAGATTGGTGTGCGCCAAAATACAACAAGTCCGAACAAGAATTAATGAGATCCAAACAAGGCAAAAAATAGTTAAAATTAGAAAATAATTCTAATGCGGACACATCCTCTATCACTGCACTATACAGGTGAGAGTATACTAAGCTTATAAAAAGTTCGAAAAGTTTCGTCTCGATGCATGTTGTTATTTATATATCCCCTATAATTAGAAAGTGTGTACTTTACTTTTGTTTAGGGGCAGGGCCGTAGCCAGGCAGGGTCCAGAGGGGTCTGAGCCCCCCACCCCAGAAGGTATCCTCAGCCGTCCCCCCCCCCCCCCCCCCACTCTGATAAAAATATTTAATTTTTTGCAATGGTATGAGATTTCTTACAACAAATTATCCATTATTTTCCCGAAAACTGCTTTTTCAGAATTTTTTGTAAATGACTTCTTTTTGTATAGTACATAAATAAAAAATTTTAGTGACTGAATTTCTGGTTATATAGATGATCATAAATTTATTTACGTAATTAATTTTGAAATATTCAGTACAGTTTCAACAAGTAGAGTCTGATAGTTAAACATTCTAGAGTCATGCATTATCAACTGATAATGTATGACTCCAGAATGTAACTCTAGAGCTTAATTATGTAGGGTTATATATTATTATGCTATAGATGAGTAGTTATAGCGTTATTATTATGTGATATACTGCATTTAGTTATAATTAAAATAGCTTTCTTAACACAGCGATTTATTTGAAGACTTAAATTTATTATTTTAGTGCATTTACCTCCCTGATATTCAGCTCTTAGCTTGCACATATAAATATGCAATTATTTCTTAATAATTTATATGAATTGAAATATATAATATGGTTTATAAATACGAATGAGTGTGTTTTGGGTGAACCTCTCCATCAGCGCTGCCCCCCCCCCCTTGAATTTCATTCCAGCTTCTCTCAGATTTCGTTTCTGTCTATGACCCTGCTTACAGGGCTTGGCCAGGTAAACGTTAAGATGGGTCTTGCCTACTATAAGAAATGAAACAATTAGAAAATCCAGACATTTAAGTTCAATTATAAGAAATAGGTGTTACTTAGAAAATATCCATAGTAGGCTTCTTATAACGGGGCTAACATATATAGTACTGCATTTGGCCACGCCCCTATTTCACCACTCACACTCTTCATATTCGAATCGTTCTTGAAGCATTGGAATAATGTTCATCTGCAACTGGAATATGTACCCTGGTTGCTCGGGATTTAAAGCAGGAATTAATTGAATACATTTTTCAAAAAGCGTAGTCCACACACAGCGCGACTACCCTCCCCCTGACACTGACGCCTTAAATAAACACCAATTAAACACGTGTTTCAGCTTCGAAGGAGCGTAATGGTCCTTGAGCTTGGCGTTGACACATTGAAAGCTATGCCCTAATGCGACGGTTTGTTACGGCCTAAATGCACATTTGCCCTCTACGCGAGCATAATACGCCCTAAATAAGCTTTTTTGATACGCCTTAATTTCGCCTTTCGATCTCGGCGTGCACATAATATGCCCTATAAAGCTCTTTTGATAAGTCCTAAACAATCTCTTCTGATATGCCCTAACTACGTCCCTTTTATACTCCTTAAATAAGCTCCTTTGATGCATCCTGAAAAACCTCTACTGATACGCCCTAAATAAGTGAGCCGGTCGCACTTATTCATTTAAACTTGCTTAAAATCAGCAGTACATTATGGAAAGAAAAGCATACTTGCAATCTTAAAAATCGTCACCAACCTCTTCCTTTACCTCAAAATTTCCTTTATCGCCCCAATAACTCTCACACGAAAGTGGAATAGCCGGTTCAGGGAGAAAACGTTTCTATTGCCAGTTAAGAATGAAAATGATGAAAATGTCATGAAAATTGATGAGAGGTTTCGCATTAAAATTCATAGAAAATCAGGAATAGAGTAATGAATGAAACTTATTTATTAGAATGCAAAAGCATCACACAGTATTTATGACAAAATTCGAATTCTGCGACTCCAATTTTCGGATGTTGAAATATCGTGTAAACTTTTCATATTTCGATGAATGTTTTCTTCAAATATGAAGGAATTATTCTATGGAGAAGATCGTTCTTTGCTCTTTCCGATGGCGTCAAGACAATATTTTCGATCACTGTTGTACCGATGTGTGCAAAAATCCCTCAATATGTCGCTTCAACATTTGATAAATGGAAAACCAATTTGAATTAAAAGAAAAAACAATCTCGATGAGGTATTTCAAAAGCCGAGATATCCTTGGGACAAATTTTGTGACCTTACGACGCTTAGATGTTACGCAACACAAACACATATCTTTCTTAATTATTATAGATAAATATGAAAGAAGATGGTTTGAATCCGAATCACTGTATGCTAAAATGTGCTAAAAAAATTTAAAATTCAATTAACTTTTCGGTATGAGTGTGAACTTTTCGGTTCACACTCATTCTGCTACGTCAAGCTAAAATTTCCATTTTATTTTGTTTGAAGCCCCACGGGGGTTAAATTGTCCAATCGCAGCCACTTCGACAGCCCTTCGTTTTGCCTAAAAGAGATAACATTGTCGTATTGTCCCACACAGATTGCTGAAACTTAAATGTAAGATACATTTGCATAAAATTAATATGTATCAATAATATTATCAAAGTATATATTATTTTAATGATTTCGTTTAACGATATTGTCATATCGAGAACGAAAAACAATCCAGAAAGTTGCAATGAATAAAACTGCAACTGATTGAAATAAGTAGATCTAACATCCACGGGCTGAAATTTCATCCATAGTTAATTGGACGCAATTGAGTACTACTTTGTAACTGTCTTTAAATATTTTATAAAAGCCGTCTTCGTCCACCCGTTAGGTTGTCTTTTTAAAAGCTTTAATTTACAACAGCTTTCTTGCTGTAGCGGTCGACCGCGTATTTAGTACAATTATACCAGCTACGCGGGCTTAATATACCCTAGGAAAATCCCCAAACAAGGTAGTATACTCTAAGTTAGTGCTTCGCCTTCTGCATAGACGCATGCCATTCGGATACGCCCGCTGTTTGGATGTAATTTGCACTAAATACACACCTAAACATGGGGCCCTATACATTTTATCTGTCGCTGCATTATCCATTGAGCTACTGAGAGGATTATATTTCCATCTATTTTTGACTAAGACCTTACAAAGGTTTTACAAAGCTGAACCACTTAATGAAGAAATAATATTAATACAAGGTACAGCGAAAAAACATAATTTATTTATTTATTTATTCAATTAACGTGACAACTACCGTTTAAATTAACCACACAAACACAAGAAGACCAAAGCATGAAATGCAAGAATACTAAGTAGTACACATGTCAAGCGCATTCAGACAGGCTTTTCTGAAATGGGCAGGAGTCCAATTAAAAATATCAATATCAGTACAATAGGTATCATAGAGATCAACACATTTATAGATAGAATAGCTTTTAATGTAATTATGTTTAACAGTAGTATTGTGAAATAATGACGGGATACCTTAAGCAATTTTGCGTTCTAATTTTACGATCGACACCTTTCAGCATACATTCTTTTTAGATCAGACGAATCTACTCGGTTGACTACATAACCATTATCCCACTCTGCCCTATCACCGTCAGAAAAGTTTGGCAAGCTGTGATTAAGCGTTGTGTTTCTTGAGAACCTATCCATTCGCCACATAAAAAATAATGAGTGACGTCATAGATTGATGGGAAACATCACTCCCTTCGCATCTTCCGAATGGATAAATGTTGATGTGTGTTATGTCTAACGATGGTACTACAAGGTACCTAGGAAAGGTTTCGATATTTTCTGGATTACTTTATTTATTTAATGAATTGATTTATACGTTTTTTTTCGAAAATTATGCAGTTTCGATAGGTTAATAAAAATGCATGTTTACTCTTCGTTCGAGCCGCACTACAAACAACGAAATTATCAACTATGAAACGTTTGAATTTTGTGTTTACAGTCAATCTTCTGGCTAGCGTGCCCGTCAAACGATAAGCACATGCAGGCGGATAGTTCAAAAGTCGATGCACAGATGTTGCAGATCTGAAATTTACTGATTTGACACTTTTTAATAACACAGCTTATGGGATAGGGTGGTACATCCCAGAGGTTAAGGCACGGGATTGCACTCGCAATACCCAAAGTCAATTGCCAGCTCTGTCCAAACTATTCCCGTGTCATCGAAGAAAATCGGCACGTTAAATATGTGGTTCCGAAACTCCTTCCGAGAGACTTATGGAGAATACGGTCCCTGTGGATGTCGCCCTCACTGAGTTCCGATCAAAATTGGGTGGCACTGTCCAAGCCGTTCAAACAGACCCCGAAGGTGTACTTTTTGGTAGGTCGGACGCTCTGGGTTGAAAGGAAAAAGCTATATATATATATATAAAGGAAAAGACATATATATATATATATATATATGTGTCTTTTTCTGTATCATATATATATATATATATATGTATGATACAGAAATTTTAAGCTTTCCCCAATAATGCGCCCTTTTCTTTCATAATTCTTATTCCAAATTCCTATTTCATGTCACGCACATATTGCAGCTATAATAAATTCTATCCCACGCTACTCATATTAACAAAGTCTGCCAATACTTCCTCATTTCCTCTACCATACCATATATGGTCACTAATCTTAACTTCTGCGTAAACGTTACATCAACTTTCAGATTCTTAGTTTCCCTATCTCCACATCAATAATCTTAAACACATTTGTCAAAATTATCACTATCCGGAAATTTTTGTTAATAATATTATTTATAATTTCAAATACACATAAGTAGTAATTTTACAATTGCATTATTGATTCTTGCTTGGAAACTCATTTTAGTGAATTTCATCCATTCTTATAACCTAACTGTCAATTTACCCTGAGTCATATAATGGTTACTATTTTTGAAAGATCACTTTCCACTTGTCCTGAGTCCTATACTGATTACTATTTTTGAAAGACTTCAGTTAAAACATTTCCCTTCACATTCTCTATTATGATCATTTCGGTTTCCACTCGCATTAACGATTAGATGTACTGTGCTGTTGCTGAATGTTCGGCTGCAAACATTTCAACTCACACGTGGCGATTGTACATGTTAGTTTATATCTCTGTTTATTAATTATTTTGGATTTTATTATTCATCCTTCCATTAGCCAGTAGAGATCTATAGTTAAATACTATCGCCATTATCAGAAATTGGTAATTCTTTCGGTTTTAATTCGGATTATATGGCTGTCCTGAAGAGTGTGTAATTCCGAATTAACCATTATTTTTATATGTAGTTTCAACTGATTGTTCTCCATGTCTTGATCTTTTAGCTTAAGCTAATTGTTATTGCCATTTCTCATTTTTGCAATGTTTGCTCTTTCATATTTATCTATTTAATAATAATTTTTGTATGCAATTTTCCCTCTTATCCCCTTTTATCATTATATATATAAGTTATCTACTATTTTTTTTTTTTTTACATTCTCTTCCACTTCAGCATTACTATTATTTGCCCCTCCTTTTAGTAGCTCTTTTTGTATATTAATATTTTTTCTTAACATTTCGCTTAACTGATTTTCAATTCTTATGAATGGCAACAGTGAATGGTTTTTTATTTTTTCTTTACGAATGGCAACACTGGTCTCTTCTATCAGTGTTCCCGGTTTCGACTCGATTGTACATACGCTCTGCTTTTTCCAGGTATTCATTTTTTCTTTTTTATTCCTTCTTTATGTATGTCGTCCAAGTAGAAATAGTTTATAGATATAATATATCTATTTCTTCAGAAACATACATTTTTGTGTTTGCTTCTACAAAAAACTTGGACATGATTAGATTTTTGTAGAGGTTAACAATTCATGATTTAGGCTTAGAGCCTCGTCCACGTGTATAGCGTTTGTGCTTAATTTCGTTTGTTATACTTTTTTCGATTCCATACCTTTGTATTATGATATTTATCATTGACTTGTTGATTTGATAATTATTTTATTTATTTATTTTTTTCCATTTGCTTGAGGATTAGTTGATTTTTACTTTTGTTTTGTAAGCCAGTTAGATAGTTGAATTTAGTTTAAGTTTTTTTTTTTCGTTTCCATACCTTTGAATTTTGTTGATTTTCTGTAACTTGATAGCTAGTGTTTTGTATTTTTTATCCATTTGACTGATGATTTGCTGTATTATATTTTATTCTGTGGGTGTTTTAAAAAACTTAGGTTTATCGTGTTACATCTTCTTACTTTTTGTTCATTGGATTTTCAAACTACAATTATTATATGTATGTATATATATACATATATATATATATGTATATATATATATATATATGTATATA
>OX578139.1:9547705-9552705 GCA_951213105.1 Amaurobius ferox | reverse complement strand
ATAGATAGATTATATCTATAAACTATTTCTATTTGGACGACATACATAAATAAGAGAAATAAAAGGAAAAATGGATACCAAAAAACTGACTGAAAAAACACACTAACCTAGTAAGCACGGGAGCACAGAAAGAAGTGACAAGTGTTGTCATTCACAAAGGAAGAATATATACTGTTGCCATTCGTAAGAAATAAATAACAGTAATACGAAAAGACATGTACAAAAGATGATATACCATCAAGAGGGACAAAAATAGAAAGGCTAATGTCTAAGTGGATGTATAAATAAAACATAATTAAAACAAGAGAAGAGAGATTTCAGGCTAAAATTTGAAGCAATATTAAATAAATAAATTCAAGAAAATCCAACTATTCTAAATTTTTTAACTATACCATTTACGAAATAAGAGGGATATTTATATAAATTGCTGGTAATCTTTAGATTATCAATATGTAAAGCATGGAATTTTTTATCAGATAATCTATATATCCTAAATAGCTGATTAAGAATTATATTCCTAAACAATAGAAACGAGTTGCAGGAATTTAATGGTAAGATTTTATTAATTTTAAAATTAAAAGAGTCTTTTTTATCATATAAATTAGTAACAATTCTATTAGAAGGTTATATATATACCGGGTGGTCAGAATTAAAACACCCCTACTCTGAGCTCTCTATACATCGAACTACTCAGTGTAAAGGCTCCAAAATTGTTGAATCTACTATTCAAGACATGGGGAAACGGATTACGTGAAAAAAAAAAATAGTTTCAGAAACACCGATAGGTGGCGCTGTACAACAGAAAATATGCTGAAAAGACACAAAATAATCACAAAAAAGCAAACACATGCGATATGGAATTTTTCCTTTTTAATTTCTTTTGCTGATATGAAAAAAAAAGAAGATAAAAAAGTGAAGAAACTTAAACTGTCATTGTAACTGCAATTTCGCACTGTAAGCACAAAAATTTGCATAAACCCTTGGTTTGCAGCTACTATGTTCTGGGCATAAAAGGGGTTAAAACTGGGAAATTTTCATTCTTATTAGCGATGGCTGTCACACTGCCAGAACGCGCTTTGCTTGTGAAGCTGTTTTATGAAAACAAAGGACATGCTGCAGCTGCACTTCGAGAGTTTTGTCGACTTAAGAATTTACGCAGAGGACCATTACTTCCACAAGCTCCCAGGATAATGATCGCTCGAATCGAGAAAACTGGACATCTTGGAGTTCAGCCGGGTCGAGGACGCAAATCGACTCGTTCAGATGTCGTTGACGATGTTGCCACCGCTGTTGTTGAACAATCAATGGATAACGTTATAAGCTGCAGTAGTGCAGGTGGAGTGTCACGACACTTGGGTGTTCCCTTCAGCACAGTGCGGAACGTACTGAGAAACATAGTGTATTTTTTCCCGTACAAAATTAGTCACAATCACCACTTGCTGACCATCGACAGGGAGAAGCGACTGACCTTTGTATTAACATTTCCGGCTAGAGTTGAAGTGGATGCATCGTGGCCATGGCAGATTCTATAGAGCGATGAAGCGCATTGCCATCTAAGTGGTACAGTCAACACGCATAACTTTCACATTTGGGACACGGAAAACCCTCGTACCTTCCAAGAGATTCCACTTCACTCACCGAAAGTTACAGTCTGGTGTGGATTCACAGCCACATTCATTCTTGGACCTATCTTTTTCGAAAAGACTACTCCCAATGGCCCTGTGACATGCACCGTGACGGCCAGGAGGTACAAAAACATGCTCGAAAATTTTGTTGTACCTCAACTGCAACAGCACCAATGTCTTGATTAAATTCCCTTTATGCAAGATGGAGCGCCTCCACACATTGAACTCTGTGTACAGCAGTTTCTTCGGCAACATTTTACTAATGGTAGAGTAATTAGTCGCGCTTTTCCGACAACATGGCCATCTCGTTCTCCAGATCTTAATCCCTGTGATTTTTGGCTGTGAGAATACTTAAAAAGTATTATTTATCGAGGACGTCTGGGGTAACCTTGACAGATTTGAAAGACAGTATCCCTCTGCATGTGAGAAGCATCTCAATCGACCAATTACGATTTCGCATTTGAACAAGCTGTCCACAGACTGCAGATTTTACATCTTGAAGAAGGGAACCATATTGAGCAGCATTCTCTGCATCGATAAGGTCCTTGTGATATGAATGTTTGGTACGTTCGAATAAAATGTGTTACAAATGTGTATTTTGTGTCTTTTTAGAATATTTTCTGTTGTACAGCGCCACCTATCGGTGTTTCTGGAACTAATTTTTTTTTTCGCGTAATCCCTTTCCCCACGTCTTGAATAGTAGGTTCAACAATTTTGGAGCCTTTACACTGAGTAGTTCGATGTATAGAGAGCTCAGAGTAGGGGTGTCTTAATTTTGACCACCCTGTGTGTATATATATATATATATATATATATATATATATAATTGAAGATTTTGATTTTTACTTGTAATATATACCCGAGAATTACCATTAGAAAAATACTGTATATAAAAAAATTAAATGAAAAAGGATGGTTGTGGTTACAAAAAGACTATACAACAAGCTGTTGTATCATGTAAACATGAATATGAAAGCATATAAGAAAGAAATTTAACTCATGTCTAATGCAGTTATCTAAGGTACTATTCCCCGGGTACCCTACATAAGCTTACAAGATATAAATTCAGAAATTAAAAGATGAGAAAATGCAAATCAGAAACAAAGTGTAGCACGATGAGCTAGGCCTTTTCTAGCTTCCAAAAAGTTTGGAAATTGAATAAAAGGATTAAAATGAATATTAAAAGGAATAAAATGAATATGAATACGAAAAGCATTTCTGAAACCATGTACGTTATCGAGGGCCATACATGTTTCATTAATGCTGATTCTACGTTTCTGTGTACACAACGGTAAAATGTATTACAGAAATAATGTACATGGCCCGACGTAGAAGAAAATACAAAGTGGATCAAATACATGAGGAAAGCAAGTATGGATATAATATATTCTATTACACCAGCTTGTGGTTAATAATTTAAAAAGTATACAAAGTAATTTAAAGAAAAATCCAAAGAATATGATGAAGATATATTTACCCCTTGTACTGTTGAACTTCAGAAAATGCATGAAACTGACCAATCATCTCAGAACAGTTTACAATGAATTTTTGTGACTGACTAAGCAGTTTTTTTCAAAGCAGGTTATAGTTAAGTATACGAAGTGTTTAACTGTTAGAAAAAACATGGAGATAATGAATTATTTAGAAATGTTAGAGTATGATCTGTCAATATGTTGCTGTAATTGTTGCAAGTTGTTGAATTTAAATTTAAAATATGTTTTAATAAAAGTAAAAATAAAGTTGGGCGGGTAGTTATTTTTGATAGTGGTGTTTATGAATTTATGAAGATGCTCTTTGTAGTAACATGGTGTACTTAACAATTTGATTCTTAATAACTGGTTATTAATAATATTTCTATATACTGATTTTGAAAGATTGGAAGGGAAATGTTGAAGTTTATTTACTTTGAAGTTATAAGTTTCTGTTTTGTCATAGATTTTAAATTTTAATATGTCTGCATTTTGAATTTTTAAACTAACGTCTAGAAAATGGATCCGGTTGGATGTATATACATTTTCAATAAGTTGTAGATTAGGTGGATAGAAATCAAAGTTTAATTCATTGGCCTCATTAGTAATTCCAATAATAATTAGATCATCAATATATCTGTACATTATATGACTGTTGAAATGGCTCTGAATTTCGTAAAAATGTAGATAAAGGTTGGCCAGTATGGTGGATGATATACCTCCCTGTGGTATTCCCTTATTTAATTTGTATATGCATTTTCCTTGAACTATATACTGTTTGAACAAAATGAATTTTAATAAAGTTTTGAATTTTGGAAATGAGATGTTTTTTGCTTGAGTGAATTGTTCATATAAATGTAGTATGACTTTATATAAATCATTAATGTCTATATTTTTAAAAAGGTCTTTGAAATCAAAAGTTTTTACATCATGTATGTAAGGGATGAGTTTTATTTCATTAATTAGTTCTAAACTATTTTTGATTATATGTGTATTTTGTGTAGTAAAATAATCATAAATTTGACTTAGTATGATAAGAAGTTGTTTGTCAGTAGCATTGGTATATGCATTAAATCCTATGTTCTAAATGTTCATACTGTTCTAAAAGAAATAGATGTTTATGGAATTTAGGTATGAGTACCAAGTAAGGAAAATTGAGATTATATTTTAGTTTAAGAAGTTTGTAGTAAGCTATTATTTGTTTACTGATAACATTGACATTAGTGTATAAAGGAGTTAATGAAATAGAGGTACTGAGTTGCAATTTAAGTTCGTCCAAATAAATTTTTTTGCAAATAAACGCATAATTACTGGATGCCTTATCAATATATGTGATTACAAATTTGTCTTGTAGTAACTTGATGTCTTTAATTATGTCTTTGTAATTATGCTTATATATTGGAATTGGAAATTGTTGAATCAAATGTTTTACATGCCATGTGATTGGTACTTTCCAGCTCTTGATGGCTTCAAAAGGGCAGTGGAATTTACCTGACATTTTAAATATATATTTGTCTAGATCAATGTCAAAAACTTGTATTATTTTCATTTTATTATAACGAAGAGGAAGTCTGTATTTTGATCTATAGCTGAGAAATTGTTTGAGATGAGGTTCCTGAATTAAATTTAGATATCCGGTGATTATGTGTCCATGTTGTGGGCCAACAAAGGGAGATAGCATGTTTCATTGCACGAACAAGATATAGAATTATTCAATTGTTTTGATAAAAGATTGTAGTTATATATTTTGCGTCCTAATGATACTGGATATTTATATGCTTTTATTTTATTAGCATTTTTAAATGGGAAAAAAGGATTGGAATTTTTTTTAAATTTGTGTGAAGTTGAAATAATTAAATATAGGATTTGTGTAATTAATAACACAATAAGATGGGTTGGTTTTTTC
>OX578139.1:9310205-9542705 GCA_951213105.1 Amaurobius ferox | reverse complement strand
CCCATCTCTCTACAACGTTTCATCCATCCTTTAATCCGTTCTCCATCCTCCTCCTCTCGAAGCAACATTTCCAACCATTCTGCGCATGCGCGATCGATTGAGTTCACCCACCTAAGGCCCCTTTAAATGTCAAATCTAGCCATGTACCATCATCCGCCATATTGTGTCTAACTGCCCTTGTATGGAAAGGTGAATAGTCTTCAAAGAGGTTAATAATTTAAACTTGTATAATTTTGTATTATTATTTATTAACTAATACAATTTTATTAATACTTTACAACATAGTTGAAAAGTGTTTATGACTCCGTTCATTCATTCTGTCTGTCTGTCTGTTAGCACGATCACTGCCGTGAAAATGGCTTTATCAAATGAAATTTTAGTATGTTGTTCAGACGATCCGTGGGACCTATGGGAATATAAATGAATAATATCAATCAATTAGTTTTGGATTGAACCATGGTTGAAAATATGAAATACATTAAACCCTATGGGACCTAATTCTTCAAACATTTTTTAAGCGGATTTAAAATTCACAAATTGCTTCGAAAGTTTTAGGAAATATTCAAATTATCCCATAAAATATATAAAAAAAATTTCAGCAAAATATATTCAGTAGTTTTTAAAAAAAAATTAAATAATAATTACACCTTTTATATGAAGCGATCACGTGTACCATTATATGAAGAGATCACGTGACTCACTTCAAAATAAAATATGACATCCATCTTGTGCCAAAATCGTGATTTTTAAAGTTCTTTTTTAATTCATATTTAGTGTTGTATCCGTCCTGAATCCGCATTTTTTTTTTCGCATAAATTCTGGGCATCTACATACTGAAACAACGCAGTTACAATATATTTGAGTTTAAATGATCATTCAACTTTGATTATTTCTATAAGGAAGCCTAATTTTCACTTATGGATAATGTAAACACCAAAAGATGTAGAATGAATTGTATAAGAATTGCCGCATTTCTTTAACGCAAAATTATTTAGCTCATGGAGTCTGCAATATAGCTGATATGAATGAAATATTCATTGATTTTACACAGAGAGGCAGACGATTTTTTCGATGAAGTTTTAAGCATAGAGTTTAATTGCTTGTACCTCCATGGTTTTAAATTTTTAAATAAAATAAATTATTATAGTATTGTGATGAATAAAATGAATGGAGAAACGTTTATGAATGCAATGCTGCTTTTATAGAGAGAGATCCAGGAGTGTTATATTTCGATGACGTCATTTGAATAAATTTCATTTGTTTTCGACGAAATTTTCAAATATAATAAATTATTGTAGTATTATAATAATTTTTAAAATATTATCGAGGAATGTATCGCATTTTAGAGATGTTTAAACCAGGCAATCTATATATCAATGCCGTCATTTGAATGAAGTTCATTTTTTTCGATGAAGTTTTAAGTTTTCAAATATAATAAATTAATGTAGTATTGTGATAATTTTAAAAATATTATTGAGGAATGTATCACGTTTTAGAGATGTTTAAATAAAATTGCATTGAAGTTGGAAAGTGTTTCATAATCAATGCGTTATGCATGATTGATCTTTCTTGTTTGTTACATTCCCTACGATATATTGTAATGTATATGGGAAGTATTGGAATCGTGTCGAAAATCGGAACTTGAATTTTCCACCGATTTACTCTTTTTTATACTCTAGCACACGAAAAACTATCTTAACGTGACGTTTGCGTGTCTGTTTGCTGGTATGTATGTCTGCCTATATGTCTGTCGCAGTAATTATGTGTTTATATAATGTATATATCCACTCTATCGCAAAAACTATTCGACGGAATTTCACACAATTTGGTGAGTAAGTCTTTCTTGTGGGTTACCCTGGTACTGATTAAATGTTGGTGCGATTCGAAAAAATAAAACATTTTTTCTTTCTGCGAAATGACCTTAAAAGTTGTCAAAATATGAAACATAAACAGAAATGCTTAAATTGATAAAATGTTATCTTTATACGTCATTGTTTTACGAATAAAATAATAAGACCCGTTTTATCACTCTAAGATTAACTGGTCTAGAGATATTTCAGTCTTTTGTCATATGAAAATATGGCCAGTCGCCCAATGAAAACGAAAATTGAATTAAAAATTCAAATTCAGTGTCATTTTAAATAAGTATCTATATCATTTTGTGCAATGAATATCATTGCGTTATAAAAGAGAGATTTGTTGTGACGGTCATGTGCTGCGCACATCAGCTTTTCTACTTCTCGTCATTTAAGAAAAAAAAATGTGGTGTGGGCAGCACATGACTTTCCCTGCAGACTCATATTCATGTTCTCTATATTTCTTCAATAATTCATTACATTGAGTTGAATGGTACAAAATAACACCCATAATTATTTTAAATGACACTGGAATATGCACTTTTAATTCAAGTTTCGTCCCAATTGGGTAACTGCACTTATTTCCAAATGTGGTGTAGCGAAAATGCGAAAACCTCAAATATCTCGAAAACGACTCATCCTAATGTAATGGGGTTGATCTTATTCTTTTCATCGTCGAAAATTACGTAAAGAAGCATTTAATAGATATATTTCAGCGTACGTAGTCTTTTATTTCATATTTTCACAATTTTTACCGATCATTTCGCAAAAAAAAAAAAAGGCAGGTTATTTTTTTCCGAACCAAACCAATATCTAATCAGCACCAAGGGAATCCACAAGGGACTTACCTACCCAATTTTATGAAATTCTTTCAATTAGTTTTTGAGATAGAGTGGATTCATACGTTGCACAGACAGACTGACAGACACACAGACGTCACCCTAAAAATGTTTTCTTCGTATTCTAGAGGTGTCAAAACGTGTCGAACCGTCAAAAACTCGAGTGACGATTTTCGGCATGATTCCAATACTTTCCTTATACATTACCATGTATTGCGGGGAAAGTAAAAGATCTGATGTGGGCTGCATATGACTTTCCCTCCAGACTCATATTCACGTTCTCTTTATTTCTTCAATAATTCATTATATTAAGTTTAATGGCACGAAATAATGTTCGTAATTATTTGAAATGACACTGAATTTGCACTTTTAATTCAATTTTCGTTCTCGGTTAGCAGCTGGACTTTTTTTCAACGGTGGCGTAGCGAAAATGCAAAAAGACTGAAATATCTCGAGAACGGCTTCTTCTAGTGTAATGGGGTAGATCTTATTCTTTTTATCGTTAAAAATGACGTATAAAACAAGCATTTAATGGATATATTTGAGCGTACGTAGTTTTTTAGTTTAAATTTTGTCGGGCCATTTCGCAAAAAAGACAGATTATTTTTATCCGAATCGTACTAAAATCTTATCATCACCAGGGTGACTCACAAGTGACTTATCTGCCCAATTTTGTAAAATTTGATCTATTAGTTTTTCAGCTAGAACGAATACAGACCATGCTTGCAGGTCATTTCGCAAAAAAGGCGGGTTGTTTTATCCTAAATAGTACCCAAAACTTATCAGAACCAGGGTCACACAGAAGTGACTTACCCAATTTTATGAAATTCAGTCCATTAGTTGAGTTAGAGTGGATACATACATTGCACAGACAGACACACCGACGTCACGCTAAAAATAATATTTTCGTGTTCTAGAGGTCTCAAAACGTGTAGATCCTTCGAAACTCGATTTTCGACATGATTCCAATCCTTTCCTAATACATTACCATGTATTGCAGGGAAAGTAAAATGATAAAAATGTGACTGGTATGAAAAAGTAGAGTTGAGTCACACAATTTTAAATGGATACCAGGTTTGTCTTGCATATGAATATGATAGATACATTTGACCGAACTACATTAATATAAGCCATACTAAAATAGTTAAGATTGTGAGTGTCCGCATTGATTGCATATTGCCATTGTTTGGGTGTTATTCTATTTCTCCTATAATGCTATGAAATTATTAAATTTGGAACAATTTGGATTTTGATCTCACAAAATACTAAAAATTCTATCGAATTTTAATTCTCTGCATAATGTATCAGCACATAAAATTTCAGTACTCACCCTTGAGTTATAGTGTCTGCCTACTCTTCAAAGACACGCACGCACTCACACAGATAGACATCCTTCCAAAAGTATTTGTAATGGGTTCGGGATGTTCTAAAACGTACTTTTCCGTCAAAATCTCGATTTCCAAAATTTTCGAGAACCAATACTTTCTTTAAAAAAAATTAGAAAAAGTATAAATCTATGTGGCCCATTTAACTCAATTTTAATTTTTCCAAAGTATTGTTTTTCCAAATAACTTTATTTTTCAATATTATACTATTATTCAAAGTATTATTTTTCCAAAAATTGTCGAAAGCAGAATTTAAAACGTTTTAGACACATACGCTTTAAGCCCTTTTTAGATAAACCCGTTTTATGACGTCCTGAACTCATTTAAAGCACTTAAAACACGTATGAAAATATGTTTTTGTGTCTGTGTGTGTGTGTGTGTCTTTATGGTGTGGACACAAGAACTAGAGAACAAATGAAATTTCATAGGAAGATACACAAAATAAAAACAAAGACTAGAAAAAGTGTTTAATAATTCCCGCGATTAGAACTCGTGGTTTCTTCTAAATTTAATATTTCCATAGCATAATTTTCCTGCGGAAAGACAGAAAATCTCCAAAAAAAGGTAGGAGTATACAAACGATATTTTGAATGACGCTATGGATATAAATGATATTAAAATAACACGTATAATAAAATCCTGATTATCCGAATCCCGGTCATCCGTAAATCGGTTTAACCGAAAGAGTCCAAAGTTTTTTTTTTTTTTCATATTTTACGTATTAATTTAATTTAGGGTTAATTATTTTATTTAAACTTTTTTTTTTCTAAATATATTTAATATTGAAAATATTTTATGTTTGTGTTTATAAACTTATATATTTAATATTGAAAATATTTTATGTTTGTGTTTATAAACTTATATATTTAATATTGAAAATATTTTATGTTTGTGTTTATAAACTTTGCCTTTGCAGTTTCGTGTAGCCTGAACTAAATTGTAAATGAATTTTATGCCGGCCACATAAAAAGACTAAAATGATCAGTTCTCATAAAAGTTCGCAAAAATTGTGACTTATAACAAGTTTCTTACTGCCATTGCAGATATCGGTTATTCCATGCTGAGGAGTGCGTAATGAGTACGAAACCGGTCCATGGATACTGGTACCTGCAATGGGAGTGTCTTTCGAATTTTAGGAACACCCCTTGTAGGCGAGGTTTGTGTTTGCTGAAAATATTTTTGGACGTGCATTAGTGATAATAACAGATTGACATTAATGTGCGATACATTAATATGTGATACAGTAGTTATTTTAACAAATATGTACATAGATATATATAGTACGTAATAAAGCATTATACAGAGGCTTCTTTGACCATTATGCTTACACAATGACTTCATTTCTTTACAAATTATATGAGCATTTTTTTCTACTGCTCAATTTGGCATCGCTTCAAAGCTATTAAATGGTTGATCAGATTATTTCAGTCCTGGCCTAGGACTGGCATCCTTTGGAGGTGATCAATTTTTTTTTCTTGATCCATGAAATTATGTTCATTTAGCATGTTATAAAGGTTATGTTTTGGTTTCTTACCCATTCGTGTATTATTTGTATTGTGTGCAATTTAGTCTTTCTAATTGGTTATTGTTCTACTGCAGAAATTGTTTTTCTTTTTATATTGTTTAAATTGTTTTTCTTGTTACTTTGTTTAAATGGTTTTTCGTTTGATATTGTTTACATTGATTTTGGATTTATATTGTTTAAATTGTTTTTAGCCTTATATTGTTTTCATTGTTTTTGCTGTTTCTTGCCGTATTGATTGACTAAGAAATATCTTATTCAATTGTAGTATCTAAAAGTTTAACCAACTTCTCCTGGCCATCCAACCGCTACTCTAAACTTCCGGGTGATTCGGACGGTCTGGGTAATTCAAATATAGCGCTTCAAGTAGCGCTTCAATGCCACCTTTTAAATAATAGCACTTTAGAATATGTTTCATCATTTTGTGTTTCAATATACTGTCTAGGATCTCTGTAGTCCCAGTGTGCGTAATTCTTTGTCTCACGAGGCTCTTCTTCAACAGCAGCGCACTTCCTGTGTTCACTGCAGCTATTATTTCCGCATTCAAGTCTTGTCTGTGTGTGGAGCTAACATGTACATCAGATGTCTCCTTGAAAGCCATTTGAATATGTCCAAGACACTTCGCTATTAAGAACTGCATTTCTGGCACACTGTTAAAAGCCAAATCAGCCTCCGCAAGCTCGAAGTCTGGGTCAAAAACGAGTGGCTCAACCTGAAGTCACAATTTACGCCCTTCCGGTTATACGAAAATTCATATGAAACCCTGATCAAACGAAAAGACTTTAACTTTTCGGATAACCGGATTCTACTGTATTAACACATATAATTCAAATGACTACAATTCATCGGCGCTAAAAACTTGTTGCCAACATAAAAATTATAATTTTTAAGAATTTTTACAGAGACTGATAAAATAATATAATTAGAGAAAAAAAATCTAATAAAAATATGTTTCTATGTTTATGATATAAATAGACCTAAACAATATTGAATATGAATGTATTAAACAATTATGTGAAGACTCACATTCCAGATATTTCTGTACAGTAATGCGTCAGGGAAAACATTCCGTGAACACTAAAAATATTTTAAGAATTTTATCTAAACACTTTCTCTACATAAATCTTACACATTCACTGACTTTAAATACTCTTATTTGGTAACTCAGATGATAAAAGATATAACCATTTCCCAAATCAATATTTAAAAAAAATTCCTCGTTAGATATATGCCAGTTTTACAGCTCAACTTAAGTTGATTTTATATCCACATTAAGCAAATCAATCAGTGTTTACGAACATGTACACAAGCGGTATTTGATTGATAAACACAAAAAAAAAATTAAATTGCTATCTTAAATAGTCTGAAAATAAAAATACTTTGTTAGTAATAGCATAAACATTTAATGAAATATATCAACCGCTTTCAAATGCAAGAAAGAGCTTTCTTTGCTAAGATAAATAAGAAAGAGCAGTCACTAGAGTAAAAATGAGGACATTTCTTTTAACATAAGCCATTATGGCAGTCGTCATAACAAAGATATGGAATTTTTTTTTACATAAATTTACCTATCTTAGTTTTTGTGACTACTGTAATTATATCTGCTGACAGAAACGTCCTTACCTTTGTTGGAGTGACTGCTGCCGTGGATTTTTTTGACAGAAATTTTCCTTATTTTTGTTGGAGTGACTTTTATAATGATTTCTATTGACAGAAATCTCCTTATTTTTATTGGAGTAATTGCTATGATGATTTCTATTGACAGAAATATACTTGGAAATACTTCTTAAATTTACAGTTGTATAGAGATTTCTGTTGACGAAAAGTTCATTACTTCTGCTGTTATGACTCCTGTCTATTTCGGTTATGATGACGGAGGAAGATAATATTTGTATTTGAAAACAATAATGTATTTAATCATATTTTCATGCCTAGAGCCACTGAAGTGCGCTGTAAAAAACGTCCAGTTTCATTGCTTAATAAAGATCTTTGCAGAATAATTTTCTTTAATAGATGTTTTTAACTCTCCGGTTAAACTGGGTGGGATTTATTCGACGCTTTTTAACACTTCAACATAGTTGAAAAGTGTTTATGACTTTGTTCATTCTGTCTGTCTGTCCGTTCGCACGATAACTGCCGAAAAAATGACTTTATCAAAATGAAATTCCAGTATGTTGTTGACGGTTTGTAGAACACACGGGAATGTAAATGAATAATACCACCCAATCAGTTTCGGATTGAACCCAGGATGAAAAAATGAAATACATTGAACCCTATGGGACCTAATTTTTCAAACATTTTTAAGCGACGTTAAAATTCACACACTGCTTGGAAAATTTTAAGAAATATTCAAATTATCCAATAAAATATACAAAAAACATTACAGCAAAATATGTTCGGTAGTTTTTTAAATAAAAATTAAAGTAATAATAACGCCCATATAATATGAAGAGATCAAGCGATCCCCTTCAAAATCAAATATGGCACCCATCTTTTTTCCCAGAGTAAAAATCGTGATTTTTAAATCCTTCCTAAAATCACTTTATTTTTGCGTATTTTTTGTGCATCTATATTCTGCACCAACGCAATTACACTATTTTTCAGTTTAAATGATCATCCAACTTTGATTATATCTACAAGAAGCCTCAATTTAATGGATGCAGAATGTAAACAAGTGATTGTATAAGAAGTAAGATGAGTTGTATAAGAATTGTTGAATTTTTTTTCAAGCCAAGTTATTGAACTCTAGAGTTTGGAATATATATTTATATTTCGATGACATCATTTGAATAAAGTTCATTTTTCTAGATGAAATTTAAAATTTTCAAGTAAAATAAACTATTGTAGTTCTGTAATAATTAAAAAAACATCGCTGCTACATGTATCGCATTTTAGAGGTGTTTAAATAGAATTGCATTTCAGTTGGAAAGTGTTTCATAATCAATGATGTATGCATGATTGATCTTTCTTGTTTACTCTTTTTTTTACGGACACAAGACATGTTTTATCAGAGCTGCATTTTAAGCGAATTCTGCTCTAATTCAAACATATTTGCATATACAGTGTCCTTCACCCTTCCCTGAGATCCTCATTTGGATCCTATAAACCTGCAAGACGGATATCGTTTCGCCAAATGGGATCCCTCCAGCTCATAAAAAATCCAAGTCCCCTGTAAGCAGAATGTTCGTGTTTTGACCCTAGGATTTCTGTTAAGAGTCCTTGTGGTATAGAAATATTTGTGTTCCCTCAAAGAAAGTAGCTGATTTAAAAAACGCTCCCTTTTCAGTAAAGAAATATCAAGGAAATATTTTATAATATTATTTTTATTTTCAGATTATTTTATTTAGTTTTGACTGACCTTTAAGTTTTGAATTCCTGTGTGGCGTACTTAGAGGTTCCTTGTGACCCAATCATGATTCACGAACAAATTTAGAAATTCTGATCTGTACCATAGTATGAGAAAAATCTGATGCAGGCCTCGCATGATTTTTCCTACAGACTAAAATCCTTTTACTCTCTCTCTCTCTCTTTTATAATTCATCAAATTGAGTTCAATTGCACAAAATAACACGGATAGCTATTTGAAATTTCATTTAATGTGTAATCGAAATTCAATTTTTGGTTTCATTGGATGATCAGACGTATTTTCAAAGACGACGTGGCAAAAATGCGAAAACAACTGAAATTTCTCGAAAAAAAAAATTAGTTCTAGAATTATGGAATAAGTTTTATTTTTTTAGTCAAAAATTGCTTACAACCATGCATTTAATGGATACACTTTTGAGCATATGTAGTCTTTTATTTTAGATTTTAACGATTTTTTGAGGTTTCGCGAAAGAAGTAGAGATTTCTTTTTTTTTTTCGAATCATACCAAAGAAACCACCCCCACACAAGGCCTGATTAACTCACGGCCCTGAGTCGCTAAATTTTGTATGTGTTAAAACATTTTAATCAGAAATAATTATCTATTTAATTATTTGAATAATATAAACTGATAATGTTAGTTTTTATTTTAAATTTTGAAAATACGTTAATAGTTTTAAATATTATATAATTTTTAAACTTTCAATTTTAAATAAAAATTCAATATGTACAAAAGTACCTTCAGGAAGTGATCCTAAACTTCCAAATTTGCTTAGTGATGTTTTTTTGCATGTCATTGGTGTGCTTGCCCACATAAGTGACTTATGTACCACATTTTGTGAAATTGGGTCCGTTAGTTATTCAGCTAGAATGGATGCATACATTGCGCAGACTGACACACAGACGTCACGTTAAAAATAGTTTTTTCGGGTTCTAGAGGGCTCAACACGTGCAGATCTGTCGAAAACTTGTATTGTGATTTTCGACATGATTCCAATACTGTCCCTACACATTACCATGTCTAGTAGGGAAAGTAAAAGTCACGAGAATCAAAACAGAAGCGAAAAAAAGGATTTAGTGAGTTTTCCACGCAAGATGGCGAAGCCCTTCAGAATGGATCCTGCAGTTGGCCAGACTTCACATATAAAGGGACCCTTTCCCCAACCCAGCAGCGGTTTCCATCCAGGATGGGGAAATGTGCCTGGCTTTGCGTATTGGAGCACAAAGGGATCTATCTGCGTGCTTTATGAGCGTATTAAGTTGTATAGAAAATATCGGCAAAAAAAAAAAAAATGCGGCTGCTTGTGGTATTGTTTAATTAGGAATTATTGTCCGAAAAAGTTGTTTACGAAAAATTCTTCAAAAACTGTTTACAATCGAATTTCAAATAATGTGGTTATACTTGAGTTAATTTCTTTCAGAGTTTGTTCAAAACAAGCTCGAATGGGCTATCTTCATTAAGGATAAATTATTAATTAACTAGATTAAGATATCACAATAACATAACAAAGGTCAGTCTCTTTTATTCGTATTTGAGAAACGCAGATGTGAGTGTTAAATAATAATATGTATCTGACTGACTATAATTTGAAGTAGATACTCAGACATGGTACACTAAGGCTTGAGAAAAAATGTTCCATGGACTCAAGTGTAACAGTTGATTTTGACGTGTTTTTTCACTTTAAACTCATATCTATGTCAGAATTTTCTTCTCAAGATTTATTTATTTACAATTAAATTACATACGACGTATAAACATAATTTGTTTAAAACGTGAAAAAGTAACCGCCATGTGTCGAGTGCATAAAATGCAAAGTAAAAAATAAAATAAAAAATAATATAATAAAATAATATAATAAATAATATAATAAATAAAATAATATAAAATTAGCGTGTTCATCAATCTTCAGTTTCATAAACACGCTATAATGTATTCTTTCGGAGAAAGGTTATGATTAGCATGTTATACAATTTACTTATATGAAAAATTAATTACTAAGAAATGGGTATCTGTTATTACTAAGAAATAACTGTTATTACTAAGAATGAATTACTAAGAAATAGTTAATTCAATGTCTTGGAAAAATATAAGTATCTCCTATAAGAATAACCTATTTTTTTACTGTAACAGTAGTAAATTCATTGCATTATATACGAAAAGTCAAAGTGCCCACATCAGATTTTTTTCACAAAGATTTTAGAAACTCATACGCAGTATGTGTAATCTTCTACTAATACACGTGTATATCTTCTAATATTCGCGAATGTAAGTAGTACGGGTCCCATATAATTTTAGCGCTTTTAGCACATATATTGATTCAACTTCATATTTTTTGTAAATGTTTTGTAAATAGTTGAAAAGCGTTTATGACTTAGTTCACTCTATCATTCTGTCTGTCTGTCCTTTCGTACGATAACTGCCGAAAAAATGACGTCATCAAAATGAAATTTCAGTATATGTTGTTGAGACGGTCTGTAGGACACACGTATATCTACATGAATAATATCACCCAATCAGTTTTGGATTGAACCCGAGATGAAAAAATGAAATACAATGAACCGTATGGGGCTTAATTTTTCAAACATTTTTTAAGCGAAGTTAAAATTCACAAATTGTTTCGAAAATTTTTTGAAATATTTAAATTATCCTATAAAATATATAAAAAACATTTCAGCAAAATAGGTTCGGTAGTTTTTTAAATAAAAATTAAAATAATAATGACACCCATATAATATGAAGAGATCACGTGACCCACTTCAAAAATGGAGCATCCGTCTTTTTTTTCCCGAGAGTAAAAATCATTTTTAAAGTTCTTTTAAATTTATATTTAGTGTTGCATCCGAGCTAAAACCGCTTTATTTTTGCGTATTTTCTGTTCATCTATATTCTGCTTCAACGCAATTGCAATATTATTGAGTTTCAATGATTATCAATCTCTGATTATTTCTACAACGAAGCCTAATATTAACGTATGCCGAATGTAAACAAGTGATTGTGAGATGAGTTGTATAAGAATTGCTGATTTTTTTTACGTAAAATTATTGAACTCTTTTGTCAAAAATAAAAGTGTATGAATGAAATTTTCACTGCTTTTATATAGAGAGCCAGACGATTTATATTTCGATGACGTCATTTGAATAAAGTTCATTTTTTCGATGAAGTTTTAAATTTTTAAGTAAAATAAATAAACTATCAAAGTTCTGTGATAATTAAAAAAATATCACCGATGAATATATCGCACTTTAAAGCTGTTGAAAAAAATTGCATTTCAGTTGGAAAGTGTTTCATAATCAATGCTTTATGCATGATTCATCCTCCTTGTTTAAAAAATTTCTTATAAAATTTGAAATAAAAATGCTACTAAAAATGGATTTTGCTATGAGAAAGTTGAGTTGAGCCACACCGCAGTTAAGTATATCTACTTTGATTCCATAGCATTTTCATGTCCTAAAGAGCAAGACGCGTATTCATTTTAGTATTCGTATTATTTTTATAAGGCGATCTTTTTAGTTTCTTCATGGCTAACATATTTTAATTTTAATATTGTAAACATTTATCTTATTCTACTATTCATTGATATAAATTTCTAGCAAGGCTTTGTCGGGTTGAAAATCCTTTGGTTTGGCTCCCTCGTTGACGGTGAATGAATAAATAAATACAATACGTGTACACCGCAGCAATGGGCATGGTACGACACTGCCCTCCAATCAAAAATTATACCCTTACCCTTATAAACACATTGTGCTTTTCAATGTTAAAAACATTGTGCCTTGGATCTTATATATCACTAGTTGTATACCCTCTTTTCTTACGGAGTTTATAATATAAAGAAACCTAAAATTCACGATCATGTGTAAATTCCATTAGTATACTAAATGACATTGTTAATAAAAATATTCTGTTAAAATGTTTTACTTAATGCTCCTAAAATGAAGTTTAAGAATCTCTGTTCTCGCTATACAAAATTATCTTCAAGGGCAGATCTAAAGAATTAAACATCCTGGCCCTGTTTTTAAACAAATGTACAAAAATATGCAGTTGAACCAATATATGCAAAATAACAACATTAAAATTGTATGGGACCCGTACTACTTATATTCGCGAGTATTAAAAGATTTAGCCGTGTATTAGTAGACGATTATACGTACTACAATATATGAGTCTCTAAAATCTTTGCCAAAATAAAACAGATGACGTAATAAAGTGAAAATATTAATAATCCCGTAATCTTTAAACCTAAAGTAATTGATTCCAATATATGTCAAAATATGCGCCAAAACACCTGTACTACTTATATTCGCGTAGATTAGAAGATATACCAGTACATTTGTACAAGAATACCCGTTCTACGTACAATATATGTGTTTCAACAACTTTTGCAGACATAAAACAATGACGTTATAAATTGAAAATATCAATAATGCCGAAATTATCATGTTTAAGTTTGATAATGTTGAAACTCAACTCAGATTTAAACCTAATAATGTTTAAACATGAAGATTGTAATTGAAATCATCCAGCCAAAAATGCAATATCGGTGAAATTTATTTTATATACATATATTTATTACTGGCAGCATACCCTTTCTTCGTAGGAAGTATATAATATATAGAAACTTAAAATTCACAATCATGTGCAAATTCCTATAGTATACTAAATGACACTTTTAATCAAAATATTCTGTTAAAATATTTAAATTAATGTTCCTAAAAAGAATTTTAAGAATCTCTGTTCTCGCTATACAAAATTATCTTCACGGGCAAATCTGAAAAATAAAACATCCTGGCCCCGTTTGTAAGCAAATTTACAAAAAATATGAAATTGAATCAATATATTCTAAATGAAAGCGTTAAAATTGCATGGGACCCGTACTACTTATATACGCGAATATTAGAAGATATACCCAGTATTAGTAGATTACATGTATAAATTGATCAATAAACCCGTAATCTTTAAACCTGAAGGCAGCACTTGATTCCAATATATGCCAAAATGAAAGTCCTAAAATTATATGGGAAGATATACCCATACTACTTATAATGTCGTAAATTAGAAGATATGTCCGGGTGTCAGTAGAAGATCAGTTAGTAAAAGATATTACAATGAGTCTCAAAAATCTTTGCCAAAATAAAACAGATGACGTAATAAACTGAAAATATCAATAATCCCCGTCATCTTCATATCAGAAAGCCGTACTTTATTCCAATATATGCCAATATATGTCAAAAATATATGTCAATATACCTGTACTACTTATATTCTCGTAGATTAGAAGATATACCCTTGCGTTTGTAGAAGTTTACTCCTACAACGTACAGTATATGAGTTTATACAATTTTTGCAGCGAAAACACAATGGCATAATAACTTGAAAATATCAATCATATCTGAATCAATAATCCCCAAAAATATCAATAATAATAATTTTTAAACCTGAAGACCGTAATTAATATTATCCAGTCAAAAATGCAATGGCAATGAAATTTATTTTATATACAAATCTTCATTATTCAAATCGGAAAAGATTTAATAAAAATCGTTTCAGGATAAAAATCTTTAATTTAAATCCGTTGCTAAGCAACATGATTTCATTTGCTTCAAGTAAAGTGGTGGAAAAAATATCGTCTAAATAGTGCTATCTCTATGGAATGTTTGGCGACATTTTAAAAAATCGTCAAGTGGGACAGTAGAACTGACAGTCTTACTTGGCGACAAATTGACGAAACATCATCACGATACTATCCAATAACAAAACACAATTAATTTCATCTATTTACAGTTTTATCAATTTCAAGATATTTTTATGGACTTACAAACATTTTTATCAATTTGGTGACATTTTAAAAATTCGCTGAATATGTTAACAAGTAGGATGGTTGGACTGAGAGACAAATTCTAACGAAATATCATTTCAGTACTTTCTTCTAACAAAGCTAAATAAATTTCATTGAATTGCATCGTTTTTAACAATTGGCGACATTTCCGTCAATTTGGCAAATAATAAGTTCCCAAGTTAGCGATATCCCACAAAATCCGTAGCTCTGAATTGGCAGATCTGAATAAAACATCCAGATTCTGTTTGTATATACTAAATTAAAACACTAAAATTGTATTAGAAAATATACCCGTTCTACTCTTTTTCAGTTTCAACAATCGACTAAATGAATTTATTGGCTAAACACAATATATAAGCTTGGCCAAACTAACACACTTGGCCAAACTAACACTTAACCAACCCTCTTTGCCAAAACAAATGAAAGTGATGTACGCAGTCAAAATTAATATAATTAAAAGACAAATTAAACCGTTCATTTATAAGATAGTATATTTTTATATGCATTTATTTATTATTCAAATCGAAAAAATAATAATAAATATTAATAAACACATTTAATTTAATTAAGTTGCCGATTAACATGATATATCCTCATAAAATTCTTAAAATGAATTAACCATTTTGATTTTTAACACTTTACAACAAAGTTAAAAAGTGTTTATTACTTTGTTAACCACTTTTCAACTTTGTTGTAAAGTGTTATGCCTTTGTTCATTCTGTCTATCTGTCTGTCTGTTTGTCCGTTAGCACGATAACTGCTGTAAAAATGATTTTATCAAAATGAAATTTTAGTATGTTGTTCAGACGGTCTGCGGGACCTATGGGAATATAAATGAATAATATCACCCAATTAGTTTTGGATTGAACCTGGGTTGTAAAAATGAAATACATTGAACCCTATGGGACCTAATTTTTCAAACATTTTTTAAGCGGATTTAATATTCACAAATTACTTCGAAAATTTAAAAAAATATTCAAATTATCCCATAAAATATATAAAAAAAATTTCAGCAAAATATATTCAGCAGTTTTTTAAATAAAAATTAAAATAATATTTACACCTTTTATATGAAGCGATCACGTGACCACTATATGAAGAGATCACGCGACTCACTTCAAAATAAAATATGGCATCCATCTTGTATCAAAATCGTGATGTTTAAAGTTCTTTCTAATTCATATTTAGTATTGTATCCGTCCTAAAACCGCTTTATTTTTGCTTAAATTCTGTGCATCTACACACTGAAACAACGTAATTACAATATATTTGAGTTTAAATGATCGTCCAACTTTGATTATTTCTACAACGAAGCCTATTTTTCACTTATGGAAAATGTAAATACCAAAAGATGTTGAATGAGTTGTACAAGAATTGCTGCATTTCTTCAATGTAAAATTATTTAGCTCATGGAGTCTGCAATATAGCTGATATGAATGAAATATCAATTGATTTTACAGAGAGAAGGACGATTTTGTGGATGAAGTTTTAAGCATAGAGTTTAATTACTTGTAGCTCCATGGTCTTATGTTTTAAATAAAATAAATTAATATAGTATTGTGATGAATGGAAAAATGTTTATGAATGAAGTACTGCTTTTATAGAGAGAGCCAGGCTTGTTATATTTCGATGACGTCATTTGAATAAATTTCATATGTTTTCGATGAAGTTTTCAAATATAATAATTTATTGTAGTATTATGACAATTTTAAAAATATTATTGAGGAATGTATCGCATTTTAGAGATGCTTAAACCAGACAATTTATATTTTAATGCCGTCATTTGAATGAAGTTCATTTTTTTCGATCAAGTTTTAAGTTTTCAAATATAATAAATGAATGTACTATTGTGATAATTTTTAAAATATTACCGAGGAATGTATCGCATTTTAGAGATGTTTAAATAAAATTGCATTGAAGTTGGAAAGTGTTTCATAATCAATGCTTTGTGCATGATTGATCTTTCTTGTTTAATACTTTCATAGTTGAGTAAAAGCTTGTGAAAAATTACCATGGTAATAGATTTTTCATTTAAATTCATGTTTTCAAACAATTCATAATTTCAGAAAGTGACTATTTGACGCAAAAATCTGTCATCAAACTCAGAGATAAAATTTGAATTCATTTTCACGTTTTAAGCAAACGGTTTTCAACTTTTCGTTTGGAAGAACCCGGGAGTTTGAGAGTAGAACTCCTAGGAAAAGGTTTCGTTTTTAATTAATATCTCAACAATCCCTGGTCTTAGAAACTCAAAACTAGGATTCAATTTGAGGGGGACTATTTCAAGTACATCTACAAAATTTTATCAAATTCGGTTCAGCCGTTCTCCCGTGATGACGGGACAAACAGACAGACACACAGATTTTCAATTTTATTTATATAGATTTCGCATTGAAAGAATCATTGCATTATATAGGGGAAAGCCATATGCTGACCACATAAGATTTTTTAGCTTTGATTTGTGGTATAAGTCCACTTTAAATTTCCAAAACTTTGTTCACGCAATCGATTCTATGATCCATGACGTTACTTTTGACGTCATAGTGTCATGTGATCAGCCAAAAAAAAATGGCTCTCTCTCTCTCTCTGTGTCTGTCACGTTTATTTGAAACTTTTCGAAATCCTTTTAATTTCATCCCCGATTCTAGTTTTTTTTTAGTCCAGTCACCAAAGGCAAGTTAATTAAACTCGAGTTTTCAAGTTTGAAGATGGAATATTATTTTTAAGATAAAAGAAGTCATACGGAAAAGGAGAAGTTTTGAAAAGAAAAATATTTTTTTAAGTTTCTATTCCAATTCAAGGAATATATTGAGAGGCATAAAAAAATCTGTCTGCTCGTATGCATAATTTTACTTTTATTGATAGGGAAAGGAAGTATATTAAAATAAAAAGTATTTTCGTTGTGATATAATCATTAATTGAAGCATCTCTATAATAATTGTATGTCTTTGTTTTTCCTCCAGAAGCCCCCTGGTAACTTAGAGAACTTTATCTTTGCACACTTACAGTATGATCGTGGAACAGAACCTAACGCAGCAGGATTTTCAATTTTTCCCTTGCAGGCAAAGAAAATGGGGGTTTTCGAATGGCTTTCTTTACTAATGTCCAACTGGACGACTCACCCGAAAATTTAAAGCACGATAATGTGCGGGCGGGAACTACATAACCCTGTAGACCAAGGATGCACAGACGAAGGGATACACCCGCGGGCCGCATGCGACCCTCTTCACCATGTACTATTTTAACTTTAACAAGTCACACGATAGGTAATTTTTTTAAATTACACATGCGCACAGCAAAGTAGCTGTGGCGCCAGGCTTGGCACTTGGGCCGGTCAGGTACAACAGTTATCATTCAGTTGTCAATGAGTGCGCCATCCACATGGTTTTACATTGCATTATATTTTTTGGTGTGTTTGAATTGTTGGCGATACAGATAAATAACTGTTTAATGTATTTTGGTCAACCTTGTAAATATCTATTACCTATCTACTTACGATAATCTGTTAGTAATAATGTTAACAAATTTTATAATTCGTCTATTTGTCATATGAGTTTTTTGTTTTCGTAGGTATGGTTGCTGCATTTAGTTATCACCCCTTGGAAAATTTAAAAAATAAATTCTATAATGTATGAAACAGGGCCAAGTGGGAAACGCAAAGTACACGATGAAAAACGGCAGTTTCAGGATCGCTGGACGGGAAAATATTGTTTTGTATCGTGTGCTTGATTTGCAACAGTGCTGTAGCCGTCCCAAAAGAATACAATATAAAGAGACACTATGAAAGTCTTCATTTTCAAAGCTACCCGAAGAACTACGCACACAGAAGATTTCATTTTTGAAATAAGAATTGACAGGTCAGCACGTGATGTTTACGAAACCTATCCAAGATTCGGAAATTGCAACAGAAATAAGTTTTGAAATATATCGTCTTAAAGCAAAAAGGTGCCTACCATTTACAGACGAAGATTTGGTTAAGATTACCTTGAGATATCTGCTAAAAAAATTATCCGGAATCAACCAAAAATTTTGAGAAAATTCAGTTAAGCAGGATGACTGTGCAAAGAAGAATGACTGCAATGTCAGAAAATGTAAAGGACCCATTAACATCTTATTCAAAGAAATTTGCCTACTTTCCAGACTATTGATGAATCAATTGACATCACATCCAAGCCCAGTTGCTAATAATTGCACGTGGAATAACGCACGAGTTCGAGGTGAGTGAGGAGCTGATTGGAATGAGTTCATTTTCATATCAAGCAGAAGGTAGTGACATGTTCACTGGGAAACATGTTCCAAAATTGATTTAGATCTGACAAAATTATCAGGTATCACGACTGACGGAGCTCCTTCCATGATAGGAGCTAAATCTGGATTGGTAACATTATTCAGACAGCATTTGGGACGACACCACGATCACTTGATACAATTCCACTATATAATCCATCAAGAGAGCTTGTGCCCTAAGAAACTTGAACATTCATGAAAGCTGTGGTTTCAACAATTAATTTTACAAAATCCCGTGGCCTTAATCACCGACAGTTTTAAAAGTTTCTTGAAGACATTGAAAGCGAATATGGCGACTTAATTTTTTACACAGAAGTGAAGTGGCAAAGTCGCGGTCAAATATAGGAGTGGTTCCTAAATGTAATTGATGAAATTGAAATTTTCATGACTGAAAAAAAAACGTCCATGACATAAAAAGTCCGGATTGGTTATGTGACTTAGCTTTTCGGGTTTACATTACTAATCCTTTAAATACGTTAAATACTCAACTTCAGAGCAAAGATCAATTGGTTACGCAACTTTACGGCCACATTTTGTCCTTTTAGTGCAAGTTAAACCTATTTCAAACCCAATTGAAGTCAGGGAATTATGTCCATCTTCTTGATTACAAGAAAATTTCTGAAAAGTTCAATGTCAACTTCAAGACTGTATATGTTGAAAAGATTGATAATTTGATATTAGCCTTCAAGGATCGCTTTTTCTGGTTTTCAAAAAAGTAAAACCGTTGCTAGATTCGTTTAACAACCCTTTTGATATTTTGCACCCGAAAATGCACCCGAATCAGAACAGCTTGAACTCATCGACATGCAAAACGATGAAAACTTGCGAAATAAATTTAATGAAGGCAATTTATTAAACTTCTATTGTGGTGTCGATAAAAAGAATATAAATCTTTGCTAGATAATGCATTAAAATGCGCAAGGCTCTTTGGGTCAACATATATTTTGTGAACAGGCTTCCTCAGCCATTAATATTAACAAATCGAAAAATAGGAACCGTTTGACTGATGAAAATGTAGAATCAATTTTGCGGTTGGCTACTACAAAACTCGAACAAATTGATGTCTGCAACTTGCCATGCAACTCATCAAATCAATGCAATGTCACGCCTATAATTCCTTTTACTATCTTTTTGTGTAACAATTATGATATGTATAAATAAAATAAACAATATATGGTAGATAACTTTCAAGTTTTTATGTTTCTTTTGGCGGCCCTCCCATAAGTCACAGATCTATGTGGTCCTTGGTCTTAACCTTTTGCTTACGAGTGGGACAGCGTCCATCCCAAACGAAGAACCTCTCAAAAAGACAGTATTTGACATACCCTATACCAAACAGTTCGGGACGCCAATGTCTGCAAAGGGGGTCGAACTGTTTGAGATAGGGTATGTCAAATACCTGTCTTTTTCAGAGGTTCTTCGTTTGGGATGGACGCTGTCCCACCTGTAAGCAAAAGGTTAACATAACAAGTCTGTTCATCCCTACTTTTAATCAAAGGAGGGCTTGTGCGCCTCAACACCGCCAAGCGGGGAAAGAACACACCGACCCCAGCAGCACACAAGACCCAGAGCAAAGACTGGCTTGAAAAGCTGAAAATTCTCATTCTAATTGCAAAACCAACATAAAATCCTAACTGAACTCACAATCATCGAATCTAACTGCTACAAATTAAGAGAAGTGTGACTTTAACCTGACTCTCTCATACCAGAATCTATTTTACTTTATTTTCTTTAGCAAATTTTTCAAGAAATTTTTTGAAATATCTGTTTCTTTGGTCCAATGGATCCTAATGATAGCATTCCTTGACCCTTCATTATAAAGGGCTTGAAGGTATCTTTGCATCGGTACACTGTTCGATAACGTCGACATTAAAATTCTATTTGGGAGTTTCTCTAGGGAGTGACAATGACTGGTATGGATCCAGCGTTGAATTTAGGAGGGGATTGTAGGGTTTTAAATAAAGTTTCCACTTTCGGTTTTGGAGACGTCACTTCAGGTTTTTGTATGACAGCACGAAATGAGTATGCTAAAGAGAAAAAAAATCGTAATAGTTCCTCAAGCCACTTGCCATCCGATAAAGACTCCTCCATAAACTTTCTGTTTTTACCATTTTCCAACAGAGTTGAAAAGTGTTTGTGACATTTGTCATTCTGTCTGTCTATTTGCATGAGAACTGCCGTAAAAATAACTTTATCAAAATGAAATTTTAGTATGTTAATTTTGTTCAGACGGTCTGTGGGACATAAGGGAATGTAAATGAATAATATCACCCAATCAGTTTTGGATTGAACCCGGGTTGAAAAATTGAAATACATTAAACACTATGGGACTTCATTTTTCAAACATTTTTAAGCGAAGTTAAAATTCGCAAATTAATTTGAAAATTTTAGAAAATATTCAAATGGTCCCATAAAATATATAAAAGATATTTTAGCAAAATAGGGTCGGTCGTTTTGTAAATAAAAATTAAAATAATAATGACACTCATATTATATGAAGAGATCATGTGACCCACTTCAAAATAAAATAGGACATCCAGATTTTTTCCAGTGTCAAAATCGTGATTTTTGAAAACCCAGACCATGGCACCCGCCACGAATGGCATCGGGTTGCTATAAGTCCACGGCCGGAAGAGAAGAAAAAAATCGTGTTTTTAAAGTTCTTTTAAATTTATATTGAGTGTTGCATTTGTCCTAAAACCGCTATATTTTTGCGTATTTTCTGTGCATCTATACTCTGCGCCAACGCAATTACAATATTTTTTTAGTTTTAATGATCATCCAATTTTGATTATTTCTACAACGAAGTCTAATTTTAACGTATGCAGAATGTAAACAAATCTAGCTGTAAAATGAGTTGTATAAGAATTGCTAAATTTTTTAAAGCAAAAATTTTTAAATTTGGAGTCTGGAATATAGGTGATATGAATGAAATATTCATTGATTTTATATAGAGAAGCAAACAATTTTATAGCATTGTCTTTTTCGATGAAGTTTTAAGAATGGAGGTAGAAAGTACTTTTACCTCCATGCTTTTAAGTTTTTAAGTAAAACAAATTATTGTAGCACTGTGATAATTAAAAACATATCACCGCTGAATGTATCGCATTTTAGAGATGTTTAAATAAAATTGTTTTGCAGTTAGAAAGTGTTTCATAATCAACGCTTTATGCATGATTACTCTTTATTGTTTATTACTCTCCCTTACATAGTGTAACGTATAGAGAATGTATTTTGTGTAGAATGTCGAAAATTCGAATACAAATTTTCGACGGAAGAGCACGTTTCAAGCATAATGCTACGCAATAAATCTAAAATAAAGACTACGTATCCTCAAATATATCCATTAAATGCTAAATGCTTGTTTTATACATAATTTTTAACGATGAAAAGAATAAGACCAACCCCATTACACTAGGAGTAGCCGTTCTTAAGATATTTTAGATTTTTCGTATTTTCGCTACTCCACCTTTGAAAATAAGTCCAGTTACTGAATGAAGACGAAAATTGAATTAAAAATGCAAATGTCACTTAAAATAATTATGGTTCTTATTTTGTGCAGTTAAACACAATTTAATAAATTATTAAAAAAATAAAAAAATGAATTTGAGTCTGCAGGGAAAGTCTTCATCAGATTTTTGTCACTGTTGAAAAATCAATTCATTGATTTATCTAAGGAAATACGAGTGCTTTCGTATTTGTTCTTCTTCAAAACATCTTTATATGAACATATAATTTAAAAAGTCCTACATCTCATTTGCATTTCCCTTTCCTTTCGTATTTTCGAAGCTTTTCTTGACGTCTAGGTTATTGCTCTAAATCACGATGGCAAACAAGTAACAAAATACCTTTTTCCCATTCTCCATCCGCAGATCTCATTTCATGTCAAAAGAACATCCCTAAATTTGAATAAAAACTTCATTAAGTGGTAGCGGCAATACTTCCTGCAAACTTTGAAAACCTCTTCTAAACTGTCTTACTGCCGTTCTTCTATTGTTCACCAGGAGTTAATGGAATTTTTAGACTAGCATCAAAAAGGGAAATTTTTTCCTAGGAAAGAAATTTAATACACAAAGAGTGGATGAAATGTGAATTATAAAAAGCTGCAATTTATTCCATGAGTATTTTTAGAATTCTAACATTTTGCATTCATTCCAATACATAGTATATAGCAAAATCTTTGTAACGGAGTAAAAATATCGAATTGAAGTTTATAACAGAACAACACGTATCAATCATCCATGAACTCGAACTGAATATTTCTAGAGGAATGCATATCTCTCTCGCACAGTCTCTCACTCTCTCGCACACTCGCTCGCTATCTCTCGCACTAGCTCTCTCGCACTCTCTCTCGCGCACTCTCTCTCTCTCGCACTCTCTCCCTACCGCACTCTCTCCCTACCGCACTCTCTCCCTACCGCACTCTCTCCCTACCGCACTCTCTCCCTACCGCACTCTCTCTCGCACACTCTCTCGTACTCTATCTCGCATTCTCTCTCTCGCACTCTCTCTCTCGCACTCTCTCTCTCGCACTCTCTCGTACTCTATCTCGCATTCTCTCTCTCGCACTCTCTCTCTCGCACTCTCTCTCTCGCACTCTCTCTCTCGCACTCTCTCTCTCGCACTCTCTCTCTCGCACTCTCTCTCTCGCACTCTCTATCTCTCGCACTCTCTCTCTCGCACTCTCTCTCTCGCACTCTCTCTCTCGAACTCTCTCTCTCGCACGCTCTCTCTCGCACTCCCGCACTCTCGCTCTCTTGCACTCTCGCTCTCTCGCACTCTCGCTCTCTTGCACTCTTGCACTCTCGCTCTCTCGCACTCTCTCTCGCACTCTCTCTCGCACTCTCTCTCGCACTCTCTCTCGCACTCTCTCTCGCACTCTCTCTCGCACTCTCTCTCGCACTCTCTCTCGCACTCTCTCTCGCACTCTCTCTCGCACTCTCTCGCACGCACTCTCTCTCGCACTCGCACTTTCTCTCACTCTCTCTCACTCTCTCTCTCTCACTCTCTCTCTCACTCTCTCTCTCACTCTCTCTCTCACTCTCTCTCTCACTCTCTCACTCTCTCACTCTCTCTCTCTCACTCTCTCTCACTCTCTCTCTCACTCTCTCACTCTCTTTCGCACTAACATTAAAAGAACTTTAAAAATCACAGTTTTTACTCTTAGAAAAAAGATGGATGCTCTATTTTATTTTCCCTCTTCTCTTATTATTTCCATAATTATTATGGAAATAATAATTATGGAAATAATATCCATATATTATTTCCATAATTATTATTTCCATTTTAATTATGAAAATAATATATGGATTCCATTATTATTTCCATAATTAAAATAATAATGGAATCCATATAGGAGAGAGATCGTGAACTCTTTATCCTATATGGATTCCATTATTATTTTAATTTATGTTTTAAAAACTACCAAACATATTTTGCTGAATATTTTTTTATATATTTTATGGGATAACTTGAATATTTTTTAAAAATTTCGAAGCAATTTGTGAATTTTAACTTTGCTTAAAAAAGGTTTGAAAAATGAGATCCCATAGGGGTTCAATGTATTTCCCTTTTTCAACCCGGGTTCAATACAAAACTAATTGGATGATATTATTCATTTACATTCTCATATGTCCCACAGACCATCTCAATAACATACTAAAATTTCATTTTGATAAAGTCGTTTTTACGTGCGAATAGACAGACAGGATGAACGAAGTCATAAATACTTTTCAACTATGTTGTAAAGTGTTAATAAAATGTGTCTCAACCCGGATTCAATCCAAGACTAATTAGGTGATATTGTTTATGCATTATAGATCCCACAGACCGTCCGAACAACATACTAAAATTTCATTTTGATAAAGTCATTTTTTCGGTAGTTATCGTGCTAACGGACAGACAGATACACAGACCGACAGAATGAACAAAGTCATAAACACTTTTCATCTATGTAGTAAAGTGTTAAAATATCCCACAGGTTATCTCCATTTCTATGTCCTTCGTCTTTTCGAAGCTTTTCCTGATATATATACGGTACTGCACTAAATCACAATAACAAACAAAGCACAAAATAATTTTTTTGCAGCCTTCCCGTTGTAGATTTTATTTCACGTTAAAAGACCATACCGGAACTTCATGAAAATCTTCATTAATCAGTAGCGGCGATACTAACTTCCTGCAAACAATAAAAACCTCTCTTGTACTATCTTAATACCGTTTCGCTATTGTTGGCCAAGTTAATAGAATTTTTCGACTGACATCAAAACGGGAAATTTGTTTCTGGGTAAAAAAAATAATACAAGAAGTGTGGATGGAATATAAATTTTAAAAGCTAAAATTTGTTCTATGAGTATTTTTAGAATCTGATATTTTTTACTTTCCCTGCAATACATGGTAATGTATAGGGAAAGTATTGGAATCATGTCGAAAATCGCAAGTAGAGTTTTCGACGGAACAGACGTTTCAGACTTTTTGACACCTCTAGAATACTTAACGTGACGTCTTTGTGTGTGTGTCTGTGTGTGCAATGCATGTATCCACTCTAACTCAAAAACTAATGGACACAATTTTATAAAATTGAGTAGGTAAGTCACTTGTGTGTGACCCTAGTGCTGATTAGGTTTTGGTACAATTCGGAATAAAAGAACTCGCCTTTTTTTGCGAAATGGCCCCAAAAATTACCTGTATCGACTCTAGTTGAAAAACTAATAGATGAAATTTTACAAAATATGGTAAATAAGTCACTTGTGTGTTACCCTGGTCTGATTAGATTTTAGTAGGATTCCGAAAAAGATAATCTGCCTTTTTTTTTGCGAAATGGCTTGCAAAAATCAGCAAAATCTAAAATAAAAAACTACGTATGCTCAAATATATCCATTAAATGGTTGTTTTATACGTAATATTTAACGATGAAAAGAATAGACCAACCCCATTATATTAGGACTAGCCATTCTTGAGATATTTTAGTTTTTTCGCATTTTTTCAGTTACCAAATGAGAGCGAAAATTGAATTAAAAGTGCTCGGAGTACACAGAGTTCTCCATCCATACCCCCTGAAAACAAACTTAACTCCTATGAATCTGAAAGCCAGAGACTGAACCGCTTGCCTACAGGTGGCTCTTGCAGCACGCTGAAAATCCCTAGGAAGAGAATGCAGTTGTAAATAACGATCTGTGTTAAGAACTGTTTTCTTGACTCGGAAAATTTTGCGTTTCATAAAAGACTAGAAAGATCCATCATGCGTAAAGCATTGATTATGAAACACTTTCCAGCTTAAATGTAATTTTATTTAATCATCTCTAAAATGCGATACATTCAGCGCTGATATATTTTAAATTGTCTCGGTACTACTATAATTTATTATATTTGAAAACTGAAAACTTCATCGAAAAAAATGAACTTTATTCAAATGATGTCATCGAAATATAAATCGTCAGGCTCTCTATGTAAAAGCAGTGAATATGTCATTCATATCACTTTTATTTCAGACTCCAGAGCTAAATAATTTTGCTTGAAAGAAATTCAGCATTTCTTATACAACTAATCTTACTATCATTTGTTTACATTCTGCATCCATTAAAATTTGGATGCACAGGATTGTTTACATTCTGCATCCATTTAGAATATGGATGCACAGAAAATAAGCAAAAATAAAGCGATTTTAGGAAGAATGCAACACTATATATAAATTTAAAAGAACACGTTTTAGGAAATCTCTTTTTCCTAATGTAAAAATTTTTATACTAGGAAAAAGAGATTTATGCCATATTTTATTTTGAAGTGGGTCATTTTATTTTGAAGTAGTCTCTTCATATAATATGGGTATTATTATTATTTTAATTTTTATTTAAAAAACTACCGAACCTATTTTGCTAAAAAAAATTTATTTATTTTATGGGAAAATTTGAATATTTCCTAAAAATTTTCGAAACAATTTGTGATTTTTAACTTCTCTTAAAAAATGTTTGAAAAATGAGGTCCCATAGGGTTCAATGTATGTCACATTTTCAACCCGGGTTCAATTCAAAATTCATTCTGTGATATTATTTATTTCCATTTCCATATGTCCCACAGACCGTCTCAACAACATACTAAAATTTCATTTTGATAAAGTCATTTTCTGGGCAGTTATCGTGCTAACGGACAGACAGACAGGCAGACAGAATGAACACTTTTCAACACTTTTCAATAAACACTTTTCAATTATGTTGGAAAGTATTAAAAACTTTTGACTTTTCCTTATCAAAAACAAATCTCAAGTAAATGTTTTACAGTGTATCTATTGACATTAAGACCGATGTATGTCTTTATTTGAAGTGGACTCTAATTTTCAACCTACACTTCTGCTACTTAGATTCAACGCAGACGCAGTACGATACTATTTTTGCCTTCGGTGTACATACTTTCCTGATTTATTAAATTGGAAAGAAATGTATTTATCATCATTACCCAAGTCCTAAGTCGTTTGGTGCCCATTTCAATTCGTCTATTTTATTTAACGAGCGAAGTAAAATGAATTAGCATAGATTAAACTATTTTAATTCATTTTCTCATCATTAAACTACTTAACTTTAGAATGTTCTAGAACAACGACTTCTCGACTGCTACTCCATAAGTAATGCTGTATTAGTATTCAACGACTTTTCGACTGGTATTCCATAAGTAATGCTGTACTATTATTCAACACTTTTAAACTTGACTTAATCATGAAATCTCGGTTTTAAGTGTTTTTAGACAAACTCAAAATATATTGTCTGCAGTCATATTGCAGTTTATATAGAGTCCAAATTTGCGTTAAAAGCCATTCAAAAGGTATTCTGGTGGGTTTCGGAAAATGCTATTAAAGATTTCCATTTCTATATATTTTTTAGTTCTGGGAAGCGGCTTGATAAATACAAAATATTGAAATTTGAATATCATCCGGAAATCAGTGTTACTTCATTTGAAATGTTTATTTATGAGCACGGAGCGCTGCGCAAGGATGCTGTTTTAAGATGTCCTATTGGAAGGATCCTCAAACATTTTATCACCAGCCAGCACTCACAGGCAATTCTTTATCAAATTTTCTGGCCAGCATTTGATAAAGAATATATTATTTATACATATTTATGTGTTCATACATATATACATGCATACATGCTTCTATGCATCTTACTTAATAAAGGAAGATGTCTGTCTGTCTGTGTGTGTATTTGCCTATTTGTCTGTGCTTGCATTTGTCTGTCTATCTATCTGTGTATTTCTCTGTCTGTGTATTTCGAAGTACCCAATTGACTTATATGTCACACAACTCTAAATAACTGTTATCGGTATGATCCAGACGGTTCTGGCTATGTTGAGGGATCAGTGATAGGCGCTTTATTGGACGTCAACACTTAATCCTACCTTCTGCAGTCGTCTCCGAATAGTATCCCTTGACACAGAATGCATGGAATATGGCAAATGTCTTCGAATGTCTGATAGCGAAGCCATTGATGTGAAAGTATCGCCTCTCCTGATTGCACGATCCTCTCAAGCAATTGTCTGTCTGTGCTTCCTGAGCTTCTGTGGCGGTTAAATGTGTCTTCTCTAATCCACTGTTGCCAATACCGAGCAACTACCTTATCGCTTAGACCAAGATGGCGACTGATACGTCTATTGGACCTACCAGCTTCCCTTAAGCCTCTGATGCAACCTCTCTCTAAATCTGACAATTGTTCGTAACGGCGTCAAATACGCCTAAAATACATCTATCAAATACGCTTAAAAGGCATCTGTCAAATTCGCCTAAAACGCAAACGAGTCTGGCCCAATATCACTCAAACTAATCAAAAATAAATACATTAGCCACAAAAATTGAAGGGTAATAACTATAAGCTCCTGATAAAAAAAAACAAAATTGTGACAAGCAACCATGCCAAAAGAAAAGGAAATTATACAGCCTAAAAAATGGAAGTCAATTTAGGAAATGCACTCATCATCAAGACACAGGACAGCGAATACATTCTAAATTGAAACCTATATATAAAAAAATATATATAATATGTATGTATGTATATATATGTATATACTATATGTGTGTGTATATATATGTATATATATGTGTATATGTATATATATATATGTGTGTGTGTATATATATGTGTGTGTATATATATATATGTATATATATATATATATATATGTATATATATATATTATCTATCAACTAAAACAAATTTTATAAATTTTTCTAAACTTCTTCACTTTGTTATTTTCAATAATTATGTTTTTCAAGATAATAAATTATACTTTCAAGTCTTAGGAGTTCCACAGGGTGGCTGCAGTAGCAGTATGTTAGCTAATTTACACCTTTATCTTTATGAACAGTCTTTTACTTCAATAAATTATACATTTTACAGATATGTTGATGATCTGATTTACTTAGTATATACTGAAAATTATGTCATAGATATAGATTTCTATCCAGACAATGTGGAATTAATTCCTAATGAAGCTACTATTAGTAATAATATTAATTTTTTGGATTTGAATCTTATTATTGATACTTCTAATAGAATTGTTACTAATATGATAAAAAAGACTTCTTTAATTTTAACATTAATAAAATCTTACCATTTAATTCCTGCAACTCGATTCTATTGTTTAGAAATATTATACTTAATCAGCTTTTTAGAATTTATAGATTTTCTGATAAAATAGTTCATGCAATGCATACAAATAATCTAAAAATTACCAGCAATTTATTTAAATATCCCTCTTATTTAGTAAATGGTATAGTTAAAAAGTTTAGATTAGCTGGATTTTCATGAATTCTATTCATAGTATCTTATATTAGCCAGCCACCACCATTCTCTTGTATTAATAATACTTTTATTTTTACATCCACTTAAACATATGCCTTATTATAAGCATTTAGGCATGCCTTGTAGTTTTATCTAAAGATAATCAATTTTCGTTCGATCCCTAAAATCTATGTTTTTTCTTAACACTTTACAAAACAGTTGAAAAGTTTTTATGACTTTGTTCATTCTGTCTGCTTGTCCGTTAGCACAACTACCGTAAAAATGACTTTATCAAAATGAAATTTTAGTATGTTTTTCAGACGGTCTGTGGGACCTATGGTGCAGTTGCTGCTGTGCGTGCGTGTCGGGTGTTGTGACGATCTTCTCGGCTTTTAGTCTGCCGAGGTCGTACTGAGCTTGGCCGCCGTGTATGCGACCTCTCTCTCGTCCACTGATCCCAAAACCCCTGACAGTAACGTCAGAATAGCCTAGATGGCGGGCTACTGGCCGAGCTGACCACCCGGTTTCCATCATCCCGATGATGCTCCCCCTCTCGAACACTGGCAGCTGATCATATTGTCTTCGATGGCAGCGTGACGGCATCCCTAATGAAAAAGTGTCCCTCTGCAACAGATTAAATACAGGCAAAAAGCCACTGCGTAACTTTTTTCTGCGCTAGAGAGAACGAAGTTCAGCGCCCCCTGGTGGCATTACGCGATGCGCAATCACGCTGTATTTCCAATCAGTTACATATCTGCTTGACACGTACTTTCATGCCAAGTTTCGTTACGATCCCATAATTACTTCTTGGTGAGCAATTTTTTATGGCAATGAGTATATATATATACATATATGTGTATATATATATGTATATATGTGTATATATATATGTATATATATATGTATATATATATATATATATTTACGTATATACTATACACACACATATACAAGTTGTCCCCAAAACATTGACTTCTGCTTTATTCCTTAAATATTGATCTTTAGACATATATAATAAATTACAAAGTTGCTTAGGTACAGAATTTTATGAAATTGATAAAAATTTTCAAGGGATTAAATGTAAAGAAATACACAATTAAAATTTTATACGGGCCCCGTACAAAAATATTTCCAATGAGAAAAATGTGCCCCATACACTAATAAAGTGATGTTGTTGTTGTTGAAACCCAGACCGTCCGACCTACCAGAAAGGTGTAAGGTAACTGTTTGGACGGTCGGGAAGTGCCACCCAATTTAGACCGGAGCCCAATGGGGGAGGCATCCACAGGGACCGTACCCTCCTTCCCCTACCACCAACCTCTCGGAAGGACTTTCGGACCCACATGTTTAACGTGATCGTACTCCGCATGAACATGGCGGCAGTTTTGGCAGTGGCTGGAATCGAACCCGGGCCTACCGAGTGCAACTCCAGCGCGCTAACCAATGGGCTACCGCGCCCTTAATAAAGTGATGTACAAAATTTCAGCATTTTATCATAAAAAGTCCCAGAAATATGAAATGACAAAATTACTGACTTAAACCACTTTTCGATGCATCGACATGGGTTCTCAGAGGGGAAAAATCATGTCGGCAGATCGCGTTTCAAGGATCATACGCAAATTACGAAAAAAAATATTGATTACATAAATAAATTATAATTTTTCTATTTATTGGTACAAAAGTACCTACACTGTGTAGAAATAATAACTTTTCAGAAAGATTACAAAGCTTGTTCAAAATGTTTTTCATCCATGCCAAAGATCCATTAAAAATAAGAGGCAGATATTATTTGCCTGTGATGCATTTCTGCGTTGCGTCATTTGCACTCTTGCTGTAAACATTTACATTTTAATTTGTGATTAATCCCTCACCCCCCTTTGCTTAAACATATCACTGGGGCTTTTTGTGACAAAATGCTGAAATTTTGTACATCACCTTATTAGTGTATGGGGCACATTTTACACATTGGAAAAGTTTTTGTACGGTGAAAAACGTATAAAATTTTTGTACGTATAAAAATTTAAATTTTGTATTTCTTCAAATTTAATCCCTTGAAAATTTTTTATCAATTTCATAAAATTCCATACCTTTTCTTACGCAATTTGTAATTTATTATATATGTCTAGGATCAATATTTAAGGAATAAAAGCCGGGGTCAATGTTTTGGGGACACCCTGTAAATATATATATATTATATCAGCCCCCCTAATTGCAGGTTTGTACATCAATTGCACATTCTTGTAGAGCACTTCTGGGGATCCATCCCTAAAGTCTATGTTCTGGAAGCAAATCACTATGATAAACAAGTCTTAAGAATCTTTAGCTTCTGCGTCTGAAGAAAAACTTCTTTAAATAGTTGTGGCAATACTTCCGGCATACTTTAAAATATCTTTTATTCTTAGATAAGGACATGAGTCTGTTGTTCGCTAAATTAATGAAATTCGTAGACGGATATCAAGAAAAGAGTATTTTTCCCCCGTGGATAATGGACAAAGACTGGATCAGACAAACTTAAGAAATGCTAAAATCGCTTCTTTGATACTTTTTTGGAATCTTATCTTTCCGTTCTAGGTATAAAAGAAACTAGCAAGTAGCTTTAAATTCTGCAGGAAGTTAAAAAAATAATGAACTTTATAAACTTTAGGTAAGCATAAAATCGTGCACAATTGTGCTGTATTTTATGTTGGGAAATGTTCTCAGAAAGATTCTGTCGTTTAACCATTTTTTTGTTTTGTTTTACTGGCTTAGTTTAAGCTCATTTGGGTGTTTTGGTCCAGACTTGTCGCACGGAAGACGGAAATCCAATAACTTTCCAAACGTGTGTATTCTGATTTATCTTTATGTGCTCTGCACTTTGCGTTATGCTGCGGTTTATTATTTTCATTATGTGTTTTGATTTAAAATGTTCGGAAAATTGAGGGTCTTCCCTTCACCCCCAAAATCAATTTTCTTTTCACCTTCACCAATTGAAATAATCATACCAGGTGTCTTTCAATTTTATAGTTTGTCCGATAGATATCGTGCCCAGAGAGAAACAAGCAGATATCATTAAAAAATGGTTTATTCTTATTCGGGGATGCTTAAAATGTTTCAAAATTGGATCACCAAAATCCCATAGTCGGATTTCTGAGTATCTTATTCTTTTAAGCCTACTGATTATATTACATATAGTATTGTTACGAAACGTATCCTCTGGCATCGTGGGTGTATACACAGGATACAAGAACGAGTCCAAGTTTCTGGATAACTTACGTTTATTTACAAGCACAAAGTAAACAAGAACATTATACAATCAAACAACGCTTAAATGTTCCACTCATTTCACAGAATAAGAGGTAATAATGTCACAATACTGACAAAAATAATTTCACAAAACAGCCGCTACTATTCTCAAAACATTGACAAAAGTCACAGTCCAATGTAGCTCGTACAGTGTCAACTGTACTCCAAGGCAGGAGTCAGTCCTTTTTATACTCTCTCCATAACTTCTGTAAATATCTATATCTCAAAGAATAATCGTTCTATGATGAAGTTTCTGGAACACTCTGGAAGTCGCCAAATGTAGCTACATTGGAGATAAATCGCCAAATATGGAAACTCTTTATCTGACTGTGAAATCCTAGCAACCCAGGACTCACGTCATGCTGATGTCGTGGACTGTTTTTTCTTCGCCAGGCCTTCGAGACAGACAAAAGAGTAGGCGCCAATAACAGAATATTGTACGTTTGCAACAGTATATATTATGTTTCAAAAATAAGAGTAAAATATAAACAAGAAAGATCAATCACGCATAAAGCATTGATTATGAAATACTTTTCAACTTCAATGCAATTTTATATACATATCTCCAAAATGCGGTCCATTCCTCGGTGGTATTTTAAAAATTATCACAATACTACATTATTTCATTTACTATTAAAATTATCACAAAATACAATTATCACAATACTACATTAATTTAAATACTACATTAATTTATTACAACTTTGATAGAAGGTCTTTATTACACTTCTCATAAGACGTACAAAATATAAAAAAGGCCAGAGCGTTTCCGAGCGTTAATACGCTCTTCATCAGTGGCTACATGGAAAGTAAAAAAGATCGTTCATATATAGGCCAGTAAAGATGACAAATTTGCATAAATACAATTAGTAAATGAACATTCGATTATCTAAGGAAAAATCCTCATAAAACATAAAATATTTTTAACGGATTCAAAAACGAGTATATCTCAAGAAAAGTACAATGAAAAATACTATTTTATTACAGGATTGCAAATTCGAAAAGGACAGTAGAGCCCAATATCTATGAGGATGACGTCAAAGATAACTACGAAGAGACTTCAATTGCATAGAGCCGAGAATGAGTTGCCAAGCATAACTTAAAATTTGAACGGGGTCAAAATTACAAATCGACGATATAAATAAAAAGGGATTCAAAAATGAGAATATTACGGGGGTTATTACAACGCATTAAAAGGAAAGTTTTTTCAAAAATAGGCAGAAAATTATCATTAACAACATAATGAGCAAGGGCCGTAGAAAGTTTACCACCTTTGACATCCCGAGCGTGTTCTGCTAAACGGATGCCAACATTGCATTTGGTACTGCCAATATAAAATTTATAGTCACCATAGGTAGACAACAGGGGAACCACATACACCCCAGCATAGCTTTTAAAGTCATCCATATCCCCAAGTTTATCAGAACGAATACGGTTAAATAAAGTAATAATAATAGAGTGAGCAGGCCTGAAACCAAATTCATGACAGAACTGAATAAAAGTACGGAAAATCTTAGTATGGTCCAGAAACCTAGATTTATAAGTTAAAAGATTTTTTAAAGCAACAAGTTTAGTATTAATTTGAGTAAATTTACGGCGAACATGGGTGAAAATCTTATGCATAAACTCAAAAGAATAGGCAGCCTCATAGACAAGATTAAAGATAAAATGAAATTCATCATTGTTGTTAATGATAATTTTCTGCCTATTTTTGAAAAAACATTCATTCCTTTTAATGCGTTGTAATAACCCCCGTAATATTCTCCTTTATGAGTCCCTTTTTATTTATATCTACCGATTTGTCATTTTGACCCCGTTCAAATTTTAAGTTATGTTGGCTCGACTCTATGCAATTCAAGTCACTTCATAGTTATCTTTGACGTCATCATCATAGGGATTGTGCTTGACTGTCCTTTTGAATTTACATTCCTGTAATAAAATAGTATTTTTAATTGTACTTTTCTTGAGATATACTCGTTTTTGAATCGGTTAAAAAATATTTTACATTTTTTGTGTATTTTTCCTTGGATAATCGAATGTTCATTTACTAATTGTATTTATCCAAATTTGTCATCTTTACTGGTCTATATATGAACAATCTTTTTTACTTTCCATGTAGCCACTGATGAAGAGCGTATTAACGCTCGGAAACGCTCTGGTCTTTTCTATTTTGTACGTCTTATAAGAAGTATAATAAAGACTTTCTATCAAAGTTGTGTGCTTGATCTTATTAATTTATTATATTTGAAAACTTCATACTTCATCGAAAAAAATGAACTTAATTCAAATGACGGCATTGAAATATAAATTGCCTGGTTTAAAGATCTCTAAAATGCGATACATTCCTCGATAATATTTTTTAAATTATCATGATACTCGAATAATTTATTTTATTTGAAAACTTCATCGAAAATAAATGAACTTTATTCAAATGACGTCATCAAAAGATAAATCGCCTCTATATAAAAGCAGCATTTCATTCATAAATTTTTTAAATTCCTTTCATTCATCACAATACTATAATAGTTTATTTTATTTAAAACCTTAAAATCATGGAGATACAAGTAATTTAACTCTATGCTTAAAACTTCATCGAAAAAATCTTCTTTTTGTAAAATCAATGACTGTTTCATTCATATCAGTTATATTGCAGAGTCCATGAGCTAAATAATTTTGCGTTAAAGAAGTGCAGCAATTCTTATACAACGCATTCTACATATTTTGGTGTTTAAATTTTCCATAACTGAAAATTAGGCTTCGTTGTAGAAATAATCAAAGTTGGATGATCATTTAAACGCAAATATATTGTAATTGGATTGTTTCAGAACATTGATGCACAGAATTTAAGCAAAAATAAAGCGGTTTTAGGACGGATACAACACAAAATATAAATTAAAAAGAACTTTAATAATTACGATTTTGATCCAAGATGGATGCCATATTTTATTTTGAAGTGGGTCACGTGATCTCTTCATATAATGGTCATGTGATCTCTCCATAATTAGAGATGTAATTATTAATTTTTATTTAAAAAACTACTGAATATATTTTGCTGAAATTTTTTTTATATATTTTATGGGATAATTTGAATGTTTCATAAAACTTTCGAAGGAACTGGTGAATTTTAAATTCGCTTAAAAAATGTTTGATAAATTAGGTCCCACAGGGTTCAATGTATTTCATTTTTTCAACCCGGGTTCCATCCAAAACTAATTGGGTGATATTATTCATTTATATTCCCATAGGTCCCACGGACTGTCTGAACAACATACTCAAATATCATTTTGTATGTTGAAGTCATTTTTACGGCAGTTATCGTGATAACGAACAAACAGACAGAATGAACAAAGTCATAAACACTTTTTAACTTTGTTGTAAAGTGTTAAAAATACCTGCATTATAGTGTGAGTTATGCTCCTCGTCCTGGAATGCTCAGTTGGTAGAACCCTGGTCTGGAGATTGAGAGATCAAGTACGGTGAACCTTATTTGTAGTGCTGATTAACATCAGATAAGATTCCCAGCAGCAAGGTAATACACTCTTTTGCAAAAAAAAAAAAAAAAAAAAAAAACTAAGCACTCCTAAAAAAAAAAAAAATAATAATCCGATTATCTCGAAATTTCGCATGCAAATTCCTTTAGACCAAGTATGCAAATGATTACATTTGCAAGACCAATAAGTTCTAAATTCGGTCACAGAGCGCGTTTCTATCTGGTAAAAATGTGGACGGTTTATCTTTGCTCATTTTCGACGTTGCAATTCCGTGGAGACACAACCAATAGTGCCGTTACGCCGTTGCCGAAGACCTTATAAGCAATTAGACGAGGTTGAACGTGGTCGTATAGTCTGGATGCGTGAAGCTGGCTAAAACATACCGAGTAGTAGGTCGCCACCTGCACCGAACGGACACTGCTGTGCAAAGGTGCTGGCAGCAATAGTTGCTGCCAGCACCAGCACTGCAGGGCCAGCGGTCCCAAACAGCCTTTGTTTTACACAGGCACATAGCCAGCCAACGGCCCTACCGTGCTGAAAACACCGGTTCTCGTTAGATTACCGAAGTTAGGCAACATCAGGCGCGGTTAGTACTTGGGTGGGTAACCACCTGGGAACACCGCATGCTGTTGGCACAGTTCGGGCGCGGTAGCCCTGTGGTTTGCGCGCTGGATTTGCACGCTGCCACAACTGTCACCGTGTTCATGCGGAGTACGATCACGTTAAACATGTGGGTCCGTAAGTCCTTCCGAGAGGTTGGTGGTAGGGGAAGGAGGGTACGGTCCCTGTGGATGCCTCCCCCACTGGGCTCCGGTCTAAATTGGGTGGCACTTCCCAGCTGTCCAAACGGTTACCTTACACCTTTCTGGTAGGTCGGACGGTCTGGGTCTCAACAACAACAACAACAGGCACATAGCCATTATATCTGGTGAGATGGTGTGGGGTGTCATTTCTTACGACAGCTGGTCGCCCCTAGTCATTTTGTGTACAACTTTAAGAGATCAACGGTATGTTGATGAAATCCTGCGGCAGTTTGAGTTACCCTTCATGGTACGTCATTCTGAGGTCATTTTCCAACAAGACAATGCCACGCTACATACGGCTCGCATATCTAGGGACTGTCTTCGTGCTGTTGATACTGTTCCTTGGCCAGCAAGGTCACCAGACTTTTAGCCAATCGAACATGTATGGGACATGCTAGGCCGCCAAATTCGGGCACGGCAAAATGTAGCAGATCTGGGACAACAATTGAGGAATACCTGGCAAAATGTATAACAGGATGACATTAGGAAACTTTATCACTCCATACTTAGACGTATACAAGCATGCATTGCCGCCAAGGGGGTTTCACCTGTTACTGATTTGAAATTCAATGTGCAATTGCTAACAATTGATGGGGCCTTGATTTTGTAATCATTTCATTACCTGTATATGATCTATACGCATATTTAATTTTAATAAAAACAGCCAGTTTCTTCATGGTGCTTCGTTTTTTTTTCAAAAGAGTGTATTTGCAAGACTGTATTGGGAAGCTAGAATTTATATGAACTGTCCTTGAGGTCGCGACCGCTTCTTCGTCCTCTTCCCACTGAACTTTGTGTTTATTTGATTTGCAATATTCTTGTTTTGTGTTTAGTTAGTTTTCTCTGTTTTGTATTACTACAACGGCACTGTATGATTGTGAGATTCCAGTTATGTAATGGATTGATTTTCTATAAAGCCATATGTAACAACCGGATCAAGTATATTTTCCTGAGACTTTATTATGTTTCACATTCACGAAAATGATTTTTATTTTAGCTGATATATTCGCGTCGATAGTAACCTTACATAATGACTTACATAGTGACCTTACGTAAGATGTCTGTCTGTCTGTGTAGCGGGAAATCAAGGCTCCCGGCAGCGGAGGAGTCCGGGGCAGAGGTACTTCAGATCCCCGGACAAAGCCGCTCCCGATTTGAAATCGGCGCCCAATATTCCAGAGTTCACTGAATCCGTGCTAATTGGACTAAGGTCACTCTCCGACCTTCGACATTTTTGCACCTACCCACAGGTTTGTTTGGGCACCAATGTAAAGAACCTTGCTATCCTATCCGAGAATCGAACCACGGATCTTCTTACTAGTCAGTCGATGCTCTACCGTTGAGCTACTGGGACAGATTTCCAAATTTTTTTCGTCAAAGTGGACTCCGCAAACTTCATGCATTTAAAAGACAAAAAATATGCAAAAGCATATAAGATATTGTGTCGTTCTGCCAAAGACCACGTGTTTGTGCACATACATTGCGAATGACAACGCGCTTAATTAGGACTTATCAGAGGAACATTTTGGAGCGTAATACATCCGCATTGTACAATTAGCAGAGTTGCGCATGGAAAAAAAAACGGAGCGAGGAACAATTTCAGTTCAAAACAGACGATTTGAAAATTAAGTAATGTAATTTGTAGCTGTACAGTTTAAATAGCAAGCGCTGATTTGGGAACCAGGCAATGCCAGGTAATTCGTTCTAGTGTAAATTAAGAATGCATGAAAAAGTCGAAAGGAACTACATTTTAATTTAAAATACGAATCACTTCCTAATGTATCACATGGGCAAAAACTCTTCTTCATAATCATAAAAATTTTAAAAATTCTAAACCTTGTTAGCATATAGTTCTCTTTGATGAGACGTTTTTATGATACCGCTTTTCGCGTCTTCGTTGTAGCAGTAAATCACGTTGACAAAGTCGCAAAGAACTTTTACCTCTCCTAATGTCAGTCGACGTCAAAAACATGTCCAAGAACTGGAAGAAAAACTTCATTAAATAACGACGGGAAATACTTCCTACAAACTTTAAAAAGCGCTTCTTTTATCTTTGTTTAGGGCCGTGTCTCTTTTGTTAGCCGAGTTAATGGAATTTTCAGGAATGGTTAGCGAAAAAAAAAGAAAATTTGTTTCCTGAAAAAGAATGGCACAAAACCTCTGTAAAATGGCAGTTTTAGAAAAAAAAATCCTTGAATTCTAATGTCAAAGCGTGAAGCAAATATAACTATTCATTCTAAAATCTGAATATCATGACAAGGTTAAAATAGTATCTCAAGATCTCAAGGAGAGTGTTAGAGAAGTACTCAGGAGAGGATATTGTACTCCCTTTAAACTTCTAGCGAAGAAATAAAAGAATAAGAAAAAATAATTTCATTAAAAGGATAGAATTAAATCTAAGTTGTGCTTGGGGGAAGGCGACGACCAAAGTCAAGCCCGTTCCCAAGTCTCCAGAAAGGAAGAAACTGGGGTTCAAGTGGGCTACCAACAGAGGAAGAGAAAGATAAGATAGGATAGAAACGCTCCTAAGAGTGCAGGGCCTTGAGCTTGAGTAAACAGCTAAAGAACACTAGAGTAGAAATAAAAGAATAAGAAAAAATAATTTCATAAAAAAGATAGAATTAAATCTAAGTTGTGCTTGGGGGAGGGCGACGACCAAAGTCAAGCCCGTTCCCAAGTCTCCAGAAAGGAAGAAACTGGGGTCCCAGTGGGCTACCAACAGAGGAAGAGAAAGATAAGATAGGATAGAAACGCTCCTAAGAGTGCAGGGCCTTGAGCTTGAGTAAACAGCTAACGAACACTAGAGTAGAATTAACCAACAAAAATGAGATTCCCAAATGCAAGGGAAGGATACAGAATGATTATAAGAAGCAATAAAACTATACTAGGCGCTGCTTTTTACAGCGGAGGAAGATATCTCGTACTTGCCTCCCACGTAACGACCAAGGGCGCTTACGGGCTTTCTGGGTTCGTACCTTGGGTTCCTGGTTTCGTACCTTGGGATACTGTCTAGTGTGGAGTTATTAACATTTCTGAGACCACTGTGGAATTTAAGAGAGAGATTTTAAACGTGTTTCAAGAATGATCTAATTCTGGGGTCTTTGTGCAGGACTTCTAATTGGACGTAAGTTAGATATTTAATAAACATAAGGAGTGCATTATTCTGAATAACTTGAAGCTTCCTAAGGTTAACCTCAGCTGATGTGCCCCATATAGGTGCACCGTACGTCATAATTGGACGTATACAGGACTTGTATAGCAATAACTTATTTTTGGTTGACCGGCGGCTGTTTCCAGGCAAGAGGGGGTGAAGCTGGGCCAGAGAAGACTTCACTTTCTTACTAATTTCAGAGATGTGAGGTTTCCAAGTTAAGTTTGAATCTAAGTACACTTCAAGGTACTTATAACTAGATTGACAGGGAATGGGTTCATTGTTTAAAATTAAGTTATTGGAAGGGGTATGGCGGGGGGAGGGAAAGGTGACGGCAACACATTTACTAACATTAACTTTAATTCTCCATTTGGTTAGCCATTGCGTCAGGACGTGAAGATAATGTTGAAGAGTTTCGTGCACGACTTGTGTTTGTTTATGTTGTGCAATCAAGACCATGTCGTCGGCATACAAGTCTAGGGTGACACCAGGGGAACGTAGGTGATCATTAATGTAAATGTTGAACAACTTGGGTCCGACGAGAGAACCTTGCGGGACTCCGCTAAGAATACCCCTGGGAGAGGAAAGACCGTTAGAGACCCGTACCTCGAAGCTACGCCCCGTAAGGTACAAGTGAAGAATGTTAACAACTTGATAAGATTGAATAGTAAACCATTTATCCACACCTTATCAAGCATTTTTAAATATCAAGAAAGACAATAGAAGTGGACTGTCTCCTATTGCGTGCCTCATGGATGAGTTCCACAACCCGAAGCAACTGGTGCTGAGTTGGATGTTTTTTCCTGAACCCAAATTGTTTCGGTATCAGAATATTGTTCAGGCTGCAGAACTCGTCCAGACGCTGCACCAGAACAGACTCAAAGAGTTTGGAAATGCAGGAGAGTAAAGAAATGGGACCGAAATTAGAAGGAACAGAGTGGTAGGCCTTTTTCATTATGTGTTTTACTTCGGTTTTGTACTTCGGACTTTCCTTCGATTCTTGAGTTTTGTACTCACTTCCACGGTCAGTGTCTTGTGCTCGACACCATTTCGGAGGTCAAGTTTCGGCAAAGTATTTGGTTCCGGGAGTGTTACCTAGGTGTAATAGCATGCTATAACCGGGAACGAGGGGTCACAATCCCCCTCGGCCATTTATGCTTTCCCGTTGGCTTGATTCCCATTTTTTCCTTCATACTTTTATTTGCTATATATATATATATATATATATATATATATATATATATATATATATATATATATATGTGTGTGTGTGTGTGTGTGTTTATATATATATATTTATATATATATATATATATATATATATATATATATATATATAATACAAATGTAAAACAATTTAGTATACTACTAAATACATAATAAGAATATAAATATTCGAAATGTTGACGCAAAGTTGCCGAACTCAATCAAAAACTAACATACCAATCCAAATTAGAAAATGAAATACAATACAAATTGAAGAGTAGTGTACCACAAATTGGCTGAAGGGAGGGGGTGACCCCACTATATATATATATATATATATATATATATATATATATGATACATAAATTTTAAGCCTCTCCCAATAACGCACCCTTTTCTTTCACAATTATTATTCCAAATTCCTATCTTATGTCCAGCACATATTGCAACTACATTAAATTCTATCCCACGCCACTAATATTAACAAGTCTGCAAACACTTCCCTTTTTCCTCGATCATACCATATATGGTCACTAAACTTAACCCTATGTAAACGTTCTCATTGAAACTGCATTCCCAATCACATTTTTAAAACCTAAACCGCTAAGATAGCAGTCACATGCCTCATATCCTCCTTCCCCCTCCGATGTAACCGTACTTGTGAAAAACGACGCAGACGGCACACAGATTTGATGAGAACTGGTCGACGATCAGGAGTCGTCCAGAACATGTAATTATGTCTATTCCTAGTGGCATCGAATAAAATAGATTTTTATAACCTAAATTGTATCTTCCTTGGACTATTCAAGTCAAATATTACATATTCACAAGATAAAAAAATAGACTCACCAAGAAAGAATTATCCAAATTAGACAAAATTTGGTACGTGTAATGTGGATGTACAGAAAAAGAAATGATTAGAATTTCAGAACAATTGGATTATTTATTGCACTGAAAGATCTACACAAAGTGGGCACGTCAATATGGCGTTAGTCCAACTCTGGCCTTTATACAAACTGTCACCCGACATGGCATTGATGCATAAAGTTGCCGGATGGTGTTCTGAGGGATGTCTTTCCAATTGGCCTCCAATTTATGAAATAATTCTTCTACATTTTGGGATGGTCGCAGGCGACGCCCATCTCAGCCCACATGTGCTCAACAGGTGAGAGATCTGGGGATCTGACTGGCCAAGGAAGTATGTCGTGAGCACGCAGACAATCAATAGAGACGCGCGCCGTGTGAGGCCTGGCATTATCTTGCTGAAAAGTTAGCCCGGGGTGTCGCGAAAGGAATGGCAATACAAAGGGTCATAGAATATTGGCAACGTACCGTTGTGCTGTGATGGTGCCACGGAGGACTATCAAAGGGGGTCCGGCTATCAAACGAAATGGCACCCCAGACCATAACTCCCAGTAGTATATGGGGCTGACTCTGGGACACCCAGAGACAGCCCCATATACTACAAATTCCTATCATATTTCAAAGATTTAGGACAACCTCTGAGACCAAGCATGTATAAAATCATCCAAAAATACATAAAATCATTAAAAAATGGGTATTTTTTAAAAAATCAAAAATCAAGAGAGTTTTAAGACTCTAAAATTTCATGTTTTTTAACTTAAAATATGAGTTATATGTATATTATAGAGACCAAATCTTTGATGTCATCTATAGACATCAAAGATAGTCTGCCCTATTATGGGGCATCTTGATATTTATGAGGGGATCGTTAGTCCCCCCATACATAGGTAAATTAGGGTGAAAAAAAAGGATTTATATGAAAGTCAAGTTTAGATAAATGCATGAAAAAAGAGGACTTCCAAATGAATGGAAGTCCTCTAAAAACCAAGAGATACTATAAATTTGAATGTATATAATGAAGATATTAAAAAATATAATGAATTTGTAGACGCCATTTTAAATAGCGTCAAAAAATCTAACAAATTGTAAAAATCCTTCTGTCCGTAAATTACGGACGTGTTTTATAGAGTTATTTATGGATATCATAAAATCTTGATAGTATTCTAAATTTATTAAATATTCCTGAGTGCTTTGGAAGTCCTCTAAGCTTTAAAATAAATGGGGGACTAACGGTCCCTCTATAAAAAGAACCTAGATGAAAATAATTATAATATAGTCATTCATCCATTTATATGAGCGACTGTGTGCTATCAGTCTCAACGAGGTTGAAAAATTCTGAGGTCATTTATTATCTAAAACATTCCCAGCTCGCGGGATTTTTTTCCAGCTCAGTCGGAAAATAATATTTTCGACCGCGCTTCATAGATTTGACACCGCTATGTGGAACAAACACCACTATCCGGTGTCTGACTGATAAGAGCACTCCTTCAAGCAGAATGGATGATGAAAAAATAAATGCACGATTAAAATACTGTTGGTTCATTAGCTCAAAGAGATTTAATAAATGTAAAAGATCATATGAGAAACGAAGAGATTTAAAACATATATAATTTCTATATAAATATATATAAATATATTATAATATATAAAATATATTATAAAAATGATTAAGCTTCCTCTAATTCATATTCATATTTATCATTAATCATACCTAAATACTTAAATATATATCTACCTTTATTGATTTTATATATTGATTCATTAGAAAGTATTCCATGTTTATTCGCTAGGTAATAATTTTTTTCTTCATCTGCCATATATAACTTTGCGATTACTGTATCTCCATATTTAGTTTTAATTTTTTTCAATGATATCAGATTATATTTCCCAGGATATAAATCATTTAATTTAAATGTCTTGGGATAACCTCTCAGTCTATTGAACTCTTCCATTTATTAGTAAACATTTTTTTATAAATAAAATATCTTTTTGATTTTCTAAACATTATGATACAAGGTATTATTTACCAAAAGTTACTCCTATATCCTATTTTTCCTTTTGACTCATCAAATCATGAAAACTATACCGATTTAAATAATTTAGATATTGAATTTAATTGGATAACGAATAGTCAAAAAGAATATAAGTTTTATTTTATTTTTAAAGAAAGAAAGAGATGTTTTATAAATTTGAAAAATAAAACTATGACAATGGTTAAGAGTTTAAAATCATAAAATTAATTTTTATGAACTATAATAAATGAGTGCTTATTATCCACCTTATGATGATCAAATGAAAGAAGGACCTATTGGACCTCCAGGTATAGGTTTTAAATTAATGGTTGATGGAAATTATGATATGGAAAATAGAATTTTTAAAAATTGTGAAAATCCTATAGATGATTTAGATTTAACCACTAAAAGTTTTGTTTTGAATAAAATAGAGAATAATCATCATGAATTGAGAGATCTTATAAAAACTAAATATGATGAGGGTTTTTTAACCTTTACTGAAGAAACAGGCAAGAGAATAAAAGAATTAAATGATACAACTTTACATACTTTAGAAGGTAAACCTTACGATGCAAAAGGAAAAAGAATAGGAAATGTAGCAGATCCTAAAGATGAAAAAAATGTTGTGAATAAAAGATATTTTGAAAAAAATTCGTTAATATTACAGAATGATAAATTTGATGCAAAAAATAAAATAATTACGAATGTTTCTGAACCTGAAAATGATAACGATGCTGTCAATAAAATATATTTAGACAATAGAGATATCTGCGTTACTATACTAAATGATTTTCATACAGATGGGGATTATAAAAAAGTAAATTTCAACATGATGAGCTCAAAATTACTGGATCAAAAGATGCGAATATCTACCGATATGTATATGAAAATTTCTATATATATAGATATATATGATACAGTAGAAAGTAAATATATATATGATAAAAGTCCACTGATATCACTGGAAATCAATGGTAAGGAAATTTTAAATGTTAATAAAGATGCAGTAACCTGTTTTGCTTATGGTAAACGTGATGATATCATCACATTAAAGATAAAATGTGATGGTAACGCTTTAAAACCTTATATGCATATTGAAAAAATTTCTTTCTAATAAATGGATATTGATTGGAATGAATTTTCCAGAAATAATTTATCTGAAGATGTAATTAGAAATCTTAAAGATCATGTAAATTGGGATTTAGTTTTACAATATTCAACACTGTCTGAATCTTTTATTGAAGAATTTGCTCAACCTGATGATTGGTGTAAAATTTCTAGATATCAAAAATTATCAGAAGATTTTATAGAAAAATGTAAAGATAAAGTAGATTGGGTAAACATATTTCAATATCGAACTTTAAGTAACGAATTTATCGTAAAATTTTCTGATAATTTAGATTTATATTAAGTATCAATATTTCAAAATCTTACAGAAGATACCATGAGAGAATTAAAAGATGATTTAAATTGGTTGTATATAACTAGATATCAAACATTTAGTGAAAATTTTATAGAAGAATTTATGTATAAATTAGATTTTTGTTATTTGATTAAATATAAATTTAAGCTATTACCTGATCACTTTTATAATGTTCATTGGAAAAAAATACAAGCAATACAGATGAGTGAATTAAATAAAAAGTTTGGTCATCACGAAATAGAACCTTACCAAGAGAAAATTATTGAAGAGATATATGAAGTTAAATCAGTCTTGAGAGAGTGTGTTTATATTTTGAGACAATTAACTAACAAAGATGATAAATAAATATTTAATAAAAATGTTTCTATATAAATGGATGTTATATATAATAATGGTATGGAAAAAAAAAACTATGTCTTTCTTAAATATAGAGAATCCTACTGAAATGAAATCTATTTTTATATTTAATTGTATAGGAGATCTTGAAGGAATAGAAAAATTAATAAATTTAAAAAAATTATATTGTGAAGGAAATAAATTAAAATCTCTTGAAGGAATAGAAAATTTAACTAATTTAGAAACATTAAATTGTAGGGGTAATAAATTAAAATCTCTTGAAGGTATAAAAAATTTAAAGAATTTAAAAGAATTACGTTGTGAAGATAATAGATTAAATTCACTTGAAGGAATAGAAAATTTAACTAATTTAAAAAAAATATATTGTGATGGAAATAAATTAATGTCACTTGAAGGAATAGAAAATTTAACTAATTTAAAAGAATTATATTGTAATAGAAATATATTAATGTCACTTGAAGGAATAGAAAATTTAACTAATTTAGAAATACTATCTTGTGGATATAATATATTAACTTCACTTGATGGAATAGATAATTTAACTAATTTAAAAGAATTATGTTGTGAAGATAATAGATTAACTTCACTTGAAGGAATAAAAAATTTAATAAATTTAAAAGTATTAGATTGTAGTGAAAACGATATTACATCTCTTGAAGGTACAAAAAATTTAACTAATTTAAATAAATTATATTGTAGAGAAAACGATATTACATCTCTAACTGAATTAATATTTTTACCTAGAATAAATGAAATATGGTATGATGAAGATAAAATAAATTTACCCTTGATGTTAAGAAGATTTAGTAATAAGGTATATAATAACTCTTATTTTGAAGATGAATTCCATCTTGCGATGTGGGACAGTATTTTTAAGTCTTAAAAAACTCAGTAAGAATATTTAGAGACTCTCAAGAGGTGATTCTTAAAAAATAATTCTAAATAAATGGATCTTTATAAGATTAAAAAATCTCTAGAAAAGAAAGGAATTAGTGTAATAGCAAGATTTATAGAATCAAACGGTGATACTGGAACAGCATTTTTAAGTAATTATAATGATAAAGATCTTAAAAAACTTAGTAAGAATATTAAGTCATATTATAATTTTGGTGGAGAGAAAAAATTTAGTAAAGATTGTATACAACTTACTTTTGTTGAAAAAAAGTGATTATATTTTATGTGATTTTCTAAGTGTATATTATATCTATAGATGGCAGCACTAGTAATTCTTTTAATATATATTAAACTATAGTACTTTGTGTATATATTAAACTTTCCTTTTTTATTTATATTATTTATAAACTCTATTTTATAACTCTATCTGTTCATAAATATCTCTATAAAACACGTCCGTAATTTACGGACGCGTTTCGTCATCAATAATTTTCAATATATTTTGAGTCACTTTGTAATGAAGATCCTATTTTGGGATTATTTTAAAGTTTATTTAGAGGACTTCTATTCATTTAGAAGTCCTCTTTTTTCACGCATTTATGTAAACTTGAATTTCATATAAATCCTTTTTTTTCACCGTAATTTACCTATGTATGGGGGGACTAACGGTCCCCTCATAAATATCAAGATGCCCCATAATAGGGCAGACTATCTTTGATGTCTATAGATGACATCAAAGATTTGGTCTCTATAATATACATATAACTCATATTTTAAGTTAAAAAACATGAAATTTTAGAGTCTTAAAACTCTCTTGATTTTTGATTTTTTTAAAAATACCCATTTTTTAATGATTTTATGTATTTTTGGATGATTTTATACATGCTTGGTCTCAGAGGTTGTCCTAAATCTTTGAAATATGATAGGAATTTGTAGTATATGGGGCTGTCTCTGGGTGTCCCAGAGTCAGCCCCATATACTACTACTCCCTCTTGTCGGGCCGTGTGGCGTGTGATAGTAAGAGCAAAATCCTGACGATGCCAGGACTGTCCCCAGGCACGTCTGCGCTGGTCGTCGGGACTCAGTTCGAAACGGGACTCATCACTGAAGACAATTCGTTCCCAAAACGAGCAATTCCACGTTGATCGGGCCCGGCACCATTGCAATCGCTGTTGACGGTGCATACTGGTCAGTGGTAGGCTGCGTAATGGGCGCCGCGAGTATAGATTCCGCTCCCGTAGTCTTCTATTAATGGTCCGGGTGGTCACTTCCGTGTTTGTCACACGTTGGATGGTTGACAACGACGAATCTCGTGCTATCACAGCTACTCTGACAATCGCTCTATCCTCCCGTTTTGTCTTCGCTCTAGGCCGTCCGCTGCCCGTTTACCGCTGAAATCTGCCATACCGGACCCATTCCTGCCAATATCGTGAAATGGCTGCATCGCTCCTACCCAAATGCCGAGCGACGTGTCCACTCATCCTCATGCAGTCCTACCGCACGCCCTCCTTCAAACTCCTTCATCTGCTCGCAGTGGCCGCTAATTTGCCGGCGAGACATTGTTACAATCAAGGTACGTAAATGCAATCGAAATCCACTGCACGTTTTGTTCTTGAAAGCGAGGTTCGCTCCTTATATACACCACCGTGGTACTCAGTTTTAATGCGCTGTGGTTCCGACTATTCAGTCCACAGAAAACTATATTCAGAAGGTTCACTCCCATAGGACCCTATGGCAACATTTTTAACATGGGATGTCGAATAGACACTAGAGCTCGTGAGTTGGACCAACTGAAATACGATGTGTGTGCCAGATTTGGCGCGTTATCGCTCGCTTGGCGATTTTTTTTTTAACGGGAGGGGAACAAAATGTTGAGGACTGTACTTTTATAATTTTTGAAACTATAGAAATTATCAGGATTTAAAAATACATTAATCTGCAACATAAATATATTCATTAGTTTAAGTAGATTTAAATAAACAGAGTTATATATTTAATTCAAATAATCATAATACAGATTAAAAAATAAACACATTGCATTGTCTCACTATAAAACATAATGCACAAAAAATTACAAGCTAACATACTCAAAAGACTGAAATATTATATAATATTTTCAGTCTAAAAAGTATACTAGCGTGTTGATCGTTAATTACTTGATCCTTAATTTGTTCTAGGATACTGATAATAGACTTTTTTTTTAAATATAAAAATATTCATATAGTAAATATAAAAAAAAATAAATTCACTATCGAAGTTGTGGAACTCAATCATTAATTACCCGACGGGGGGGGGGGGGGATTAATTTTCCACCATAAGGCACTTATTAAAAATTTTACATAAATATATATACATACAATATCACATTCAACTAAGAAAAAGCTATCCAAATATCAATTATTTCACATTTTATAAAAATACGAAAAATATTTTTTAACTAATTATACCACTACCTCTTAAAATTTAGTCTAATCCGGCAGTAATAACACAGCACTAATTTCGTATGATGAACACGTGTATACTTATGAACACGTGTATACTTATGAACACGTGTATACTTATAATGAACACGTATGTAGGATGGTGATAACTAAAATTATTTCAATTTTAATAAAAATAAATTACATACCCCGTAACGCAACCAGTTTTCTTTTATCAATCCATTTCTATGAAATGATCTAAACACTTAACAAATAATCCTTTTTCACGCTACTCAAACCAAGGTTACTATATCCTAAACTAGGTTGATTTTAGCGATGCGCTCGCTGTCATTGGCTACTGATCGTGACGTCACCATCGAGTAAGTCAGAGCCAAGCCGCAACGGCGAAGCCCAAGAATCGCGTATTTTAAATATCCCAACTTCTTATCACACGTCTCTTCCAAAATATTTTGACAAAATTAAAATCTCTATTAGAAATTTCATCACCACCACCAAAATTGGGCCCGTTATTTGAGCCCTTATCGCTTCTTTTATTTAAAATAAATTGCTTGTAGTCCACTATTGCCGCAAAAATTATCAATTGAATATAGACTACGAATCAGTGGCGAAGTGTTGCGATATTATTAATCAGCGGTTGAGCCAATGAATTCGCTAAAAGCAAATACGATTGCCTTAAAACTTAGGTTTGCTAACAAACAAGTGGAAAATCCCCCCCTCCCCCCCAAAAAATGATTTTTTGAAAAAACAATCAGTTTTCAATATTTCTCAAAACATAACAAAATTGCTTCCAAACCTCAAAATTAATTGGCCTACTACATTGTTTCAGTGTTGTTCTTTTCCTTCAATTAAAAAAAAATCTGATGTGGGCAACACATGACTTTCCTTAAATAATGCAAGGAGTTTACTACTTTTACAGTAAAAAAATAGGTTTTTCTAAAAGTAAATACTTATATTCTTTAAAAGATATTGAATTTTCGACGATAAGTCGTCATTTTCATTGATTTAGAGTCATTTTTATCCTTTTGGCGAGATTTTCGTTAATTTGGCAACATTTAAAAAAAGTCGCCAGGTTGGCGACATGCCGTCAATTTCGTCGCTAAAATCTCGCCAAGCGTTATGGACGGAAAAATAAGTTACTCTTACAGCAGATAAATGACTATTGACTTTCAAATACAAAAGTATTACTCAAAGTATCTTTTCTCATGAACGGAACGAGCTAGATCCACGAGAATGATGTCACCCAATTTATCGCATGATATTGCATATGAAAAGTGAACATGTTTCTCAACAGTTAATATTTTTTTAATTTATGACTTTTTGATAATTTTTTTGAAAAATGTGCAATATCTCGAGAACGGTTCATGTTAGTGTTCTAAAATTTATGTCAATCGCTTTGTAATGAAAAATTACATAAGAAATGTCTATGTGAGTAACTTTAATAGAGGTTTTGATTTTTTGGCGACTTTTTCAAAATTTCACTCGAAAATTTAGGGGGGTTCTGAACATTCGATTGCGTATAAAAACAATAGGCTTCCAACGGTGTTTACGGATTGTGATTTTTGTACCAAATTTCGTTCGAATCGGTCCATTCGTTCGTCAGTTATCGTCTCCACAGACTCACTGACACACACACATACTTTCACACACACACACACAAACATCACTTCAAAAATGTTTGATTCGTGATCAGGGATGCTTGAAACATGCTCTCCCGTCGAAAACTCGAATTCGAATTTTCGACCCCGTCACAATACTTTCCTTATACATTATTGTATATAAATAAGGAAAGTAAAAATCAAACATGAGAATTTCAATACTAAATATTTTATTAATTACAGGCTCTGAAATTCACCACCAAATTTCTCTATTTACATGTAGACGGTCGAAAATTCGAATTCGAGTTTTCGACGGGAGTCACGTTTCAAGCATCCCTAATCACGAATCAAACATTTTTGAAGTGATGTCTGTGTGTGTGTGAAAGTAAGTGTGTGTGTCAGTGAGTCTGTGGAGACGATAACTGACGAACGAATGGACCCATTTGAACCAAATTTGGTACAAAATTCGCAATCCGTAAACACTTGAAGCCTATTGTTTTTATACGCAATCGAATGTTCAGAACCCCTCTAAATTTTCAAATGAAATTTTGAAAAATCGTCAAAAAATCAAAACCACAAATAAAGTTACGCAAAGAGACATTTCTTACGTAATTTTTCATTAGAAAATGATTGATATAAATTTTAGAACGCTAACATAAACCGTTTTCGAGATATTGCACATTTAAAAAAAAATAATCAAAAAGTCATATAAAATTAAAAAAAATATTTCCTATTGAGAAACATGTTCACTTTTCATATGTAATACCATGCGATAAATTGGGTGACATAATTCTCGTGGATCTAGCTCGTTCCATTCATGAAAAAATATACTTTGAGTAATACTTTTGTATTTGAAGCCAATAGTCATTTATCTGTTGTAAGAATAACTTATTTCTTCGTCCATAACGCTTGGCGAGAATTTGGCGACAAATTTGGAAGAATGTCGCCAACTTGGCGACTTTTTGAACTGATGCAAAATTAACGAAAATCTCGCCAAATGGATAAAAATGACGCTAAATCAATGAAAATGACGACTAATTGTCAGAAATTCAATATCTTGGAAAGAATATTATTATCTACTATAAGAAAAACTTATTCTTTTACTGTAAAAGTAGTAAATTCATTACATTATATAAGGAAAGTCATGTGTTGCCCACATCAGATTTTTTTTTTTTTTTTGTGATATGCTAGTAATTGTAGAAAGAGCTCGTTTTCTCACTTCTCTGGATACACATCTCGTTCTTCTTTCCGATTTCGTGTTTACAATACAATTTTCTTCGAAATTTTTACTTAAAAAAATCACAGCTATTATTTGCTGGAGTGCTTGGCCTTTGACTAGAAATATTCAATTTCTGAGATGGAGCAGCAGTGAGGTTCAATCTTCTTGACGGGGCTAATTGTAAAAGTCCAGCTCTTAAATCTCTAGCATAGTCCTCCTCCACAAAATGCTCGGAACATACACATGCATTTGAAAAATTCACTTTATCCAATCTTCGGCATTTTTTTCGCATAGATTCATTCATCTTTAGGGAAAGTATGAAAAATAATTCCCATGCCTTTTGTGTTGCGATTTGTGTTCTTACATGTAGTAACTGCACAATTCGGCATGATGTTGATGAAATTATTAAGTACTAAATAAAAGTAAAATAGCTACACTTGAATGTGTAAAAGAAATCAAACGATACAAAACAATATGTAAATCCAAGGTCAATATAAGTAACGAAACGGCGGGAAGAGCAGCAAGCAATCGAGAAATTTTGACTCGATGATGACGTCATGCGCAGATTCCGAAAACAGGTGTCGCGTTGCGCATCGCTTTTACGGTCCCCCCGTGAGTCAAACCACGCTAGTCTGTTGTTCTAAGTTTTCGTCGAGCGAAATAGGGTTATAACATTGAAAATCGTCTTGGACTCAAACCAGACCATCGCCAAGCGCTCAGACCATCGCCAAGAGCGCGCCAACCCTCGTTTTGGTCTATCTCTAATGGCCGCCGCGAAAACGAAACTATCGAGAGTGGCAGGTCTGTATAATAGTCTGTGATTCAGTCCTTGGTTGCGAATTTTTGATCATTTGCATATTCGGTCGAAAGGTGTTTGCATGTAAAGTTTCATTACTTTCTTATTTTGCGGGAGGAATCAATTTTTTTATCCTGGAGTATAGTGGGGTATATATTTATATATAAATATATAATGCATATATATATATATATGTATATATAAATATATAATGCATATATATTTATATATATATATATATATTATATATATATATATCTGTCTTTCGGTACAAAATTCAGGTTACAATCTTGTAACAACTCTACTAATGTATTAAAGTCAATTAATCTTGATCGTTATTTATAAATTAGCTTGTAAATATACTCTGTCATTAGAGGCATTTAACATGTGGAAATTTGCTTTATTAAGGTTTATTAATAATACTATTAGTATTATTAATTTATCTAGATCTATATATACGATTAATAATATAAAACACTCTATTATTGATTTACAAAAATCTTTTGTTATTACTTATGTTGATAAAGCCTCTAATAATTATGCTAGTATCTGTAAAAAAATTCTATATACAATTTTTGTTAGATTATTTAAAATATAATAGTCTATTTAAACTTGATTCACATTCCATAATTAGTATCAAACAGAAAATTATCAATATATATAGTTATTTAAATATTAATTATAAATGTTTGAAATTTCCGTATATTGTGCTTATTCCTAAATTTAATAAAAATCCTATTAAATTTAGAACTGTAACTAGTGGTCATAATCGTTACTTTACTACTGCGAGCAATATACTACTAAATAATTTAAATGTACTAAATGATAGTTTGCGCTATTCTAGTAATAAATACTTTATTCTAAATATTAGTAAAAAATTAAGGAATAAAGTAGCATATCTTGGTAAACTTATTGGATTTCAAACTTTTGATTTTAAGGATATTTTTAATAACATTAATATTACTGATCTTTAAGATGTCATTTTAACTCTATAATGTTTTTATTACTAATCAATCTACTCATACTAAATTTTAAAAAAGAGTCCTAAACTTCTACACTTTGTTCATTACAATAATATTTTTCAAGATATAAATTATATTTACAAGTTTCTGGGGGTTCCACAAGGTGGCTGAAGTAGCAGTATGTTAGCTAATTCATACTTTTTCATTATGAAAATTCTTTTACTTCAACAGTTTATAAAGTTTACAGATATGTTGATAATCTGATTTGTTTAGTACACTGGTTTCCAAAAATTAAGCATGGTCGGTAAAATCAACTAAAACGGTAAAAGTGAAGCTTTGATTAACTCAAAATTGTAAATGAAGGTAGCAAATGTGTTTATGCATTAAAGAAAACAAGAATTATGTACAAAGATGTAAAAATATTTACTTTTTGTAAGTTATATGATGACGTCACATTTGGGTCATTAACAAAATAATGTTTGAAGGCAAAAAAGTCAAACAAAACTTACATTAATATGGTATGTGACCACCCCGGACCTTCAAACAAACTTTACAACGATTTTCCATACTTTCACTGAGGTAATCAACTATTACAGATGCGAGCAATGGCCATTCCTCCAATAGGGCAGTTTCCAACTATCTGGGACTGGCTGGAGCAAGTAAACGTGCAGAGGCAGCACGCTGGAGAGCATCCCAAAGGTTTTCAATGAGATTAAGGTCGGGGAATACGACGGCCACTCCATACGAGAAATGCCCTCACTTTCCAGGTATTCGTCAACGATGTTAGCTCAATGGGGACGAGAATTATCGTCCATAAGGAGGAAATCAGGACTCACTGCTGCAGTGTAAAGTCTCGCAATGTGGTCTAGGGCTTCATCCCGATACCGCGCAGCCGTCACAGAACCGATTTTAAAGATGCTCAACTCTGTGCGATATCCCATTGAAATGTTGGCCTACACCATGACTCTGCCACCTCTGAATGCGATAACGTTATATCAATGGATAACGTTATAAGCTGTAGTAGTGCACGTGGAGTATCACGACACTTGGGTGTTCCCTACAGCACAGTGTGGAACGTACTGAGAAACATAGTGCATTTTTTCCCGTACAAAATTAGTCACAATCACCACTTGCTGACCATCGACAGGGAGAAGCGACTGACCTTTGTATTGACATTTCTGGCTAGAGTTGAAGTGGATGCATCGTGGCCATGGCAGATTCTATAGAGCGATGAAGCGCATTTCCATCTAAGTGGAAGAGTCAACACCCATAACTGTCGCATTTGGGGCACGGGAAACCCTCGTACCTTCCAAGAGATTCCACTTCACTCACCGAAAGTTACAGTCTGGTGTGGATTCACAGCCACATTCATTCTTGGACCTTTCTTTTTCGAAGAGGCTACTCCCAATGGCCCTGTGACATGCACCGTGACGACCAGGAGGTACAAAAACATGCTCGAAAATTTTGTTGTATCCCAACTGCAACAGCACCAATGTCTTGATTCAATTACCTTTATGCAGGATGGAGCGCCAACACACATTGGAGTCTGTGTACAGCTGTTTCTTCGGCAACATTTTACTAATGGTAGAGTAATTAGTCGCGCTTTTCCGACAACTTGGCCATCTCGTTCTCCAGATCTTAATCCCTGTGATTTTTGGCTGTGAGAATACTTAAAAAGTATTATTTATCGAAGACGTCTGGTAACCTTGGCAGATTTGAAAGACAGTATCACTCTGCATGTGAGAAGCATCTCAATCGACCCATTACGATCCGCATTTGAACAAGCTGTCCACAGACTGCAGATTTTACATCTTGAAGAAGGGAACCATATTGAGCAGCATTCCCTGCATCGATAAGGTCCTTGTGATATGAATGTTTGGTACGTTCGAATAAAATGTGTTACAAATGTGTATTTTGTGTCTTTTCAGAATATTTTCTGTTGTACAGCGCCACCTATCGGTGTTTCTGGAACTAATTTTTTTTTCGCGTAATCTCTTTCCCCACGTCTTGAATAGTAGGTTCAACAATTTTGGAGCCTTTACATTGAGTAGTTCGATGTATAGAGAGCTCAGAGTAGGGGTGTTTTAATTTCTGACCACCCGGTATATATATATATACATATATATATATATATATATATACACATATATATACGTATATAGATATATATATATATATATATATATATATATATATATACGTATATATATATACATATAAATATATATGAATATATATATTTTTTTTTTACTTTCCCTGCAATATATATATATATATATATATATATATATATATATTGCAGAAAAAGTAAAAACAAAATAATAGTCGTACAGCATAATCACGTAGATAATGGACTAATTAAAAATTTGTGGAAAAGCTAAAAGCTTTCATTATCCCCTTCATTGTTCTAGTTCGCTAATTCTTTTATCCATGCTATTCACTGCGCAATGAATTACTGGACCATTGTTAAGAGATTTTTACGCGGTTCTTAAAGCGATTAATTAATTCATCAACGCCGAAAAAAGAGCAGTAAAAAGGGGCAGTAGTTTTTGAAAAATTCCACAGTATTATTATGGCAAAAAATTTAATTTTTATCCTCAAAATATTAAAAAACATTGAACGCTTCATGGCCTTTAATATTTTATACTTTCTTTAAAAGAAAAAAATACGGTATATGGACAGCACATAACTTTTACTATATACTGCAATGAATTTACTTCAGGATCGGGCTGCCAATACAAATTGCGGCTGGACCAACAGAAGAACGCACAGATAATACCTGTCTATCTTGTGGACTCTAGACGTTATGTCTCTCTAGTAAATTCAGATAAGCAAAAGAAATTTGGTCCGATTATTTCAATTGATAGGTGTCAGAAGTCTAAAATGTTCATAATACTCAGACCAAGGAAAAACCTCAATATATTTGTAACCTTTTATTTAGAAAATAAAAAAAAATTGGGAAAAAAATAAATATTCTAAAATTTTTTCGTAAGTGGCATTTAATATGTGTTTACTTAATTTAATAAGTCATGTCATTATTTACAGAACATTATATATAACATGCACCTTGCTGGAGATAATGGTCGTTTTTTTCCTAAAATGAAAAAAAATAATACTATTGGAGAATATATTCATTTATAATTAAATACTATCAATTGTTTAATTGCTTTCTGAGTACTTGCAGCCAGACACAAATGACCGTCATTGCTTAGGAGATATCAAGAGCTCTCCTCGAGATATATGAAGTTTTACTTTCCCTCATAAAGCTTTATATCTCTCGAATAACTTGAATAAATCTGAAATTTGATATGATTATTCCAAAGGGTAGCTGTTAGAATACTGTTAATTTTCGATAGTTTGGACTAAGGTTCGGTTTATAAGGTTTCAAACAATTATTTTAGAAAATCAAAAAATATATAAAAATTCGGCGGTGGCAATTGGAATAACATTTTTTTAATAACATTTTCTGAAATAAAACCCAACTTTCGAATTATTTCAAAAAAGAACTCTACCCAAAATCGGGTCATATAGGGCATTCAAGGAGCTACACGTTCTTGCTTATTGTTTACAGATATCCCTTCTAATTTTTAAGATATAAGCATTGCAATCTTGAAAAACACAAAATTTTCATACTTCTTCGATTTGACATCACGATGATTCGGAAACTATAACAGATTTTTTAAATAACAAATTTAGATTAAATATTGAATTTTCTAGTACACAATTTTGTTGTATCTATATATTATAGTTTACCATATATTTTGAGTGAAAGTTAGAAAAAGGAAAAACCTCCCTCAGGGAACTACTTCTTTAAGTTTTTTCGAAAAAAAAATTGTTCAAAATATTTAAATATTGAAATTGGTTTTATATATTTTTAATCTGTTTCATAATGTGTCTGTTATTGTGTGTTTTATATATTCATAATGTGTCTATTTCCGTCAAAACAATAAAATTTGTTTGCAATTTTATCTATTATGTTCGGGGGTATAAGCGTCCAAAGTGTTTGCATTTTTCGTAACACTCCAACACTCCATTTTAACATCAACCATAGATGTTATTAACATCAGAAAATAAATATGTTAATATTAATGTTTATCTCTCATATGTTTATCGCGTTTTATCTTAAGGGAAAAACAAGTATAAGGTATTAATATGTTCATTATATTACTAGATAAGTGAGTGTTTTGCTGGTGTTTTTAACCAGAAATAGATGAGCACCATTGTTAAAGTTAACATGCGTTCTCTATACAAAAAACCAAACGTGACATACAGACAACAGTAAAAAAAATCCTATATAGTGTAATTAAAATTAATTTGAATCAGGAGAAAAAGTCACATCTTTCTTCAAAAAACTTTTATGAACTTTCATAATTATTAATTAAATAGAATAAAACAAAATTTAGCATAACAAATGTCAGATACGACAAACCCATGCAATGAATTGCCGTTTGCACATGCGCTTCACACAGAAATACAAAAAAAAGCAGGAATTAATAGTCAATAAGAACGTTAATATGTATAGAATGAGAAAATTAAAATGTTGAATCCTAAAAACCTTGATTATTCCCTCTCTGCATAATTATTTAATCTTTTTATCCGAGTGGTTCAGCAAGCAACGAACTTAGTGGACCATTATTAAGAGATTTTTATGAAGTTCTTTGAAGCGATTCATTCATCAGCGTGGAAGAAAGGGCTATAAAAAATGGTGTCATGTTGAAATTTACATATTATTTAGAAAATAAATTAATTATTTTAGCGCATTGTAAAGATAATTAAACTCTCCTAAAGCTGATTTTCACTTTCTCATAGAGAAAGTACTGTTTTTTCGAAATTTTTGAATTCGAGATTTTGATGCAAATGCATGTTTTCGGAACTCATGAACACGTTTTAACTATTTTTAAAGTGATGTCCATCTATATTTATGTATGTCTGTAATCGAATTTTTGTGTACACGATAGCGGCTACATATATTAATGGATTGATTTTGACGAAATTTTATATCTTGCTTTGATATTGGAAAATCTAGAACTAGATAGAACTTTTTTTTAAAAATCGAACGAAAATTTCGAAATGAATTTGAAATTTTGCATTTTTTTTTAACATGTCAGCCTAAGACAAAATTGGACATAATCGTACACAAAAGGGTTTTATTTAAGGCTCAATGAGACGTATTAGTTTCAATCATTGTTACTCAAAATAGCCGCGATACATTTTTTGTGCGATACATTCGTGACTTCATTACACTACTCTGAGGGAAAGACAACCCTCCCGCGGGGCACATTGTCAAGTATTGTATCTATCGAAAGATGTTTTCAAGCCCTTTGAAATGACAGGTAACACTCTAAAATTCTAACCATTTGGTCCAACCAATTCTAACCATTTGGTCCGCCAATTAATTTGAAAGAAATTATGTCATGTCGCTTAGCAACGGATTTAAATCCAATGTGCTGCAGACAATTTTCATTCAATCTTTTCCGATTTAGATAACAGATATGTATATAAAATAAATTTTACCCATATTGTATTTTTGACTGGATTATATCCATTACGGTCTTCAGCTTTAAACATTATTATTACTGATATTTTCGAGGATTGTTGATTCAGGGATATTGATATTTTCAATTTATTGTTTAATTTTCATAAAAATTGTTAAAAGTCATTTATTGTACGTAGTACGGGTAATCTTCTACAAATTCACGGGTATATCTTCTAATCCACGAGAATATAAGTAGTACAAATATATTGGTACATCTTTTGACATATATTGACATATATTGGAATCCATTACGGCTTTTAGGTTTAAAGAGTACCTGTTCACTGATATTTTCAATTCATTACGCCATCTGTTTTATTTTGGCAAAAATTTTAGAAACTCACATATAGTACGTGTAATATTCTACTAATACACAGGTATATCTTCTAATATTCTCGAATATAAGTAGTACGGCTTCCATACAATTTTAGCGTTTTTATTTTGCATCTATTGGGTTCAATTTCATATGTTTTGTACATTTGTTTAAAAACTGGAACAGGATGTTTTATTCTTCAGATCTGCCCTTGAAGATCATTTTGTATAGCCAGAACAGAGATTCTTAAACTTATTTTTCGGAGCATTCAATTATATATTTTAATAGAATAATTTTATTAATAATGTCATTTAGGAATTTGCACATGATCGTGAATTTTAAGTTTTTTTATATTATGTACGAAGAACGGGTATACTGCTAGTTGTACTAAGATCGTTAACAACAAATTTTCGGTCTTAACAACCAAATCGTGCATATTTAATAATTTGGTCAACGTTACAGTAAAAGGTGAATTTTACCAACATCTAAGTATAAAACATCTAAGATATTTAAGTATAAAACTGATATCAAATACAAACATTCAGATATATAGCTTATTTCGTTCAGCGAAGAAAAATGGTATATAGATATAGTTCAACTTACATTAAAATTACATTTGTTTTCAATCTGATGTGAGCAGCACTGGGCTTTCCCTACATAATCAAATATATTTACTTCCTTCACGCCGAAATAATGGGGTACACGATCTACAGGACAGTGCTTTGGGGGTTGAATTTTCATTACGTAATATAAAGTTGGGCGCTTTTGGCAACTCGGTCCAAACAGAATGATTTATTCATACTGACGTGTAAAATCTTTATAAAAATGCCATTGACATTCAATTCATATCCCGTGCAATGAATGACTATGACGTCAAAATACGAAACTAGTATCCTCTAATGAGAATGGAACGAGCCAGATACACGAGAATGATGTTAACAGATGTGTCGCTTAATATTGCATATGGAAAGTGAACATATTGAATGATAATTAATATTTTTTTTAATTTTATATAATTTTTTTTATCAATTTATTCGAAAAACGTGTAATATCTAAAGAATGGTTCGTGTTGACTTTCTAACGATTAGGTTTTAGTGATTAGGTTTCTAATGAAAAGTGAAGTATAAAATGATTATTTATTTAACAATATTAAAGATTCTGATTTTTAAGGATTTTTTCGAAAATTGATTCGAAAATCGTACAACTTCTTGAAAACGGTTCATTCTAAAATGTGCATCATTCATTTTCGAATGAAAAATTACGTCTTGAATGATTATCTATTTGTCATTAGTAAAGGTCCTGATTTTTTATGATTTTTTTAATAATTCATTCGAATATTGGTGCTGTTTTTTAACATTCGATTGCGTTTAAAATCAATGTGGTTCAAGTACACACACACACACACACATACACACACACATACGCGCGCGAGCACGCGCGTTTGGCTTGGTTGACTTGCTTGCTTGGCTTGGTTTGCTTGTCTTGCTTGGCTTGTCTTGCTTGGCTTGGCTTGCTTACTTAAGGGAAAGTTAAAATTGATTTATCTGTAAATTTGTAAATTTACCGTGTGACTTCAAATAAAAATGCATTTAATGCATTATTTTGTACTATAAATAAAAAAATATAAAGAAAGAAAGAGTAAAATAAATAAAGAAAAAGAATTAATTTGAGTCTTTAGGGAAAATACCATACTACTCACAAAACTTTCTTAAAAATTAATGATTATTAATTCAATAAAATGAAAAACAAAATTCTGTCTAATAAATCTCAGATACAACAAACTCATGCGCTGATTTAACATTTGGACATGCGTTCTACACAAAAATACATTACAATACGAATCAATAGGTAATGGGACCTCCAGTAATTTGAATGAGACAATTGAAAGGATAAAATTCTAAAAACTTTCATTATTCCCTCGCTGCTTAATTTTTTTATCTCTTTATCTGAGTTATTCGCTGCCCAACGAACTTAGTAGACCATTATTAAGCGATGTTATGAAGTTCTTTACATCCTTCAAAATGATACATTCATCCTCGAAAAAGAAGCATGGTATATTTTTGAAATTTATTAATTTATTTAATTAAGATTATGAATTTTCGGTTTTAGCGAATCGTGCATACTTGGTCAAAATAAATAGGAGAAGATTGTGCATAAAATTAGTATACTAACACTCTGATTTGGGATTTTTATCAAACCGTTCATGCTTAATATTTAGCCAAACTGAACGGCAACATCTTACGTAAAAAAATTACATAAAAAACACCAGGATATAGCTTGTTTCGGTCTCCAATAAAAATGAGAATTCCTCCTAATAGAAATGATATATAAATTTATTTCAACTTGCATGAAATATGCATTTTAAAATATTTTGCTGATTTATAGGGTGATTTCCATTATACTTCGCATGATGCGTGTGTGTATTTTTTCCCGTGTGTCAATCCGTCTATACAATTTCCCCCTTTCCCTTAGCATGGTTTGCAAAAGTAGATAAGTAAATACATGAAAAAAAAACTCTACATATATAACTTAAGATATTTATTGTGTGTTTTATACGTAATCGTTGATAACAAAACAAATATAACCAATCTTATGCCTCTAAGCAATTCTTAAGATATATAATTTTTTGAAAGTTTGGTGCCTTGACGCCATAAAAAAACGCTAAGTCATTTTTTTTATAAAACTGCAAATTTAACAGTTTACATAAATATTCATTCAGGGTTGCTCATACATAGGGTATTACACAGTGTATATATATATATATATATATATGATTTGCACGCTGCCACAACTGCCGCCGTGTTCATACGGAGTACGGTCACGTTAAATATGCGGGTCCATAAGTTCTTTCGAGAGGTTGTGGTAGGGGAAGGAGGGTACGGTCCCTGTGGATGCCTCCCCCACTGGGTACCGCTCTAAATTGGGTGGCACTTCCCGGCTGTCCAAACGGTTACATTACACCTTTCTGGTAGGTCTGACGGTCTGGGTCTCAACAACAACAGTATATATATACAAGTGTAATGGTTGTATATATTTTAAGTATAATGATTATACATATTTCAGTGTAATATTTAAGTACAATGGATAATAATTGGTGTATAAGTATAATATTTAAGTGCAGCTGCGCGTCTTGTTTCTATTATTCGGAAGACCGTACTCCTTAAATTATGATATGATGACAGATATTATCTTTGTAAACAATATTTTGTGATCAATAGTATTATCTAATTGTATTATTTTAATACTTTTGCATACCGGTTAAATTTTGATATTTTGTTATTTTGGTGTATTCTGCTAATATGTTGGCAAAAGGATTTATGTATTCGGCTTGTATTTTTCATTTTAAGAAAATAAACGATTTGTGGGTGCTAGTGCGTCACCGTTCTGCAGTGGTGCGGGTTGCCTGACTGGCCCCTTAGCGGGCGTGGTTCTGGCTTTCTGGGTGGAGGTTGCGTTCGTCTCCGCCGACGCTCCTCTTCTAGACTGGTGGAGGGTGGTCGTGCTCGGACGGGCGATGACGGGCTGTCCCCTTGGTGTCCCAGGCGGTACACGTGCTGCTTGGTAGTGTCTGCGGCTTCTCCTGTCCGGTGGGGTCGGGTGGCCCGTTGGCTGAATTTGTGTTAGGGTTGCTTAGGGAAACTGCTTCTTGAGCCCTTATAGGCAAGCCCCCTCCCGGTCAGGATCGATCAGAAGGGGACGGATACCACTCTAATAGGGTATCCGGGAGTCAGGAGGACCCTTGACTCCATTTTTTTATTTTTGAGGGCAGGAGAAGTTAATCAAATATTGAGGAGGAAGCGATAAATGCGTGTAGGTGAGCCCACAATTTTTATGAGTGGTTTTGATCCACTGCAAGTGTTATTTTGTGCGATGAAACTACAATTATTTTGCTTAAATAAAAACAGAAATAGATAACTGTAGAGAAAGGAATGTACTGCTCACATCAGATATTTTTAAATCACACAAATAGATTTTAAGCTAATACGGGTACACATTCTGATCGATCAGAAGCAGGTACCTACGTCACACTAAACAGACTGTCACGTGACATTTTAAAGCGGAAAGTTGATTTGTATTCTTAGGATGCATAATCGTGCGAATTCTTTAAACAACTTTAATTAATAGTTTTTACCCCATTACAATATTTTATAAAAATTCATTTTATAGGTAAAGAAATGATGTACGCATCAAAGGAATTGTGATGTTAGGAAGTTCAAGAAACAACACACATACACACATATATATATATATATTGCAAGCTATCATATATATGACAAACTAGTAATCCCATTCATCTACGTATGAATGTACACAGAGATCACGTCAAAAAATATATCCTCAATAATAATTTTCTTCCTACTTCCAATAAAATTGAATATAAACACTTTGCAAAACACGGTTTTGAAAATATTACTATACATATTTTGGATATAAAAACAAATACAGCAGATAGGATTCATTTTAAAAACTACTATATTAAATCAAATCGTACTCTTTTTCCGTATGGATTAAATCGAATATATCTAAATGGTAACATTGTAAAAAACAATTTTGTAGATAACTAGCAACACTGGTCTCTTCATTCAGGATTCCAGGGTTCGACTGGTTCGGGCATATGCTGTGCTTTTTCCAGGTATTCATGTTTTCTTTTATTTTTCCTTCTTTATGTATGTTGTCCAAGTAGAAATAGTTTATAGATATAATCTATCTAGTTCTTCAGAAACATACATTTTTTGTGTTTGCTTAGTCAAAATACTTGGACCAGAAGAAGAGTTTTGCGAAATGAACAAGTCCATTTTTTAAGGCCTGGCCCTTGTTCACGTGTGTAGCAATTATACTTGATTTTTATGTTTTTCTATTATCGTTTTCATACCATTGAAATTTGTTGATTTTCTTTAACTTGATGACTCGTAATTTATATTTTTTGTCCCATTTGGTTGAAGATTTGCTGTTTTATACTTTTATTTTTAGGTGTTTTAAAAAGTTAGGTTTATCGAGTTGCAGCTTCTCACTTTTCTTTCATTGGATTTTCAAACTATTATTATTATTATTAATTATATATATATATATATATACAAGTCAATTATAAACGTCAACGCCTAAAACTTTCATATTATCCCCCCATTATTCTAGCTCGTTAAGCTTATCATCCAAGCTATCACCATGCAAACTTAGTGGAGCTTTGTCAAAGAATTTTATGAAGTTCTTTGGAGCAGTAAATTCAATGTAAAAAATGTGGTACTGCAAAAAAACTGATTTTTCTTTTAAGTTTTATACGTATGCGGAGAAAAATAATGAATTAATGATTCTACAGTAATTGAACATAATATAAAAATTGTGAAACTTGTGCATACGGTGTTATATTTATTAACCAGGAGATAAAACTAGGATTTGTTAAAAGAAAAAATCTTCGAATGTCTTTGCATGCGCTTGCGAGTATTCTGATCTGTGCACCATAAAAACATGAAATCTGTAAAATGGAAAAACTAGCTTAAACCTGCTGCCTAAAATAATCTTTAAATAAATCCTATGAAATTCTAAAATAATTTTTAATAATCTAAAATGAGGCAGGCATAGCCCTTTTCAAAGCTAACGGGCGCGGGCTCTGTAGCCTTGGTCTCATGGGAGACTTGAGTCCGATGCATGGTGTGAGAACCATATATATATGACGTATAAACCGATTTCAGACGCAAAAAATAACTTCCTCCTCCAAGCTATAAAGACGAAGCAACCACTACTACAAAGGTAAGGGGGATGTGCCTGTCAATATCATGTATCAATAGTTGTATCATGTGACCAAGGAAGGAATTCTTTACTAAACAAAAAATAGAGAAGATGAAAAAATGAAACCTAAGAAGAAGAGAAACAATCAGAAGAACGACTCGAAACACTGTCTTAGTCAATAAGACAAACTTAAGTGCCGCATGATAAAATAAATAGATATTTAAACGGTTTCTAAAGCTAGTAAGCCGCATCATCATCAACTAACTTCGGATAATCGCAGTCTGCACAACGGGCTCGGGTTTATCCCATTTGCTATATTTCCATTACACGATTCCAACCCGGACTAGGAGTGCATTTTGACTTGGGAAAAAAGACACGACGGATGTATTCAATATTTGAAAATTTATAATTTAAAATTTAATAGAATAAAAGACATTTTTTGTTTATTTCAGCTATGTTAAGATGAATATGTAACACCAACTTTTAACTTAAGGTCAAAAATATCTCTATTTGAATCAATATAACTTTTTGAAGGGTGTAGGGGGTTGACTGGATTTATAACATGGCTTTCCAAATCACCAACCTTGGTTTTGAATGTAAAATAATTATCAGTACTGATAAAACTATAAAATCACCATGCCGGTTGGATAATCTAGTCCGCACCGCACTGGGGGATGTCTGCACCGCACTATTAAGGGACTTATGGAAGTCTGTCATTTTCAGATCGGACGAACACTGTCACCTCTTTGGCCCACCTCCTCTAAGAGAAAACATTAATCCGGAGAGCAGCTGTTGGGCATTCCACTTGGCAATCCATAAGCCGGACTCTTCAAGGTGACATGGGGGGCGGACTGTGAGCTTAAACCCTTCGGTAACTGGGGTCAAGACTCGACGGGACCATCTTAGGGCCTCGTCCAGTGAATGATTTCTCCGACCTCGCTCCCCTGGCTATTTCCTCTCTGGAATTTGAACCCTTTTTGGCTCCTTTTCCTAAGTGCAAACCTTAGTTGTTCGCATGGGAACTCGAGTTCAACCTGTTTGTGGTCATTGATATTATCTTATCTCCGGCTCCCAATGGTCGCTAAACCATGATCCATGGAAAATGATAGATGATCAATTAAGATTTCAGGCTAGCGTTCTAAAGTTTGTGTCATTCGTTTTAGAATAAAACATTACATATCACATGATTATTTATTTAGCATTATTGAATGTCCTGGTTTTCTTATGATATTTGCAAAAATTCTTTTAAAAATTAGAAGATATTCGAAACGGTCGATTGCATTTAAAATCAATAGGATTCCAGTATTCACGGGTCGCAATGATCGAACCAAATTAAGTACGAAACGCTCTATTCGCGAGATATAGCATATACATCATATGCACACGCAGAACACACCTCAAAAACGTTCGATTTGATTTTAAGAATATGCTTGAAACATGCTCTTTCGTCGAATGCTCGGATTCGAATTTTCTACCTCGTCACAAATACTTTCCCTATGCTGTTACTATGTATGTAGGGAAAGTATAGACAAAAATTCTATTTGTATTTTATATGCGCGTACATCATGCATCCAGTACAATGAAAAAATTTGAACAAAATTCAAAATATTCCCAAAATTGGCATCGAGGAACAACACCCCGAAAACGGCATCACCGCGAAGTGCTCCGCGCTCATAAATAAAACATTTCATTTGGAGCAAAACTGATTTCCGGAGGCTATTCAAATTTCTGCATTTTGCATTTTCCTAACCGCTATACATAGAACTCAAAAATATAGAAATGCGGAAAGCAGCTTTAATAGTATTTCTGAAACCCTGCGGAAGAAGACTTTTGACTGGTTTTTAATGCAAATCCAAGCTCCATAAACTGTGATAGAACTGCTGACTATATATTCTGAGTTTATCCAAAGATAGTCAAAACAGAGATTTCAAGAAAAGTCAATCTTCATGTTTCGAATACTGAAATACATCATTACTTGTGGAATATCAATCGAAAAGCCGTTGTTCAAGAATCGGTTTTAATAGTTTTATTACTTTCCCTATACGTAATACCTTGTATTGCAGAAAAAGTAATTAAAGAAATCTGATGTAGCCAGCACATGACTTTCTCTGCAGACCCATATTCACGTTTTCTTTATTTCTTCAAGAATTTATTAAATTGAGTAGGAATAGCACAAAATAACATACATAATTATTTTAAATGACACTGAATTGGCACTTTTAATTCAAGTTTCGCTTTCATTGGTAACTGGACTTATTTTCGAAAGTGACGTAGCGAAAAAACTAAAATATCTCGAGAACGGCTAGTCCTAGAGTAATGAGGTTGATCTTATTCTTTACGTTATCAAAAAATAAGTATAGAATAAGCCTTTAATTTATATATTTGAACATACGTAGTCTTTTATTTTTAGATTTAATAATTTTTGCTGGCCATTTTGCAGAAAAAAGGCAGGTTTTCTTTTTTTCGAATTGCACCAAAATCTAATCAGTACCAGAGTCACCAACAATTGACTTATCTTCCAAATTTTGTGAAATTTGACCCATTAGTTTTTTAGCATGCGATTTTTGCGGGCTATTTCGCATAAAAAGGCTGGTTCTTTAATCCCGAATCGCACCAATGTCTAATCAGCAACAGGGTCACCTACAAGTGACTTACCTACCCAATTTTGTGAAATTCGTTTTTCAGTTAGAGCTGATACATACATTGCACAGATAGACACAGACGTTACACTAAAAAAAAAATTTTCGTATTCTAGAGGTGTCAAAACGTGTAGATCCGTCGAAAACTCGAGTTTCGATGTTCGACATGATTCCAATACTTTCCCCATACATTACCATATATTGCAGGGGAAGTAAAAAGTGCTCTTTCTCATTTAAAATAACCACTTTTCGCATTCCGACTATTTGCAGAACGATCTGTACAGCAACAACGATGGAACCGCTTATGATATTCAACCATCTTAAGCCAAACTTGATACAAAACAGAAATGATAACGCCCATATGAAAATAATGTATGAATTTCTTATACGTAGTATTGAGCAAGTATTGTTTTCACAAATATATTTGACTTCCAGATTTTAGTGCCCATATATGTTTTAAGACCTCCTGAACAGGTTTTGACTATTTTGGAGCCTGTCTCCCTGTGATCAATTTCTTGTGTACATGATAGCCGCAGCAAATATTATTTTTACGATTTTTACGAGACTTTATATCAAGCTTTGTTACCTCAAAATCTAGAACTGGATGGATTTCTTGTTTTTTACTTCGAGCTAAAACTTTGAAATGTTTGAAATGGATTCGAAATTTTATATATTTTTAAAACAGCAGCAAAGGACAAAATTTAACATAATCATGCATAAAAGGAGTTATTGATGGCTCAATGATAGTACGATTTTCAATCATCGTTGTCAAAAATAGCTGCGATGCAATTTTTGCTTTCGTAACGTTACTGACCCCCCTCGGATGGGGTGGGGGGCAAGTTACCCCTCACTCGGGGGGTACATTGTCGCGCTATAATTGTAATCATTTCATCCCATGATACCAATTTTTCAAAATTTTATTTGTAAAATTTAAAAACGAAAAAAAAAACCTACAAGCTGTTTAAAGATGGATTACGGTATGTGAAAATCGAGTTGAACCAGACTCGGTTAATGTACTTACCGCAGTGTCGTTCTTAGTACCGGAAGATACACTTTGTACGATTTGCAACTGATGGAACAGTTTGCAAGATCTTGAAACTGACTCAATCAATCAAAACCAAATGTTGTTCATATATAAAAAGACAAATGCATGAAAAAAAAGAAAGATCAACCATGCATAAATTGATTATGATACACTTTCCAAATGAAATTCAATTTTATTTAAACATCTTTAAATTGCGATACATTCAGCGGTGATATTTTTTTAATGATCACAGAACTACAGTAATTTATTTTACTTGAACTTCATCGAAAAAAATAAACTTTATTTAAATGACGTCATCGAAATATAAATCGTTTGGCTCTCTATGTAGAAGTAGAGAATATTTCATTCATACACTTTGATTCCAGACTCCAGAGTTTGATTTTGAGTGAAAAAAATTCTGCAATTCTTATACAACTCTTACAATCACTTGTTTACATTCTGCATCCATTAAAATTAGACTTCATTATAGAAATAATCAAAGTTTGATGATCATTTAAACTCAAAAATAGTGTACTTGCTTTGAGCAGAATATAGATGCATAGAAAATATGCAAAAATAAAGCGGTTTTAGGACGGATTGAACAGTGAATATAAAAAGAACTTTTAAAATCACGATTTTTACTCTGGGAAAAAAATATGGATGCCCTATTTTATTTTGAAGTGGACCACGCGATCTCTTCATATTATGTGGGTGTTATTAATATTTTAATTTTTATTTAAAAAACTATCAAATATATTTTGCTGAAATTTTTTTATATATTTTATGGGATAATTTGAATATTTCCTAAAAGTTTCGAAACAAATTGTGAATTTTAACTTCGCTTAAAAAATGTTTGAAGAATGGGGTCCCATAGGATTCAATTTATTTCACTTTTTTCAACCCGAGTTCAATCCTACACTAATTGGATGATATTATTCATTTACATTCCCATAAGTCCCACAGACAGTCTGAACAACATACTGAAATTTAATTTCAATAAAGTCATTTTGACGGAAGTTATCGTGCGAACGAGCAGACAGAGAGAATGAACAAAGTCATAAACACTTTTAAACTATGTTGAAAAGTGTTAAAAAAACATGGTGTGCATTTCACACACGTTCCCCTTTTGGCATATCCTCAAAGCTATTCATCTGATTGAAACTAAATCTGGTAAAAGTATAAAATGCTAATAGTTATCCGCCATCACGGGCTATAGGCGATATTGGCTACGGTTTTAGCAGTTAGGGCCAACGCCAGTAGAACCAATATTACCAGTTATTTATTTCCCGTTCTTTTGCATAAGCAGATTTCGAGTAAAAAATCGGCCGCCTACATTTTATAATAAATAATGGAACAAAACAAAATAAATAAAATTCCTCGTTGAATACATTCGCAAGTTTGCCATTTTTATTCTGAATCAAAGATTTGAAATACTTTCCACAATCTGTATAAAAAACGTATTACTTTGTTTGAATTTTTTAATGTAATCTGTAATGACTTTCATATTTAACTTCATACAAAACTGAGATTTAAGTGCAAAACATGAACGCAGGAAATACCATTTGAAAATATTCTCTTTTGGGGGCTTTTTTTTTGGGGGGGGGGGGAGGGGGGGGGGGTGTAAATAATTCAAAATATATTATTATTTTTAATTTTCGAAAATTTGAAGAAAATGCTCAGTTATAGCCTTTTAAAAGACCGCGAGTTTCTAGGCCAAATATTAGCTTCGTAAATCGCGGTACACACATACAACATACATGCATGCACCTAACACAGTACTGTTAAAATTAAAATATCAATTATCTTGGAATTATCTATCTATGTCAAATATATATAAACATTCGAAGTCAGTGCATAGAGCCTTCTTTAAAAGTGACTGAAATGCACCGAATTTTTCGTTGCATGCCCCGAAGTCGTTGCAAAATTATGATATTCAGAATGGAAAAATTAGGCTCATTTCGCTCCCTTGCCCAAACGCCCTCTAGCATTAACTTTTTTCGCGAATGTGGGATATTAAAAATATTTTCATCATCGGTCTTGGCACGGGCTCAAATTCCCCACGTGGTCAGCGGCTAATTTATGAACCTCTTTTCACGACTCGGCTTTGTGCCTGTAGAATTTTTCTGGACCTGAAAAACGTTCATAATGTTCAATTTCTTGTGTTCAGTTTCTTCGTTCATAATGTTCAGTTTCTTTGTTCATAATGTTCAGTTTCTTCGTTCATAATGTTCAGTTTCTTCGTTCATAATGTTCAGTTTCTTCGTTCATAATGTTCAGTTTCTTCGTTCATAATGTTCAGTTTCTTCGTTCATAATGTTCAGTTTCTTCGTTCATAATGTTCAGTTTCTTCGTTCATAATGTTCAGTTTCTTCATTCATAATGTTCAGTTTCTTCGTTCATAATGTTCAGTTTCTTCGTTCATAATGTTCAGTTTCTTCGTTCATAATGTTCAGTTTCTTCGTTCATAATGTTCAGTTTCTTCGTTCATAATGTTCAGTTTCTTCGTTCATAATGTTCAGTTTCTTCATTCATAATGTTCAGTTTCTTCGTTCATAATGTTAAGTTTCTTCGTTCATAATGTTCAGTTTCTTCGTTCATAATGTTCAGTTTCTTCATTCATAATGTTCAGTTTCTTCGTTCATAATGTTCAGTTTCTTCATTCACAATGTTCAGTTTCTTCGTTCATAATGTTCAGTTTCTTAGTTCATAATGTTCAGTTTCTTCGTTCATAATGTTCAGTTTCTTCGTTCATAATGTTCAGTTTCTTCGTTCATAATGTTCAGTTTCTTCGTTCATAATGTTCAGTTTCTTCATTCATAATGTTCAGTTTCTTCGTTCATAATGTTCAGTTTCTTCGTTCATAATGTTCAGTTTTTTCGTTCATAATGTTCAGTTTCTTCATTCATAATGCTCAGTTTCTTCGTTTTTAATGTTTAGCTTCTTGTGTTCAGTTTCTTCGTTCTTAATGTTCAGTTTCTTATAAGCAGTTTCTTATGTTCAGTTTCTCCGTTCTTAATATTCAGTTTCTTATGTTCAGTTTCTTCGTTCATAATGTTCAGTTTTTTGTGTTCAGTTTCTTCGTTCATAATGTTCAGTTTCTTCGTTCATAATGTTCAGTTTCTTCGTTCATAATGTTCAGTTTCTTGTATTCAGTTTCTTTGGTCATAATGTTCAGTTTATTTGTTCATAATGTTCAGTTTATTTGTTCATAATAATCAGTTTCTTTGTTCATAATATTCAGTTTCTTAGTTCATAATGTTCAGTTTCCCGAGCTGCATTTGAGATATATCGAGATGAGGTGGCTATACTACATTTACAGTCTGCGTATCGAACTTTTGCTTACGATAAATGTTAAGAGCCCGTCATTGCTATTTCAGTTCAGCCAGAATCATAAGTGAACCGGTTTTGTACTTGTACTGCTCTTCATCACGAAATGATCACTGACTGCATTGACAGTAAGAAAACTTTGTATGTGCCGCAATTTTGCAAATCGTTGTTTAAACCGATAAAATGAGTTATACCACACAGTTAAATTCAAATTTTAAAGCGTTAATAATACGTATTTAAATACTGAAACTGTATCAAACTATATTAGGTTTTCTTTCTGTACTTGCCACTATCGGATGATATTTTGCTGCTTAAAGCGTGAAACTGGTCCGTGGCGGCTGGTCGTTGGAATCGTGATTAAGGACTCTTGGTTTATAAACTGGACGGATCTTGTAATAAAGTTATCATTATATCTTTCATTCTAAGATTTATTTGAATTTCTTTTCATATTAATAAAATATCCAGTAATCTAATTAATGATGAGCCAATGACTCTTTCCCGAAATATGACTACTGAACACGACTGCTTCTAATTTTTTGTCTCTTCGAATTTACATCCCCTGCCTTATAATTTTTATTGTTTGCTTATCATGTACATATTTCTCTGTTTTTTCTATTTGTTGATTATATTTATATTTCGTATCACTAGGTGGCACCACTCTATTAAAATGCTGTTAGCTGTTTCAGTTTGGCTGGCGTAGCCTTGAGAACTTATTGGGACTCTTAGGTCTAGGCACTTTACACTAAAGAAAAAAATTCGAAGTTTACGTATGCTTATTTACCTTGATTCTTACTGCATTTTACGTTCTAAGCCAGTTCATTGTCGTTATTTCACTGTGAAAGAAGTAAAGTACTCACAACATCAGACATTTATTTAGATTGTCATACCCAACCGGGGTTCTGTAACAATTTTTCAACGCTTACTAATAAAAGTGCAAATAGCCACCTTTTTCGTAACTGTGTAAAAAAATTTAAATCATTAAGATTTTAGCGTGATCTATTAATAAAATAATGAAACATTTCGAAAGTTTAACTTGGTTAGATATGTGCATGATAGTTAAACGTTAAGCAGCGAGAATCTTACTCGGAAAATCAAATGTTATTGAAGTAAGGAAGTTTTTTAGCGGCAGTAGTGAATATTAATAATATAAACACCTTGATTTATCTGTGTATCTATCTATCTATTTCTGGGTAACGCTGCTGCAAAACATTGCCAAACGTGTTTCAATCACGGATAAACATTTCATCAGTGGCGGCCATTGGGGGGGCCGCGAGTACGCGCGACACCATTGAGTAAACACCCCAAATCATTTTTTTAGTTATACAGATTTATTACAATTTCTATTGAAAAACTCTAAATTTTTGGTTCAATTAAATCGAGAATTATTAAAAATAAGTTATGAAAATGCCACTAGATGGCAGCACTACACATTTCTTCGGAGAAAGTCGACTCACGAAAGCTATATTGCACAGAATTTTCAACACATAGGGGAAAATACAGGGATATTTTTAAAGCCGCGTCCCTACCGTCGACATTTCCTGAGTGAAAGAATGGTATAGGAGCAATATTAGAAATTTGGCGTGAAAAAAAAACCAGACATTGCAGATTTACTAGTAGATTGTGTCGCGGGAATGTGCGCGCCCCAGCCAGAAAGAAACAGAAGAGTAGAAGAACATGAAGAGGGACTTCTCAAATTGGCTCAGTTTCGCTAATTTGGCTTCAATTTTCTACATTTAAGAATGTGTTTGTTCTCATTCTCGTCTTTGTTATAAATTTGGAAGTTTAAATAAACATTTGAACAAATGAGATAATTAAGTGTACGTGTGTGGTGATGGGAAGGGGGGGGGGAGTTATGATATTTTAGGGGTTTCTGGCCATCGTGAATAAAGTGTCTTGTTTAGGACACTCAGTTTGAGGGATCGTTTGTCCCACCCAGCTGTCTTAATTATTGAAGTTGTTTCGCATTTCGTCATTTCTGATGTAGTTTGTCTGTTGTTCTGTTCTTCCGGAAGGGATTTATTTCTATGCTCTGGTTGATCTGCTGGTGACGAATTTCAATATGTTTGACTTCAAAATAATTCTTTAAACGTTTCCAATTTTTGGCACACTGTGACACATAGGCTATTTTTAGTGACACTTTCATAAATGTGTTGTTTCGGACATTTAGTTTGAGTTAACTTACCCAGCTGTCTTACTTTTTCAGCTATTTAACATTAAAAAATGCCTAAAAATTAAAGAAATTCTAAGTATTTGTTAAAAAACTTAAAAATTAAATTTTCAACATGATCCTTTTATCTGACGTCGTTTTTCTGGAAATTTTGGCCCGACCGCTGGCGACTATATTGGTAGCCCCCAAATTGGCTCTAGACTTATAATATTGGCCCTAGGCTTATATTTAAATTGAAGTAGCCCCCAAATTTTTTATCTCGTCTTCTAATTCAGCGAGTTTGATTCTAATCATGGTTATAGTCTCTGCACCATCTGTACGTGTCACCTGAATATATATTTTGTGCCAAGCCCCTGGACGTAACTTTTAGCTTAGCTCCCTCAATTTTACATCTCGTTTCCTAACTGAGAGATTTTGGCTCTGCTAGTGGCTATAGCCTCTGCACCATTTGTACATGTCACCTGGATATGCATCTTTGTGAGAAATCCCTGAGATTAACTTTTACTTCAGTTACGCCCCCCCCCCCCCCCTCCAATTTCCCATCTCACCTCTTAATTGAGCGATTTTGATTTTACTGATGGCTATAGTCTCTGCACCATTAGCACATGTCACCTGGATCTGCATCTTTATAGTGATAAATCTTTGAGCGTAACTTTTACTTCAAATAGCACCCCCCACACACACACACACACACTTATCCATCTCGACTCCTAATAAAGCGATTTTGATTCAGATGGTGGCTATAGTCTCTGACCCACATGTACATATTAACTTGATATACATATTTGGTGGATATAATATACATACGTTTTTTGCGTCAACCCCTGGGCTTAACTTTTAGTTTAACTAGTCCCCATAATTTTACACTTCAATTTCTAATTGAGCGATTTTGATTCTGCTGGTGACTATATAGTCTGAGCAACATTTGTACATTTCAATTGGATACACATATTTTTGTGTCAACCCCTGGGTATAACTTTTAGTTTAACTAGTCCACAGAATTTTACATATCTGCTTCTAATTGAGCGATTTTGGTTCGGCTTATCGCTGTAGTGAGTTTCTCTACCATTTGTACATGTCACCTGGATATGCAACTTTAATATGGCAAATCTCCGAGCGTAACTCTTACTTTGGTTACCCCCCCCCCCCCCCCCCCCCAATTTTCTATCTCGCCTCCTAATCCACCGATTTTGATTTTACGGGTGGCTATAGTGTCTGAACCATCAGTACGTATCGCCAGAATATGCATATTTTTTAGTCAACTCCCTGGGCATAACTTTTAGTTTAACTAGCCCCTACAATTTTACTTAAATTAGGACCATGTAATGTTTTTCACTAGGAAAGATACGTTCTATGTGTCCAGGCTTTTTATGAACGAGCGAGCAGGTGGGAGGTACGTTATTTTACTTAATACATCCGTAGTTTATATTTTTAATACTCCCGTTGCTATGCCCAAAATACGTATATGTATATACATATGCTTTATATATACATATATATATATATATATTACTAACATATATATAGGCATAAATACATAGATGAGCGCCCCCCCTCTACATGTCGCTCACGAGCCGCCACTGCATTTCATGAACTCTGGAGCTTTAAGTAGCGTATGACACTAGATACTGATACTGAGTCCATGATGTAGACGACCCATTCCCTATATAATGCAATGACTATACTTCTTTCACAGCCAAAAACTGCGAGGAGGCCATGGAACGTATGACATCCAACACTGAAAGCGAGTCCACGATGTGGGCGGCCCGTTCCCTACATAATGCAATGACTCTACTTCTTTCACTGCAAAAAACTACGATATAACCGTGAAGCTTTACGTAGCGTAAGACATCAGATACTGAAAGTGAGACCATGATGTTCTTATATTTTTTATCATTTTATAAATTTTTATTCAAGATACGACCCAACTGGGTAAACAAACTCAACAAAAGTAGGGAAGTTTCATGCGTTTTTCTTGTTATATATACCAGCATTCCCGCCAACAACCAAGCCGTAACAGAAAAACACCAAACTGGTTACCCTCTAAACTTTAGATCAACTTTCTCTCTTTTGTTAGGGGATAGTATTGCGATGATGTTTCGTCAATTGGTCACAAAATGGAACTGTCAGTTCTACAGTTCCACTTGGTGATAAATTTGGCGATTTTTTAAATCATCGCTAAATTGACGAAAATGCTGCCAAACCTTCCATGAATATAGAATTATTCAGAAGTTAAGATTTCCATCAATTCATTTAAAACAAATGATATCATGTCGTTCAGCAACGGATGTAAATCCAATGTATTTATGCGGCATACGATTTTTATTAAATCTTTTCCGATTTGAATAATAAAGATATGTATATTTTTCTTAAATAAGAAAAGGCAATGTTTATCTGTCTGTCTGTCTGTCTCTGTGTGTGTGTGTGTGTCTGTTTGTCTGTCTGTCTGTCTTATACACTATAGGTTCAGCGAACGCGCGTCTGAGAACTACGAAATTTGGCAATCGGAGGACCCGGGGCGGTAGGAAGGTGACATGTAAAAACCGATTTTTAAAATTTGAATTATTTTTTTTGTTGTTGCTATTTAATGTTTTATGCGATTTCGACCGTTTTTTCCCCCTTTTTTCTCCACCATCCAGACGTCGTAGAAAAAACAAATTACACGACCGGAAAGAGCAGTCAATTACGAGTAAAAATATATCAATTTCAAATCTCAATTTCAGTTTCTAATATTTTTTAAAGATTTTTAAACAAAAGTCACTTTCGGCTAAAAAAAAAAGAACTTTCGTTTTTAAATCCTCGCATCTGAAACAGTATCAAGAATTTCGCCTAATAATTTACATTTTTAGAAAGCTCAAACATCAAGCTTTCTTACAAGCCCAATCTGGTCAAGAAATAATTATAAATAGCAGCCCGATCCTGATTTTAAAGAAGTAATGATTTTAAATTTCTAGATCCAATTTTTCTACCACATGCTCTCGCAGCCGAGGACGTCACGCTGTTTCCATGGAGATATTGTGGTGATGTATTGTATACATTGGATGACATTATTATTGTTATCTAATGTTCTTTCCGATATTTTAAATGATGGAATGATATGGATTTTTTAATGGATATTTTAATTTATGGATATTTTAAATGGATATTTTAATTTTATGGATATTTTAAATGATGGAACGATGGAATGAGTTTTTTTTTTTTTAATGATATTACGTTAGATTTTAAATGATGGAATTAAGAGCTCAGCTTATGGTCATTATAAAATTTAAATGATTGAATTATGGTTTTTTATACGGTTTTTGGCCTAGGGACAATTAAAAACAGAATTAGTGTTTCTTTTTATAAGGTTTTTGGCTCATTATGCTGAATTGAATTGTGATGATGTATTATTTACATCGGGTGGTGGTTGGAACCACAATGAAAAACTTAAACACTGAAGAAATAAAAAAATAAATAAAAAGAAAGTTATGGATATTGTCGCGGTGCCTTAAAATTCCATTATTTGTTTTAAAGTCATTAAACTAAACCAAACTTTGTTAACTCCACGGGGTTGAGGGCACGGTAGCTCAGTGGTTACCGCGCGAGAATTGCACTCGGTACACCCAGGTTCGATTCCCGCCACTGCCAAAATTGCCGCCGTGTTCACGCGGAGTACGATCACGTTAAACATGTGGGTCCGAAAGCCCTGTCCATCCGACTCGTCCGAGGTCTTAGAGCAGCTGGGTGGATGGCCGGGAAAAATTTTTGTTAACGGAGACCGTCCCCCACGAACACCGAGCAGCCGCGGAGCGTTTATTGAAATTCAAAAAGGGAGGTTACATTGGAAAGGGACAAGTTTTAACAAAATGCCTTATAGGGAACAATTCAAGGCTATATTTTTGACATAAGTTTCTTTTTGTTAACATTTTTAACTTTTGATACAATATTGACAATATTTATGATGAAACAGTATTTATGATGAAGGACAAGTAGACAATAATATTTTATGGTAAGTAGTTATAACATTTACTTGGTTAATTTTAAATATTAGAATTTGTATCTGTGGTTTGTACATTATCTATATATTTACATAATTTCCAATGACAATAAATTTATGACAATATCTGATTGTTATCAGTAAACATAAACTGTGCATGGACCATACAGGGACAACACAAGACACTGGTCCATAAAACGAAACAAGGGACAAGGACAAGAGGTCCGGACAGAATACGTCAGAGCAAGGGACAAGGACATTCAAAATGAGCAAAACAAACAAGAAAAATACCCCGGAACAGTAGCAAAGTTCGTTGATCACCAGACATTGAAAGCAGACAGAAACCCACAGACCGGTCATTTAACTCTGTTAGAGACATCTCTTGCCACAAGGATACAGTTCTTCAATTTGTTAAGAAGGAGTGAATTAGTACATACTTTGGAAAACCAAGCTGCTGTAAATTTAGGTAAGGGTTTTTTTAAGTGGAAGTTTTTTGAAGAGGGACAGGAAAATACATAATGGTCTACGTAAACATGTGGGTCCGTAAGTCCTTCTGTGAGGTTGGTGGTAAGGGAAGGAGGGTACGGTCTATATTTTAAAGTGTTTGCTTTTTATAAAGTTTTTGGCTCATTATGCTGGATTGAATTGTGGCGATGTATTGTTTACATCGGGTGGTGGTTGGGACCACAATAAACACTGAAGAAATAAAAAATAAATAAAAAGAAATTTATGGGAGATTGTCGCGGGGCATTTATGCATCGGGTGGTGGTGGGGACAATTTTAAAAAAAAAAAACTTTTTTTCGCTGAGCAGCATCGTTAAAGCAGCATTGTTAATGCTAAAATAATATATATAATAAATATAATAATATAATATAATAATAATAATATATTGTTAATAATAAATACTAAATTCGCAGTCAACATCATCAGTCTCAAAGATACTTGTCATATGCGATGCAATACTAAAAATATGCAGATAAACGGATACAATTTTATTTATGTAAAACAAAAAATAGAGGAACATACCTCTATAAAAAAAACATAGGAGCAGCTGATCCCGGCTGTAAGTACACATCAAAGGGATCCCTTTCCTAGGGTTACAGGTACAGAAATCCTCAGAATCTCACAGTTCACAATACATTCATTCACATATTTAATTTTAAAATATTTAATTTTTACCACTTTACAACATAGTTAAAAAGTGTTTATGACTTTGTTCATTCTGTGTGTCTGTTCGCATGATAACTGACGTCAAAATGACTTTATCGAAATTAAATTTTAGTATGTTGTTCAGACGATCTGTAGAACCTATGGGAATATAAATTAAAAATATCACCCAATTATGTTTGGATTGAACTCGGGTTGAAAAAATGAAATACATTGAACCAAATAGGACCTAATTTTTTTTAAGCGAATTTAAAATTCAGAAATTGCTTCGAAAGTTTCAGAAAATATTCAAATTATCTCATAAAATATATAAAAAAAAATTCAACGAAATATATTCAGTAGTTTCTTAAATAAAAAATTAAAATAATAATGACACCCTTTATATGAAGAGATCACGTGACCATTATATGAAGAGATCACGCGACCCACTTCAAAGTAAAATATGGCATCCATCTTGTGTCAAAATCATGATTTTTAAAGTCCTTTTTAATTAATAATGTTGTATCTGTCCTAAAACCGCTTTATTTTTGCTTAAATTCTTTGCATCTACATACTGAAACAACGCAATTGCAATATATCTGAGTTTAAATGATCATCAAACTTTGATTATTTCTACAACAAAGCCTAATTTTCACTTATGGAGAATATAAACACCAAAAGATGTAGAATTAGTTGTATAAGAATTGCTGCATTTCTTTAACGCAAAATTATTTAACTCATGGAGTCTGCAATATAGCTGATATGAATGAAACTTTCATTGATTTCACACAGAGAACCAGCCAATTTTTTCGATGAAGTTTTAAGCATAGAGTTAAATTACTTGTACCTCCATGGTTTTAAGTTTTTAAATAAAATAAATTATTATAGTATTGTGATGAATGAAAGGAATGGAAAAACGTTTATGAATGAAATGCTGCTTTTATATAGAGGCGATTTATCTTTCGATGACGTCATTTGAATAAAGTTCATTCGTTTTCTATGATGTTTTCAAATATAATAAATTATTGTAGTATTATGATAATATTAAAAATATTACCGAGGAATGTATTGCATTTTAGAGATGTTTAAATAAAATTACATTGAAGTTGGAAAGTGTTTCATAATCAGTGTTTTATGCATGATTGATCTTTCTTGTTTTAATAATATAGATAGTAGTATTTAGGATGCTTTTCTATTATTGCGGCGTTCACTGTTACACACTTAACCACTTATCAGTTGGTTTTAAATCTTAAGAGTTAAGTAGTCAAACGTTAGCTTGTATTTACTATCTGAAATTTTCTTCAATTAACAACCTTTGTATTAGTCAATGTATTTAAATCAATTGTAATTATTATATATTAATATTGATGTATAGTAGCTGTATGGATTTTCCTAATCAACTCTTAGCTAGCAAATATAAATATATAATTGATTATTTGTTAATAATTTATATGGATTGAAGTATATAATAGTAACTATTACGGTGATTAACAGTATTTTCAGTAACCCCCCTCCTTCAAGACTGTTGAGCCCCCTTCAATATCAATCCAACCCCACTACAATTTCGTTTCTGGCTACAGCCTTAAAACGGAGCTGTATTTCTCGAAAACCTCCCCAGCCTTCTTGCCATTTAAATAATTTCATAAAAGATTTCGGGCAATTTCGAAAAGACGTTTGTGCATCTAGGAACTGAGCATTATGAAACGGCCTGAGATTGCAAGGAATTCCGGAGACGAAAGCCCCGTCAAAAAAAGTGGTTCATAAATTTTGATGGCTGACCACGTGGAATTTTTGAACACGTGCCAAGACGACACGAGTCGTAGAACGAAACTATTTTTAATATCCAGCTAAATTGAATGTCTGTGGGAGTACGGGCGGGAGAATGAAATCGGCCTCATAATAACTCGAATCTGCATATCATTCGTTTTGCAGCAAGACAGAGAGACTCTATAAGAATTGGAGTCCATTTAAAGAACGGACAAGAATAAATATTCTCACTTTTTGAAAGTTTGTAATGTCCATTTCCAGTACAGAAAGTTAGAATGTCGTCTCTTTCTGTTTCCTTCCTTTTAACCCAGACCGTCCGACCGACCCTAAGGCCTAAGGTGTAAAGAACCTGTTTGGACGGCTGGGACTGTGCTACCCAATTTAGACCTAAACCCAGTGGAGACAACATTTACAGGGACCGTACCCTACCACGAACCAAATGACGCCATCAAAATATAAATTATCTGGCTCTATATATAAAAGCAATGAATATTTGATTCAGACAATTTTATTTCAACACCATACTAAACTTTCATTTTGATAAAATCGTTTTTACGGCAGTTATCGTGCGAACGGACAGACAGACAGACAGAATGAGCAATGTCATAAACACTTTTCAATTATTTTGTAAAGTGTTAAAAACCACACACAGAAATAGCCTATTTCCGATATTCCTAAAATGAGTACCGCGATTCCTAAATGAGTAAGCGAATGCCCGGAAAAGTGAGAGCCAACATTACAAGGGAAAATAGTGTAATAATAACTTTCAAATGAATATCATTCATTTTGCAACAAGAATTTGAAACAATCTTACATATTTAAAGCGGGTGTCTATCTGTCTGTCTCTACGTGCATCGTCTGTAGCGGAAAATCAAAGCTTCAGATAGCCGCGAAATTCGATCGAGAGTTAGCTGAACTCCCGAGACTATAGACCTAGTCAAGTTTCGTTTTTCCCCTCTCTTTTTAAATACAAAATAGTTTTATAGTTATTTTATATTGAAGCGAAATTTTGACTCATTTCCACACATTGATTCATTGTGTTTTAATGTATAAGTTTTTTATGTGTATACTTTTCATGTGTGTTTGTAAGTATATGTGTTATTTTTTACCCTTCTCTGTAATTGGGCTTGTTGTACCTGTTGAGATGTAAATAAATAAACAAATATTGGTTCTATACCGATAACAGTTTGTCACAGAATTTCCATCTTGAAGCTGTACAGAACCTTGCTGCCCCCATCAGGGATGCTCTGCCATTGAGCTACTGGGACTGAATGGCAAGGTCTTATCGTCGAAGAGGACTCTGCAGATTTTTAGAGTTGAAGATGCATGCATTTAGTTTGGGATTTCTTTCCGCTTCATTTTGTGTTTTGGTTTCCGGTTTGATGGATAAGGCGCATGACCGTACAATGTTGAGAATTCACTAAGAATGTTATTAGTACTCTACAGCTTTGACGAAAATGTGTGTGTTTAAAAGCCCAGATGATTATTTAAATAATAGTCAAGTTGATTTTATGTTTATTTAGAACACCTTCGATAAGATCAAGGAACTGTCTTTCAAATGATTTTTAAGCGCCGAATTCGTAGGACAATTCTTTCATTTATTCATTTACTTGTTCTTTACGAAAAATGCTTGTTTTAGGATAGGGGAGGAGTCGCATCAATGGGACATGTTACGAATGGAACACTGGTCATAAACCCCTTGCTGAATATTAATTTAGCCTTAGATTTGACCAATAGATCGGGTTTTGGGTTATTGTTGTCCAAGCAATTCAGGAGATAAATAGTTGCTTATGTGATCTGAAAAATTCCAGTGTTTTCAGGATTAAAAATTAAGCAAATTATAAATATCTTAAAGTTAAAAATCGGATGTGGGCGGCAGCACGTGATTTTCCCTACAGACTCAAATGAGTGTTCTCAATATCTCTTTAATAATTCATTAATTTGAGTTTAATTGTACAAAATAACACTCATAATTATTTGAAATAACACCGACTTTGCACTTTTAAATCAATTTTCGTTTTCATTGGGTAACTGGACGTATTTTCAAAGGCGGCGTAGCAAAAATGCGAAAAGATCTACAATATCTCGAGAACGACTCATTCTAAAGTAATAGGATTGGTCGTATTCCTTTTGTCACCAAAAATTATGTATAAAACAACCATTTTACGAATACGTTTGAGCATACGTAATCTTTGATTTTAGATTTTGACGATTTTTTCGCAAAAAAATGCAGGTTCTTTTTTCCGAATCGTACCAAAATCTAATCAGCATCAAAGTAACCCACAACTGACTTATCTACCACATTTTAGGAAATTAGGTTAATAAGTTTTTGGCTACAGTAGAAACATACGCTTTTTATGAGGCATTTCGCAATAAAAAGGCAGGTTCTTTTATCTTGAATCATAACAAAATCTAATCAGCATCAGGGTCACTCACAAGTAACTTATCTACCACATTTTGTAAAATTGGGTCGATTTGTTTTTGAGTTAGAGTGGATACATACATTACACACACACAGAAACGTCACTCTAAAAATAGTTTCTCCATGTTTTAGAGGCCCCAAAACGGGTCAATTCGTCGAAAACTCGAGTTCCGATTTGTCAAGCGATTTCAATCCTTTCCCTATACATTATACTATATTATAGGGAAAGTAAAATGCAATTCTTTGTATTTTTCTGTGTTGTTTATGCTTAGCTTATGTGCTTCAGTTGTGCATGCAATCTTTCGACAAGCATTACCTAAAATGCAAAGTATTTGTATTCAAGTTAATGAAAGAAATATTCAGCTGTCATCATGTATATCCGGAAATATTATGACTTCCTAAGAACTCCTTTCGTCCTAAGAGTGTCTCATGCAGGAAATTGGTTTCATAATAATGCGAGCAGTTTATATTTTAAAAAAGCTATACGAGTCTCGTCAAAGATAAACTAAACTATTTCTAAATGACTTTAAGGTGATTTTAAAATATTAAACAATTCCTTTTGAAAGTCCCCTAATGAACATGTCTATTAATGAACTAAGTACAATAATCTTTTTGCGGAATTAAAATATGGAATTGCTTCCTCCTTAACTTTGAAGATTTCCTAGAAATCTACTTTCGTATCGTTTCGTATTATGGAGTATTAATAATTAAGAAATACTTTAGAAGCTACTACCGCATTTTTGAGGATTAACTTGGTGTTTGCCCTGTGCTAGGAAAATGACTCAACTTTGTCTAAAACGGGGTATGGTAATATTGACTTACAGAAAATAAAGACTTTTAGAAAATTAAGACGTATAGAAAATTAAGACTTATAGAAAATAAAGAGTTATAGAAAATAAAAAAGATTTATAGAAAATTAACGCAAATATGGCTCAACTCGACTTTCATATACCAGAATACATTTTAAGTAGGGTTTTTTTCCCAAAATTTCTCAAGAAAAATTTTGAAAAATCGGTATCGTGAGTCGAAATGATTACAATTATAGTGTGTTGAAGAGCCAGACCGTCCGACTCGTCCAGAGGACACGAGCAACCATTTGGACGGCCACAATTATAATGGGTGACCCTTCACTTTAAGGGGCTTGAAAAAAATATTTTGATTGATACTATACTTGGCAATGTATACCCCCGTTGGTGGTGGTGTAGGGGGGAACTAGCCTCCCCTCCCCGAGTAATTCACTGAATTACCGAATTCAATTTTCGTTTTCCTTGGGTAACTGGACGTATTTTCAAAGGTGGCGTAAAAAAAATGCGAAAAAAAAAGTAAAATATCTCGAGAACGGCTAGTCCTAGAGTAATGGGGTGGGTCCTATTCTTTTCATCGTCAAAAATGATTAGCATTTAATGGATACTTTTCAATATGTGTAGTATTTATTTTAGTTTTTGGCGATTCCAGTAGCTCAACGGTAGAGCGTCGGCTGGCCAGTTTGGAGATTCAGAGTTTGATTCCCGATTGGGGCAGCAAGGCTCTTTGCAACTTTTCAGCCTATATATATATATATATTTAAATTTTTGTTTTAGAATGTTTTCTTAAACTTAATTTTCATTACATATACTACTAATTTTCTTTTTATAAAACTGTAGTTTTGATTTAGGTGTATTTAGGCGTAATTAATCTTTGCTTTAAATCGCGGGCAACGCCGGACCCATTTTCGGGGCATCAATAAATTCTTTGGCAAAAGGCAGGGGGGAGGGGGGACATTTCTCGGCAATATACCCAATTTGTTCCAAAATAATTTATTATACTCAAAGTTACAGGTTGTAAACTTTATCTTGCAGCCCTCTCCATATACCTCGAAAAGAATCTCGGAGAAAAGTCATATTTGGGATTCTTGTCTAGAAATTGAACATTACGAAAGTCCTCGGAGCCAAGGAGAATTCCTGAGACACAAAGCCACGTCGAGGAAAAAAGTCCATCCATTTAACCCCTGACCACGTGGGCATTTTTGAGCCCGCGCCAAGACGATGATGAAAATATTTTTAATATCCGACATTCGCGGCAAAAATGTGTGCTCCCGGGAGCGAAATTAGCTTCATACCTCAGTTCTGAATATCATTAATTTTGCAACGACTTGCGGAAATATTTCGAGGAATTCGATCATTTTTAAGGAAGGGAAGGGTTAAGGCTTCCTGCACTCATTTTAAAGGTTTACACAGTTGAGTATTCCGAGTTAATGGCTACCAAAAACACTACTCGACACAGAAAGTGCTACACCATGAAAAAGGGAATAGAGTGTGATAGTAAAGGGCGCACAGTCAGAGATGGCATATATAAATATGTGTTGTCAATTCCAGAAAGATAATGCAATACAGTAATGACATACAGGGTAATCAGTAGGCAGTCGAATCAACTCTTGTGGCGATACAAGCAGCAACTCTTCGAGGAGCAGATGCAGTGAGCGTGCGGATATTTTTCCTGAGGAATGGATGAGCCTATACTTTTAACCATCCTCCACCGGTTGTTTGAGGCGGAAGCAGGGTAGTCAAACGATGGCCAATCACGTCCCATACATTCTCAATGGATGAGATATCTAGAAACAACTGAGCCCAAGGAAGCACCTGGAAACTTTGCAAGGCTTGTCCGTATCCGCTCGCGCGTTATCTTGCTGGAAAGCAGCATTTTGAAATCACTGATGATAGGGCAATACAACCAGCTGCAGAACCTCATCCACATATCGTCGTGCCGTCATTGTGCCTCTGGTGACCGAACCAGAGGTGACCGGCTATCGAAGCCGACGGCACCCCAAACCATGATGCCTAGTTGTCGAGCGCTTAACAGTCGCAGCAGAGTTGGATGTTTCCACGTCACCTCCAGACTCTCACACGCCGACTGTCGTTCGACAAACAGAACCGAGACTCGTCGCTGAACACTACCCTCTCCCATTCAGTCGTCCAATGCGCTCGAGCCCGACACCACTGCAATCTCTCACGCCGGTGCATTGTCGTGAATGGCAGTCTTCGTAAAGGACGGCTTAAATGCAAGCCGCTTTCAGCCAATCGTCTAAAAACTGTTTTCGCTGATATTGGAACATCCAATGTACCCTGTAAATTCTGCAGAATATCGACGAAAATCGAAAACCCAGACCTGCTGCAGCAGGTGCAATGTTTCTGTCGGCGATTTCCCCAAACGCTGGTAGAATTTGATATTCGCACGTTGTTCTTCAAACGCCATTTCCGTTTCCAACGAACTCGACCGACTACAGTTCACTGACACGCATTGTCTGAAAAAACCTGCTTCTTCCTTTTCACATCTCGCGTCCCATGTGCCTCTACGCCACAGTCAAATAGTTCCCCTCTCCTCCAATCAGGGTTAGAGATATCAGCACAGTCTCCGAACTTTTTGATCCTACCTTGTATATCGAAAAACGGTTTATTTCAGCGTGTTCTCCAAACATTTCACTACAAATGTACCCCATTTTATATTTGTGTATGCTATAGTTTTGCGATACAAAGCAGAGGAACGAGAAATATATCAAACAGCAGCTGCGTCAGCTACATTTTTACTTTCCTTATATACATAATGTATAAGGAAAGTATTGGGACGGGGTCGAACATTCGAATTCGAGTTTTCGACGGGAGAGCACGTTTCAAGCATCCCTGATCACGAATCAAACATTTTTGAAGTGATGTCTGTGTGTGTGTGTATGTATGTGAAAGTATGTGTGTGTGTGTGTGTGTCAGTGAGTCTATGGAGACGATAGCTGACGAACGAATGGACCGATTCGAGCGAAATTTGGTACAAAAATCACAATCCGTAAACACTGGAAGCCTATTGTTTTTATACGCAATCGAATGTTCAGACCCCCCCCCTAAATTCTCGAGTAAAATTTTGAAAAAATCGTCAAAAAATCAAAACCGCTAATAAAGTTACACAAATAGACATTTCTTATACAATGCTTCATTAAAAAACGATTGACATAAATTTTAGAACGCTAACATGAACCGTTCTCGAGATATTGCACATTTTTCAAAAAAATTTTCAAAAAGTCATAAAATAAAGAAATATATTTCCTATTGAGAAACATGTTCACTTTTCATATGTAATACCATGCAATAAATTGGGTGACATCATTCTCGTGGATATAGCTCGTTCCATTCATGAAAAAAGATACTTTGAGTAATACTTTTGTATTTGAACGCCAATAGTCATTTATCTGCTGTTAGAATAACGTATTTCTTCGTCCATAACGCTTGGCGAGATTTTGGCGACAAATTTGGTGGAATGACGCCAACTTGGTGACTTTTTTAAATGTTACTAAATTAACGAAAAACTCGCCAAATGGATAAAAATGGCGCTAAATCAATAACGACTCATTGATGACGACGACAAGGAAAATGACGACTCATTGACGAAAATTCAATATCTTGGAAAGAATATAAATAACTACTATAAAAATAATCTATTTTTTTTTACTGTAAAAGTAGTAAATTCATTGCATTATATAAGAAAAATTATGTGCTGCCCTCATCAGATTTTGTTTTAATATAGAGATTAAAAAAAAGATTTAGCTACATGCCAAGATGCAGACTTTAACGCGATGATGAAAACAAAGTCCCTGAAAAATTAGTACTTCAAAATTTAGAACACCCGGCTGAACTCCTCGACTTTAATGAAGTTTTAACAAAGTGGGGTACGTCTTTTTCGCCATTGTTTCGCACATTAGAAGACACCTCGAACCCATTTGTTCGGCCGAAATTTTCTGCATAAAATATTTATACGCAGAAAAGTTTAAAAAGTGTGGTGGAAAATAAAATATAGTTTCTAGTTAAAGTCTTCTCTTGTTTACATAACTAATGTCGCGGCAAAGACGCGAATGAATGACCCATTTGTCTAATCGGCGCTTTAATCCACTGGACTCATTAAACGATGATCAAATCATCATTAAACAATGATCCAATCGTTAATCCATTGAACTCATTAAACAATGATCTACAACTTTGCAATTGTATTTCACGCCTATCTCGTTTTGCTGCCAAGTTTGTTAGCCTAAGTTTAAAATTCGAAGTCGAATTAATTCGTTTGTTTGTCTGACTTTTTAAATGACTAAACACATCATGAGGTATTAAATTGAAAATATTATTAATTCCCGTAATATTTAAATCCGAAAGCTATGATTGATGTAATCTAGCTAAAGATGAAATTCCGGTCATTTATAAAATTTTATTTTATATCAATTTCTTTATTAACACTTAACAACATAATTGAAAAGTGTTTATGACTTTGTTCATCTGTCTGTCCGTTAGCCCGATAACTGCCGTATAAATGACTTTATCAAAATGAAATTTTAGTATGTTGTTCAGACGGTCTGTGGGACCTATAGGGATATAAATAAATAATATCACCCAATTAGTTTTGGACTAAGCCCAAGTTGAAAAAATGAAATACATTGAACCCTAATGGACCTCATTTTTCAAATATTTTTAAGCGAATTTAAAATTCACGAATTGTTTTGAAAGTTTTAGAAAATATTCAAATTATTCCATAAAAAATATGAAAAAATTTCAGCAAAATATATTCGACAGTTTTTTAAATAAAAATTAAAATAATAATTACACCCATATTATATAAAGAGATCGCGTGACCCACTTCAAAATTAAATATGGCATCCATCTTGTGTCAAGATCGTGATTTTTAAAGTTCTTTTTAATTTATATTTAGTGTTGTATGCTTCCTAAAACCACTTCATTTTTGCTTAATTTCTGTGCATCTACATTCTGAAACAACGCAATTACAATATATTTGAGTTTAAATGATCATCAAACTTTGATTATTTCTACAACGAATTTTCACTTATGGAGAATGTAAACACATAAAGATGTAGGATGAGTTGTATAAGAATTGCTGAATTTCTTTAATACATAATTATTTAGCTCTTTGAGTCTGAAATATAGCTGATATGAATGAAACATTCATTGCTTTTACATAGAGAACAGACGGTTTTATAGCAAAGTTTTTCGATGAAGTTTTAAGCATAGAGTTAAATTACGTTTACTTCTATGGTTTTAAGTTTTTAAATAAAATAAATTATTTTAGTATTGTGATGAATGAAAGGAATGGAATAAAAGTGTATGAATGAAATATTTACAGCTTTTACATAGAGAGCCAGGCGATTTATATTTCAATGACGTCATTTGAATAAAGTTCATTTTTTTCGATGAAGTTTTAAGTTTTCAAATACAATTAATTATTGTATTATTGTGATAATTTTTAAAATATTACCGCTGAATGTATCGCATTTTAGAGATGTTTAAACCAGACGACTTATATTTTAATGACGTCATTTGAATAAAGTTCATTTTTTTTTTCGATGAAGTTTTCAAATTATAATAAATTAATGTAGTATTATGACAATTTTAAAATATTACCGCTGAATGCATCGCATTTTAGAAATGTTTAAATAATGTTGCATTGCAGTTGGAAACTGTTTCATAATCAATGCATGATTGATCTTTCTTGTTATTTATATCGGAAAAAATTTAATAAAAATCGTCTGCCTAATAAACACATTTGATTTAATTGCGTTGTTAAGCATCATGATATAATTTTCTTAATAAATTCGCGGAAAATATATCATCTGCATAATGCTGTTTCTATGGAAGGTTTAATTGTGTGATTTTTATTCATATCTCGACAATTCCTGGTCCTAGAAACTCGAAACATGGACTAATATTTAAGTGTGGCTGTTTCAAAGCTACCCACAAAATTTTCATAAAATTCGATGCAGTTGTTCTACCGTGATGATGAGATAGATAAATACACAGACAGATAGACAGATAGATGTATTTTCAACTTTATTTATATAGATAAAAAAAATTTCATTCTCTTTTTAAGATATTGTCAACAGTAACAAAACGTAACAATAAAAATGCTACACTAACGTTATGAAAGTAAAATAATAATTTAAAATGTAATATTCCATACATCAAATAGCATATTTTTAACCGTTTGACAAGTAAGTAATTGCATGTAAAGGATTTAGTATCTTAATATATTGCATGTATATTTTTTATTATTTGTTATGGCATGCTGAAATTTTAAAAGAATGGGTTAAGAAATCATTTGTGTTTATGTTGTGCACATTTTTATAATGTAACGAATAAACTGTAATTTTGTTATTGAAAATTGTTAAAATTACTTGGAAAAAAATAATCAACTTACAATTTCAAGTTACCATTGCATATTTCATTATATTAGTTTATGTTATTTTAATAGAAAGCTAATTTAATATTTTTTACATTTTCAATTCAATGGAATTATAAATGAAATATTAATGCCAAAAATTTTTATTACACAGCTTTATTAAATTTGCAAACCCCCTGAGGTATTTGAAACTCTATAATTAAGCAAAATTGTTTGCTATTTGTTAATGTGTTAAAAACGGAATATAAAATGGCTATATTAGAAAACCTGAACTTCTACAAATTATAGTGCATAGGTTAATGAATGACAGTCAACTAGTATTTTATCTTAATTCTAAATTAGTTTACAATTTTCAACAACAACAACAAAAACAGGAAAGATCAATCATGTATAAAGCATTGATAATGAAACACTTTCCAACTTCAATGTAATTTTATTTAAACATCTTTAAAATGCGGTACATTGCTCGGTAATATTTTAAAAATTATCACAATACTACATTATTTTATTTGAAAACTTCATACTTCATCGAAAAAAATAAACTTCATTCAAATGACGACATTGAAATATACATTGCCTGGTTTAAACATCTCTAAAATGTGATACATTCCTTGGTAATATTTTTTAAATTATCATGATACTACAATAATTTATTATATTTCAAAACTTCATCGAAAACAAATAAACTTTATTCAAGTGACGTCATCCAAAGATAAATCGCCTCTATATAAAAGCAGCATTTCATTCATAATTTTTTTAAATTCCTTTCATTCATCACAATACTATAATAGTTTATTTTATTTAAAAACTTAAAACCACGGAGGTACAAGTAATTTAACTCTATGCTTAAAACTTCATCGAAAAAATCGTCTTCTTTGAGTAAAATCAATGAATGTTTCATACATATGAGTTATATTTCAGACTCCATGAGCTAAATAATTTTGCATTAAAGAAATGCAGCAATTCTTATACAACTCATTCTACATATTTTGGTGTTCACATTTTCCATAAGTGAAAATTAGGCTTCATTGTAGAAATAATCAAAGTTGGATGATCATTTAAACTCAAATATATTGAAAATGCGTTGTTTCTGAACATTGATGCACAGAACTTAAGCAAAAATAAAACAGTTTTAGGACGGATACAATACTAAATATGAATTAAAAACTTTAAAAATCACGATTTTGATCCAAGATGGATGCCATATTTTATTTTGAAGTGGGTCACGTGATCTCTCCCTATAAAGGGTGTAATTACTATTTTAATTTTTATTTATAAAACTACTGAATATATTTTGCTGAAATTTTTTTCATATATTTTATGGGATAATTTGAATATTTCATAAAACTTTCGAAGGAATTTGTGAATTTTAAATTTGCTTAAAAAATGTTTGAAGAATTAGGTCCCATAGGGTTGAATGTATTTCATTTTTTCAACCCGGGTTCTTATCCAAAACTAATTGGGTGATATTATTCATTTATATTCCTGTAGGTCCAACAGACTGTCTGAACAACATACTAAAATTTCATTTTGCTAAAGTCATTTTTACGGCAGTTATCGTGCAACACTTTTCAACTATGTTGTAAAGTATTAAAAAAAGAATAAATAAGCATATTGAAAGTTAAATTTTGAGTTTATTTTTTATGATTATCCTATGATATTCAATGAAAAAGATAATATTCAGTAATCAGTTTTGTTTCAGCATACTTTAGCTGTAAATGAATGTACAGAAAAAATATTTACATAAAATGCCTGTTTAAGCAGTAAATACCCAGGGTCCTTTTTTAACACTTTACAACATAGTTGAAAGTGTTTATGACTTTGTTCATTCAGTCTGTCTGTCTGTCTGTCTGTTTGTTAGCACGATAACTGCCGTAAAAATGGCTTTATCCAAATGAAATTTTAGTAAGTTTTTCATACGGTCTGTGGGACCTATGGGAATATAAATGAATAATACCACCCAATTAGTTTTTTATTGAACCCGGGTTGAGAAACTGAAATACATTGAACCGTATGGGACCTAATGTTTCAAACATTTTTTAAGCGAATTTAAAATTCACAAATTGCTTCGAAAATTTTAAGAAATATTCTAGTTATCCCATAAAATATATAAAAAAAATTTCAGTAAAATATTTTAGGTAGTTTTTAAATAAAAATTATTTAATATAAGGAGAAAAACAAATTCATTTAAATTCTCGTTATATCCTCCAGAAAGGAAAAAGAGATATATTATATAATAAATATCTTTCCAAGAGTTTAATTATTTTATATTTGAGAAAGGTTACACATTTTAAAATACATATGGTAGATAACAATTTTTCAAGTTTTTAAATAAAATAAATTATTGTAGTATTGTGATGAATGAAACGATTGGAAAAATGTTTATGAATGACATGCTGCTTTTATATAGAGGCGATTTATATTTCGATGACGTCATTTGAATAAAGTTCATTTGTTTTCGATGAAGTTTTCAAACATAATAAATTATTGTAGTGTTATGATACTTTTAAAAATATTACCGAGGAATGTATCGCATTTTAGAGATGTTTCTATAAAATTGCATTGAAGTTGGAAAGTGTTTCCTAATCAATGCTTTGTGCATGATTGATCTTTCTTGTTAAACTTTTATTAAAACATCACTGACTAACTGAATGGAATCTATTCATCTTGCTCCCAGAGTAAATTTCAGTAATTATAAATATTTTATTTTAAGGAAATTTACAGCAATATAAATCTTTTAAATCACCCATTTTAATGTAAATTATCAAATTATTTGTGAACAAGCATAAATACAGCATTTCCTTAGTTTCACTTTGTTTGTTCTACGATTTGTAGAAAATTTTAAACATCCAAATTTGATGAATATTATTGTTTTACTGACAAATTTTATTCCTTTGCATCGAACAGAGAAACAAAAAGGAAGCAAATGAAACAGCAAAAGCTCCGATCGCGATCTGAATTGTCTACTCGCAGTGGGCCTACATGCCCAGACGTCAAAATTTAGTGCTCCGGCCGCTGCTTTCGGAAGTGATGGACAGTGCCACCAAATTTAAACCGGAACCTAGTAAGAGCGACATCCACTGAGATTGTACTCTCCTTCCCCTTCCACCAAACTCTCGGAAGGACTTTCGGACCCACAGGTTTAACATACCCGTACTCCACGTGAATACGAGGGTAGCTAGGACAGAACCAGGAATCGATCTCAGGTCCTTCAAGTGCAATACCCGTGACTTAACCACTCGACTATCCTGCCTCGGTTGTTGGCATTCTGTACTGAAAAATGTCAGAATTACAGCGGTTAATAGTTGATTGATTGAGTTTTAATGACATCAAATCCAATTCGAAGACGTGCTGCGCCAAACGCATGATTATAAAAATAAACGCAAATTAAACACAATCCATAAACGCAGTGTAATAATACAGACAAAATTGTAAATAATGGAACGGATAAGTTAAAACCATGCTTAAGATCCATATAAAGTTAAAACTGCCATTATAATAAAAAGCATTAAACTGCATCTTGTGTAATAAAGGAAAATGTCTGTCTTTGTGTGCAGACTATAGCGATAAATCTAAGCGTCGTACTGTCGTGAAATTTGGTACACATGTACTTCTCGATGTACACAGGTGCACCGCGACATTATTTTTTTTCATTTCGAAATAGTTTTTAACACTTTACAACATATTTGAAAAGTATTTATGAATTTGTTCATTCTGTCTGTCTGTATGACCGTTCGCACGATAACTGCTGTAAAAATGACTTTCTCAAAATGAAATTTTAGTATGTTGTTGAAACAGTCTGTGGGACATATGGGAATGTAAATGAATAATATCACCCAATTAGTTTTGGATGGAACCTTGGTTGAAAAAATGAAATACATTGGAGTGTATACAAATGAAATACATTGAGTACTATGGGATCTTATTTTTCAAACATTTTTAGGCGACGTTAAGATTCACAAATTGCTTCAAAAATTTTAAGAAATATTCAAATTGTCCCATAAAATATGTAAAACAAATGTTAGCAAAATAGGTTCGCTAGTTTTTTAAATCAAAATTGAAATAATAATGACACCCATATAATATGAAGAGATCACGTGACTCACTTCAAAATAAAAGAGAGCGTCCATCTTTTTCTTTCCAGAGTAAAAATCGTGATTTTTTAAGTTTTAACATTTATATTCAGGGTTTCATCCGTCCTAAAACCGCTTTATTTTTGCGTATTTTCTGTGCATCTATATTCTGCGCCAACACAATTACAATATGTTTTAATTTAAATGATCATCAAACTTTGATTATTTCTACAACAAAGTATAATTTTAATAGATGCAGAATGTAAACAAGAGATTGTAAGACGAGTTGTGTAAAAATGGCTGAATTTTTTGTGCAAAATTATTTAACTCTGGAGTCTGGAATAAAAGTGTATGAATGAAATATTTACTGCTTTTACATAGAGAGCCAGACGATTTTTATTTCGATGACGTCATGTGAATAAAGTTAATTTTTTTAAGTTTTCAAGTAAAATAAATTATTGTAGTTCTGTGATAATTTAAAAAAATATCAGCGCTGAATGTATCGCATATTAGATATTTAAATAAATTTGCATTTGAGTTGGAAAGTGTTTCATAATCAATGCTTTATGCATGATTGATCTTTCTTGTTTTATGTTTTACCCCGATTTTGGCTGATATTTACAGAAATCGGTTCCTCAGCAAAGAACTGGAGAAGTTTTGGGGGAGGATCAGTAAACGGTAAGAAGAGACGCTTCGAGATAAATAGAATAGAGTGTATAAATAATTTGGCATTACGTCTGATGTTAAAATAGCAAAATTAAGCACACATCCACAACAGAAGGTCTTTATTTCACTTCCTATAAAACGTACAAAGGTTTAAAAAAAGGCCATAGCGCTTTCGAGCATAAGTACTCTCTTCATCAGTGGCTACACGGAAATAAAGTTTGAATCGTTCATATATAGACCAGGTATAGCGACAAAATTTGCATAAATACAATTTACAAAAGAACTACGTTTAGACAAGGCCTCTTTTTGAAAAGACTTGCTTTTTGATGCGTTGTAATAACCCTCGTGATACTCTCCTTTTTGAATCCCTTTTTATTTATATTTACCGTGAGTCCGTTTGTAATTTTGACCCTGTTATGAATTTGAGTAACGCTTGGCGACTCATTCTCGACTCCATGCAATTCAAGCCTCTGCAAAGTTATCTTTGACGTCTTCCTCTTTGGTATTATGCTTGATTGCCAAACACCCCCTTTTTTTCGATTTTTGTAATTAAATTGTAATTTAATATGCTGTTCTTTTGTTGTTGAAATTTTTGAAACTCTAAAAAATTGTTTACGGTTCATCCTTGTCTAAACGTAGTTCTTTTGTAAATTGTATTTATACAAATTTTGTCGCTATATCTGGTCTATATATGAACGATTCAAACTTTATTTCCGTGTAGCCACTGATGAAGAGCGTACTTATGCTCGAAAGCGCTATGGCCTTTTTTTAAACTTTTATACGTCTTATAGGAAGTGAAATAAAGACCTTCTGTTGTGGATGTGTGTTTAATTTTGCTAGAATGGAGTGTTTGAGCACTAATATACATCAGGAGTACGATCCTATAGACTGGAAGAGCACGATCGTATACAATTTGACAGGCTTCCAGGGATGACAAATGTTTGACTATTTTTACTGTTTAGATCTCTTTCTCAAGGATCTATTTTGGGAAAGATCTAGAATAAAATGGATGTTACCTTGTGCAATTTATACATTTTGGTCTATTGGTGTGGAAAGATTGTCATGGCCAACAACAAAGCACTCTGCGTAAGTCATAGATCCTCCTCGAGGCGACTTCCGCGTGCCCATATCTTTGGCCTTGAAAGTACCTCAGAAGATTGGGTATATATGACTTAACTGGGCAACTTCTTGCTTTCATTCAAAATGTTGATTTTATTCGCTGTGGTAGCATTGGTGTGGCAAAAGGCAAGACTAGATGCTCTGTGGGAATTATTTCCCTCTCCCTGTTAATTATTATACACCGAACACCACATACCATTTGATCTTGTAATTAATTTAAGATTTGTGCTTCTGATTCATGCAGCAGTTCATCTTCGAAAATGGCATCTAGTAAATAGTTCAAAGTGCTACAGCTTTTTAATTAAGCCCGTCAAATTTTGTGCTCTGCAAAAGGGCCTGGCTCTGAGTGGTGAAACTGATTTTAACAAGTTAGTTTTCTAATGGATTTCAACTCTGCTGCTGCATTGACTAAATGTTTCTTAATCGAAGTTTTAGAAAATGAATCTTTAATATCGACCCATTTCTTTCAAAAACGTTCCTTTCGAGTTCAAACAATCTCACAAACATGGAACTGTGGCGGCTCCTTTCTTAATGAGAACCACAAATTTCAGTTTCATTAACTTCATATTAAGTTCGCTCCTGTGTATTTATTCACTTGGATAGCTTGTTTATCTTCCACTTGAGAGAAAAGTCAGAGGAACTAGAAAGAAATCCTCACAGAATCGCTGGAAAATACTCAAAACTGACAGTCGATTTCCGCTATACCAAAGAAAACAACGATTTTAATATTATAATGAAGCGACAAACCTGATTGGACACCTCCACATGGCGAGTGACGTCACCCACGTTCTTTATGTTCTTTTCCCTACAAAGTTACAGGAAACCTCTTCTCCATGGAAATTCCAATGTCGAATTTCGGAAAGAATTTCGATTTCCGTAAAAGGGGAGAAGAGAGAGTATATTCTTTTTTTTTTCTTTTTTTACTTCCGCGTTTTATGGGTCTGCAGACTTGAGAATGTTTTTTCCAAAATATGGTCATCAAATGGAATATTCGGTTGGTATTTGTCTGTTCTTTTTGGCCGTTTTACAGCCCGTTCGCATCAGAGTACTGGCGCTGTGGGAGCAGAAATAAAACAGTTGCAGCGGATTTGCTGGATTCAAGTATGGTATAGAATTTTAAATGGATGACGGTTCCAGAGATAGAGATGAGAGACACTGTACTCTATTTTTATGACGCGAGATAGAAAATTTTATCTCTCGTGTTTAAGATTTATAAAAGTTTGAGAGTTGTTTCCATGTCTGGGATTTGACTTAACAATGTACGGGGTTATCGAAACTTGAGCAACGTATATATAAGTACAAATAACACAATAATGTAGCATACAGCTGTTTCGAAGATACGCTGGATCCCCTTCGTCAGTGCAATAGAACCAACAAACCCAAAGTCCAAAAGAAGAATGAATGCAACAAGGAGAAACAGAGAGGGTTATATACCCAAGACCTGATCGACCCTGACCGAGAGGCTTGCCTATAAAGGGTTGCTTTTTCCTAGGCGCTTTTCCGGGCAGGAAAAAGCAACCCCAACACAAAATCGCCCAACAGACCATCCCACCCTACCGGACAGGAGAAGTCGCCGACTCCACCACGCAGCACGCCACCGCCCGGAATATCAAGGGAACAGCCCGCCACTGCCCGGATTACCAAGGGAACAGCCCGCCATCGCCCGGAATACCAAGGGAACAGCCCGCCACCACCCAGCCGAACGCGGCCAGCCGCCACTAGTCCCGAAAAGGAGCGCCGGTGGAAACGAGCGCCACCCCACCCAGCAAACCAGGGCCCCGCACGCAAAGGGACCAGCCAGGCAAACCGCAGAACGGCGACGCACTAGCACCATCATTTATTTTCTTAAAATTAAAAATGCAGGTCGAGTACATAATTCCTATATACCCAAAACCTGTATTAAGCGAGAACCAATCAAGAAGCAGCATAAAGAACAGTAAAACCAATCCGAAACGAGAAGTAACACACAAGATTAGCATACGCTAAAACACAATAGGAATATTCCGACAAGACGAGCCAAGTCCGAACAAGAATAAATGAGACTCAATAAGACGAAAAATATGTTAAAACGACACACATAAGAGACCCCTCTTCCCGGCCGTCCAAATGGTTGCTCGAGTCCTCTGGAGGAGTCGGACGGTCTGGGTCTTCAACACATAAGTGACCCCCAAAGGAATAGAACGGAAGAAGTGGGAAAATTTGCATGGCATTCCACCAAATCGAGGATCAAAATGAAGTAATGGACAAGTCATTAACTAAATTATTAAATTTTTTCTGGATGTGGAAAGCTTCAAAGAAGTCTAGATCATAGCTCTACTTACATTTTTGCATACAGGGCTCCTAGGAAAGTCATTTAAGCACCCCATAACTTTGTAATCAAAGCTTCATCAGTATTTACTTTAGACCTGTCAAGAGTAAAAGTGACCATACCCGACCGAGTAATAAACTTCAGAGCCCCCTAGTGGAGAAGTTGAAAATTATGAAATGAACTCGGCAACAAAGAAAAATAGACGAAAAAGAAAAGGTGATTATAAAGTTATAAACCATTACTAATATAAACACTTTGATTTATCTGTCTATCCTGGGTAACACTGCTACAATATGTTGCCAAACGTATTTCAGTCACGGATAAACATTTCAATTTTTATCATATAACCAGGGAGCTTTGCGTAGCATATGACATCAGATTCTGAAAGTGAGTCCATGATGTTGGCGGTCCGTTCCCTACATAATGCAATGACTATACTTCTTTCCCAGTGAAATTATGATATAATCATGAAGTTTTACGTAGTGTATGACTTCAGATACTGATAGTGAAGCTTTGATGAGATTTTATTTCTTATCATTTCATATATTTTTATTTGAGATACCACGCAACTCAGAGTGTCACGCTCATTTCGTTAACATGTTTAACCAAGGCTTAACTTCCCGCGCTGGCTTATCAACGGAACGCGGGATACAGTTAAACCTTAGTTTAACATTCAAAATAATTCAAGTTTCTTCCAACAAAAGTAGGAAATATTATTCTTGCGGGTTTCTAGTTTATTACTTTTAGGGCAGAATGCCCGCGGGTTTGACTGGACATAAGTTAACAAAAATGTCGCCGAAATAATAAAAATGTTTCCAAATTGATAAAAAAAAAATTCTGCCAAATTGATAGAAATGGCGATAAAACAATAAAAATGATGACAAAATTCATGAAAATTCAATGTCTTGGAAATAATATAAGAATCTACTATCAGAATAACCTTTTTTTTTCGGCCGTATCTCTTGGCAAGACTCGAATGATAAATTTTGGCGGCATGTAGCCAGCTCGGCAAGTTTTTAAATGTTGTCCAATTGATAAATATGACAATTAATCAATAGAATTGACGAATCATTTATGAAAATTCAATATCTTGAAAAGAACATAGTAAACAACCATAAGAATAATCCATTTCTTCGCCCGTCCGTAATGCTTCACGAATATTTTGGTAGGATGTCGCAAACTTGGCGACTTCTTTAAATATTGCCAGATAGATGTTGCCAATTTGATAAAAATGTCACCAAATTGATAACAATGACTCTAAATAAGAGAGAATGCTTTGCAGCTATACAAACTTATAAAACAAACTCAAAAAACTCAGAAACTGAATAATATTTTAATCGGCCAGGTGTCTGTGTACGCCGTGGCCAATATGCACTGTCAAGCACCTATGCGTGCTTTCTCAAGCTGATATTTCAAACTGTTTGCAAAGACGCAGCGGACTTATATGTTGCCTACATCAATGCCTTGTGCAAAGTTGACAGTTCGCCTGCGGCTTTCGAGAGAATGCTTTGTAAATTTTTATTTCCAACATATGACGGGCATATCAGGAATGAAACCCATTAAGCTACTCTTGTTATGAGCATTTAATCGAATTTTAAACACCGGGACATTTTTGCGCGCCGAGAAAATTTTAACGAAGCAGCCATAACCGTGACTGTCCGGGTAAAACTAGTCACCCTGGTTATAAGGGAATGGCTTCCTGTTCAGAAATGATAAAATAAATAACATTTGCATACACAGAAATGTAGTGTGGAGTCTGTTTAAAATGCTCTATGTCAGCCACAGTTCACACTTGAATTCCAGGAAAATTATACTAACACTGCAGGTGCCACTGTGTTAGAGGACTGGATGTTATACTTGTAAAGAGCTTTGCTGCCCCAACCAGGAATCAAACCCCGGATCACCGAACTGACCAGCCGATTCTCTACCGTTGAGCTACGAGGACGAACTTACCAGCTCTAATCTTTGAAGTGGACTCTGCATTCTCCACCTTCTAATGTCAGATTGGTGTGTCACTGACAGTCTGACTGACCAGCTCCTGCTATTTAACTCAAGTTAGCCTCCTGATGCTAAATTTTTATCCTCCAGGTTAGCTTCCTACATGGTCGTTATCCTCCTAATTTTGAAATCAGCGCTCCATATCCCAGAGTCAACTAAATCTGTGCTAGTCATACTAGGGCCACTTTCAGACCTCCAGACATTTTTGCACTTACCTACAGGGTTGATTTGATCGAGAGCCATTCTAAAGAACCTTGCTGTCCCAACCGGGAATCGTACCCTGGATCTCAGAACGTGCCAGCCGACGCTCTACCGTTGAGCTACTGGGACGAAATTGCAAGCTCTTATCTTTGAAGTGAACTCTGCACAACTCTTTGACAGGTATTATTGCCTTCCATACACGTACGAACTAAATTTTTAACAAAACAAAGTAAAACTCCTACTGTGGTTATGCACCTCTATTTCACCAAGGAGTCAGTAAACAAATTGAACTGCAACAATCGGGACATTTACAGCTTTCGCAATTTCAGATTGAACTGCAGCAATCGAGACATTTACATAAATATTACAGCTTTCACACCCATTGAAAAACCCAGGTTAAAATACTAAAATATCGAAATTATAACCACTATACTTCAAATAGAAAGATCAAGTATGCATAAGCATTGATTATGATGCACTTTCCAAATGAAATACAATTTTAGTTAAACATCTATAAAATGCGATACATTCGACCCTGATATATTTTAAATTGTCACAGTACTACAATATTGTTTTATATTTGAAAGCTTAAAACTTCATCTAAAAAAATGAACTTTATTCAAATGACGTCATCGAAATATAAATCGTCTGGCTCTCTATGTAAAAGCAATGAATATTTTCATTCATATCACTTATATTCCAGACTCCTGGGCTAAATCATTTTGCTTGAAAAAAATTCAGCAATTCTTTTACAATCACTTGTTTACATTCTGCATCTATTAAAATTAGGCTTCGTTGTTGAAATAATCAAAGTTGAATGATCATTTACACTCAAAAATATAATTGCGTTGGCCCAGAATCTAGAAGCATAGAAAATACAAAAAAATATAGCGGTTTTGAGACGGATGCAACACTCAATATAAATTTAAAAGAACTTTAAAAATCACGATTTTAACTCTAGGAAAAAAAGATGGATGCCCTATTACTTTCCTTATATACAACAATGTATAAGGAAAGTATTGTGACGGGGTCGAAAATTCGAATTCGAGTTTTCGACGGGAGAGCACGTTTCAAGCATCCCTGATCAGGTATCGAACATTTTTGAAGTGATGTCTGTCTGTGTGTATGTACGTGTGTGCGTGTGTGTGTGTCGTTGAGTCTGTGCAGGCGATAACTGACGAACGAATGGATCGAATCGAACAAAATTTGGTACAAAAATTACAATCCGTAAACACTGGAAGCCTATTGTTTTTATACGCAATCGAATGTTCAAAACCCCCCTAAATTTTCGACTGAAGTTTTGAAAAAATCGTCAAAAAATCAAAACCTCTAATAAAGTTACGCAAATAGGCATTTGCTATGTAATTTTTCATTAGAAAACGATTAGCCTAAATTTTAGAACGCTAACATGAACCGTTCTCGAGATATTGCACATTTTTCAAAAAAATTATTAAAAAAATCATATAAAATAAAATAAAAATATTTCCTATTGAGAAACATGTTCACTTTTCATATGTAATACCATACGATAAATTTGGTGACATCATTCTCGTGGATCTAGCTCGTTCCATTCATGAAAAAAGATACTTTGTGTAATACTTTTGTATTTGAACGCCAATAGTCATTTATCTGCTGCAAAAATAACTTATTTCCCCGTCCATAACGCTTGGCGAGATTCTGGCGACGAATTTGGTGGAATGTCGCCAATTTGGCGACTTTTTTAAATGTCGCCAAATTAACGAAAATCTCGCCAAATGGATAAAAATGACGCTAAATCAATGAAAATGATGACTCGTTGACGAAAATTCAATATCTTGGAAAGAATATAAATATCTACTATAAAAATAATGATTATTATTTTTTTTTTACTGTAAAAAGTAGTAAATTCATTGCATTATATAAGGAAAGTCATGTTCTGCCCACATCAGATTTTTTTATTTTGAAGTGGGTCGCGTGATCTCTTCATATTATATGGGTGTCATTACAATTTAATTTTTATTTAAAAAACTGCCGAATTTATTTTGCTGAAATTTTTTTATATATTTTATAGGATAATTTGAATATTTTCAAAAGTTTTCGAAGCAATGTGTGAATTTTAAATTCGCTTAAAAAAGGTTTGAAAAAATGGGTCCCACTGAGTTCAATGTATTTCATGTTTTCAGCCCGGGTTCAATCCAAAACTAATTGAATGATATTATTCATTTACATTCCCATGTCTCCCACAGACCGTCTCAACAACATACTAAAATTTCATTTTGATTAATGTCATTTTTACGGCACTTATCGTACGAACGGACAGAGACGGACAGAATGAACAAAGTCATAAACACTTTTGAACTATGTGGTAAAGTGTTAACATTCAAATCGCTGATATAAGGCTGCTAAATATATACAGGCTGGCGCAACAGGGACCATCTTGACTCCCAATTAAAGCGATGGTTGTACATGACGAAAAGAGGGATACTTTCTCGTCCTTTTCTCGGGATCTAAAGAAAACCAAAACATTCTAGTGCCTCTTTAATAGTAGCTCTTTATTCTAGTAGTTCTTTAATATAGCCCTACTAGAATGGACCTGCTTTACATTTACTACACAGTTAATGTACAATATGTTTAGAAGCATCATACCACGAAATAGTCGCGTTCGTTCACCTCGAAAGAAAAATAGACTGCAAACATGGGCGACCATTGGAGCGGGCACTTTCTTCCACCTCGACGGTCCAGGATACACAGATAGACATCAAGCTAAATAGGTTCAATAAAATAAAAGAACATTTTCTCAAAAATATCTTTGAGTTTGCCATGTCCTGGAAAAAGGTTCTATGGGCACCCATGACTGCAAATCCGCTCATGGTGACCGCACCAAATTAATTTAACCCATATATATTAAAACATTAAATATTTTGTGTTTCGCAAACGATAATAAGAATTTCCTCATATAGAGGTGAAGCTGTTTCCAATTAAAATTATAAGAAGGGCCATAGACAGGGGAGGGCAAAAGGAAGCATTGCATAGGGCTCCGGGATGTTTTGGCGGAAAAAAGCTGCATAAATAGTAATAAGGGAATGTCAATAACGTGTAAAATAGGAGGCAGTAAGTGGCCTGCATATTTGCTGCATAGAGTCCCGAAAATTCCGTCGGCCGACACTGGTTGCTGATTGCTAAGAATCAATTTCAAAGTATGGAAAAATATTTGATGGTAATCTGCGATGACATAGTCATGAACAAAGATATGAAAAGATTTTTAATCAATTTAAAATATGCTCGACAACCTATAAATATGCCAATATATGGTTCGAAATATATGTTACTAACCAAAAAAATTCTTGGGAATGCACAAAAATCTTTAGAATGGATTAGTCCTCTATATATTTTTGTGGTGGCGACATCTATTGGCATAAAGGTAAACGTATATTAAAGGAATCCCATCTAAAGCGTCCGAGCACCCAATGCAATCCCAAGGGCTGAAAAAACTCATTTATACTCATTCGACAATGCTAAATCCAAATCTGACATCCGTTTCTCAATTGAACCCTTGGATCTGGAAATATGACCTCTCAAAGTTTGGCCCTTTTTTCAATTTTATGTTTATAATATCAAGCCTAAGGCTTTCCTAGAACAACATAATGCAATCGCATGATCATGAGATTTGAAGAAAAAATCTGATGTGGGTAACACATGACTTTCCTTATATAATGTAATGAATTTACTATTTTACAGTAAAAAAATAGGTTTTCCTTATAGTAGATACTAATATTCTTTCCAAGATATCGAATTTTCGACAATTAGTCGTCATTTTCATTGATAAAGCGTCATTTTTATCCATTTGGCGAGATTTTCATTAATTTGGCAACATTTAAAAAAGTCGCCAAGTTGGCGACATTACGCCAAATTCTTCGCCAAAATCTCGCCAAGCGTTATAGACGGAGAAATAATTTATTCTTATAGCAGATAAATGACTAATGGCGTTCAAATACAAAAGTATTACTCAAAGTATCTTTTTTCATGAATGGAACGAGCTAGATCCACGAGAATGATGTCACTCAATTTATCGCATGGTATTACATATGAAAAGTGAACATGTTTCTCAATAGGAATTTTTTTTTTATGTGACTTTTTCATAATTTTTTTAATAAATGCACAATATCTCAAGAACGGTTCATGTTAGCGTTCTAAAATTTATGCCAATCGTTTTCTAATGAAAAATTACATAAGAAATGTCTATTTGCGTAGCTTTATTAGCGGTTTTGATTTTTTGACGATTTTTTCAAAATTTCAATCGAAAATTTAGGGGGGTTCTGAACATTCGATTACGTATAAAAACAATAGGCTTCCAGTGTTTACGGATTGTGATTTTTGTACCAAATTTGGTTCGAATCGGTCCATTCGTTCGTCAGTTATCGTCTCCACAGACTCACTGACACACACGCGCATACTTTCACACACACACATACTTTCAGACACACACACACACAGACATCCCTTAAATGTTTGATTCGTGATCAGGGATGCTTGAAACGTGCTCTCCCGTCGAAAACTCGAATTCGAATTTTCGACCCCGTCACAATACTTTCCTTACACATTATGTATATACGGAAAGTAATAAAGGGGAAACTGAATTTAGCTCATGGAGTCAGCGATGAGAGCACCTTCATGAGGCAGCTGAATATGAAAGTTAATATTGAGAGGTCGTAGTTTAAAAATGAATGAAGAGTTATAAGAATCTAGTTTAAAGATGAATTTTTAAGCTATGGAGTTAGAGAGACTTACTTCCTGTTTTATCTTCAAATTCGCGTTTCGAATAATACAATGAATGCAAACTTTGTTCATAGATAGATTGGTTGGAGTCGAATTGCATAACGCATCAAATTAGAGAGAGTTAGTCCCATGGAGTTAGAGAAAAGGAGATAAAACTCCTATGGATGAAACGTTTGAAAATACCATAATGCTTTGAGATTTATATCTAGGTGTCGCTCTTGTTAGTAAAGTAGCTGCTACTATTAGTTTATACAATAGAACGGCGTAGTATTTAGTATACGTATTTTTGATTATTTTTAAATTAAGAGTTCCCTAATTATGAGTATAATTCACCAGTATTTTTTCATAGTTGTAGGGTAAAGTACATAATATAGGGAGATAAAAATAAATTGAAAGGTAAAATTATTTAATACTTTGGAATAAACTGCATAATTTATTTTTATAAAATGGACAATTTAAATAAATAGTTTAGGCCTTTCGCCATAGAATGCATACAATGCAGGACTACTTATCTTATCTCAGCTTCATCTGAATGATTATCTCAAACGATATTGACGTTTTCTTAATATGGAGTTTTAACTCCTTACTTTCACCTCCATGGTTAGTCCCTTTTCTTCCATGGCATGGCTAGAAATTGAGAAGTTGGGGTAAAAAGTTTGAGGCATTAAACTTGATAAATTGGTTCGTTGAGCGTTTTAGGAGAGCGTAAGTTAATTGCGCTATGTTAAAGGTTAATATAGTATGTATGTTTGATGGGAGTCGTATAAGAAATATTAATATTGAGTGGAAAGGATTATGGCTTGTATGTGACTGTTGATATTAGGAGCGGATGAGAGAGTCGGCGGAAATCTTATCTCCGCCGTTTCCTGTTTCCCATGCATGGCCACGGAATACTTGGACGGGCGTAGCACACGAAGCCCGTGAACATTGCTAGTTTTAATATTTAACTTTCGCAAAAAAATTTTAAATATACATGGATTACGGTTCCATATATAATTGGAGTGTTTAACGTTTTCAAATCTGCCCTATTCATAAAAAAATTGTAAAACATTTTGAAGAACAAAAAAAGTAAAGTAGAATAGAATTTCAACGTACAGAAACGTTTGTGTTGGTAGTCTACGATTGCATAGTTATGAACAAAAATGACAAGACTTTTAATCAATTTAAAACATACTCGAAAACTTATAACCACGGTAATATAAAATTAGAAATAATAAATATATGTTACCAAAATTCTTGAATGCACAAAGATATCTTCAGAATGGATCAAGTCCTCAACACTTTTTGTGGTGGCGACATCTATAGGCATAAAGTTAATTGAATAGCTGATATGGATGAAATATTCATTGATTTTACAAAGGGAAGGACGATTTTTTTTCGATGAAGTTTTAAGCATAGAGCATTACTTGTAACTCCATGGTCTTAATTTTTAAATAAAATAAATTATTATAGTATTGTGATGAATGAAATGAATGGGAAAAAGTTATGAATGAAATGCTGTTTTTATAGAGATCCAGGAGTGTTATTTTTTCTATGACGTCATTTGAATGAATTTCAGTTGTTTTCGATGAAGTTTTCAAATATAATAAATTATCGTAGTATTATGATAGTTTTAAATATATTACCGAGGAATGTATCTCATTTTAGAGATGTTTAAACCAGGCAATTTATATTTCAATGCCGTCATTTGAATGAAGTTCATTTTTTTCAATGAAGTTTTAAGTTTTCAAATATAATAAATTAATATAGTATTGTGATAAGTTTTAAAATATTACCGAGGAATGTGTTGCATTTTAGACTTGTTTAAATAAAATTGCATTGAAGTTGGAAAGTGTTTCATAATCAATGCTTTAAGCATGATTGATCTTTCTTAGTTATTTTTATACCACTGCATGTTACCGATAACTTTCTAGAAGAAACTCCTGTGTATACTAATGCTGTCATGATTTTTTTTAAAGAAGCGTTATTGAATAGGTCATTTCTAGGCATGTGTATATAAAGTAATAATCCCATTTATTTATTTTTTTTTACCTGCACATTGCTATATTTAATGAAAAACTAAGTTATATTCACAATGCCTCCTCAAGAAATATGAAGAAATTTTCAAATAAACCACGAATGCTTACGCTACACAAGAGTTTAGAAAAAATTATATTACGAGGAAAGTTCAAAAGAAACATTTTAAAATTTACTTCTTTTCAGAGAATTTTTTGGTATTTAAATTATAATTAGTAAACATTAACATTATTATAACATATAAGACTAAGAGATCACACTTTCATAGTTTTGAGTAATAAATTTTAGCATGATTTTGAGGTACTATTATTTCAAATAGTCAAACAATACATTGTAAAGACACTTTTTTAATGTAAACAATATGAATATTGAAATTAGAAGAAAAAAGAAGTGAAAATTTTTCGATAACTTTCTGGATGATGTATACTGAACATAAAAGTAAATATATTTAAAAATATATTAATAAAATTTATTTGAATTATTATGATATGATAGTCTACTATAACGCTACTGTTTTTAATTTTCTGATTCATGTTGAAAGCGAGATAACCACACGTCTTTATACTTTCTAGTTAGTTCTAGCTAGGCAGGCATCAACATATACTGATGAACACCTAGGTTCTAAATAAAACAGCTTTTTATATTAAAATAAAAACCCACCAAAATAATTGAAGAAATAGTATCTTCTGTTACAAACCTAATGTGCGTCCAGTGATTGCTTGTACAAATAAAACAATCTCATGATGTCATATGAATCCTCTTTATAGTCAAAAACAGGATCCCCATTAACAATTACTTATTATTGTCCTTGGGGGTTTCAGACAAATAAAAGGGGCAGGAGATGCAAAGGTTGAATTGTATATAGGTGCCTGGAGTACATAAACTATTTATAAAAAATCCAATATGTTGTTGTTGAAACACAGACCGTCCGACCTACCAGAAAGGGTGTAAGGTAACCAGAAAGGTGTAAGGTCCAATATGTTGTAAAGACCCCCTTTTTTTATAAATCTGAACCATTCATCCAATAGCCTTCAAATTTGGCATGCAGATACAGTGATCCAACAGCAAAGCACAAGTATAAATAATGACATAAATATATATTAAGACATATTAGTAATGGTATCATTTATTGTTTTATTCTGTGATTTTAATGAAGATGTTACTTTTTAGCCATTTTTACAAAAATAACACTTATTAAAATTTGAAACTTCTTTATTAATATACCTAATTCATTTTCATAGAATTCGCACAATTACTAATTCTGTAACATTCATGAAATTAGTACAAAATGAATATACAGTGATCTGTCATTAAGATTGACAGTCAATGACCAACATTTATCGTACGTATTAACGAGAGTCCATAAATCTGAAGTAAAATAGTAATAAAATTGTGAAACGGTCATGAAAGTTTGTTATCCTCAATTTTATTGATACATTGAAAAATACAACCTTAAAAAAAAGACAGAAAAATTTGTTCAAAAAATTTTTAATATGTATAATGAGGTAAATATGAACAAATAATAACGTTCGAAGCATAAACAAAATTTAGTTGTAGTTAATGTTAGTATTTTTAAAATGAAGTAATCTTTAGTGTTTCTTCTGGGTAAACACTATTTTTTAAAGTTATTATCAATTTTAGTCAATTGCCCGGAATGTATGTTTGGAACATCTTCTACTGATTGAAAAATTAAATAAATGTTGTCTATCGTAACGAATAAATGAATGTATTCAGCAATGTTTATAACATGCAACGTCCATAGACCCTAATAGGGGAATCCATATTTGTACGTAATAACGAGGAATCCGTCTTAAACAGGTGCCATCTTAACAAGAGTCCACTGTATATATATATATTTTTTATCTTTCATCAGCAAGTTTAATTGTGATTTAAGGATATTGGGGGTTTTAAAATTTAAAAATCTGTGTACAACTTTTAATTAGAATGTTTTAAAACTCCTAATTTAAGTTTGGCGTAGAAATTTCAAAGCATATTTTAATGAAATATGATATACCATATTTTGTAATTGGATGGTTATGTGTTATAAAGTATGAATTTCAAAATTTTATACATAATGATAGAATTTTCTTGTGTACAGTTGTAGAAGATAAAAAAAATGATTTTTTTTTCTTTCAATACTTTTTAGTTAAAATGAAAATATATACAATTTGATGGGTACCAATTACAATACAAGAAAACACATTGGCGTTTCTTTCCTATTGGTCTGTCTACACAACCCAAATTTCGTACAAAAGTAGCTTGTTACATGAATGTAAGAACAACTATGTAATGTTTTTGGAAAATTTACCCATGTTGTACATGTAAGTACATTTTGTACTATGTTGTAATATCTAAGTACATTCCATAATTCAGTGCATTACAGCAGTTTTGAATTTATCCAATTAACTCCAAATTAAGTACACTGGGATAATTTAAAAAGAAAGTCATATTCAGTTTGATGTGAATGTGCTATGCTCAAATTACGTATTTAAAATCTAAATTATAGTTAATAAATATGCCTATATGCAAAGAAAATCACGAGTAAATAATGTATATAGTATATCCACTTGTTTTTCTTTTTATCGGTAATGAAACAGATGATGGTATTTTATTTCAGGTACTTGATATTATAAAAATAAAATATTTTATAGAAATCTGATGAAAAACACAAACAATATTATGTAAATTTTGTTATAGCGTTATGAAAATACTTTATAATGGAATTGAAGGTATACTTCAAAACTGTATAATGTTCTTCACTAAAATTATATTAAAATTTATTCTAATTGTTCAATTTGTTCTTGAGATATTGTGTCCACACACAAACATACATTGTTTGCACATAAGGTGCACCATTCTAAGACGTTTTTGGAGGAGGGGGCAAAAGTTGTAATGTTCCAATGATGGAAATATGATTCACCATGGAAAATTATATAAGAAACACAATAACTTGGATATCCTTATGGGGTGCAACCCTGTTACACATACTGACATAATTTGGTATATGTTATGTATATAATCACAAAACCCACTTATAAAGAGCATCCCCAAAATTTGGAAAACCAGAATTCATGGATCAGTTTTTCACTTATTGTGCTCGTCAACATGGAATAGCCAATATCTGCAATGGCAGCAAAAAACTTGTTATAAGTCACAATTTTTGTTAACTTCCATGAGAACTGACAATATAATAAGAGCTATAACTGGTCCATGATGCTGATATCTGTAATGGGAGTGTCTTCCAGATGTTATGTGTAGTTCAGTGATGCTAAAAGTGTGTAAATCAGAAGAAAAGTATGCAAATATTTGATTCCAGTACTTTCCTTATGTATTAAACTCAAAGCTCAAACTTTTACATCGTTTGTACGACATATATTCAGTTATGAAAAGATGCTTGTATAAACAATTTTACACAACAATTATAAAAAATTTCCATATTGCCTAATTTCTTTTTTTAAATACTAAATATGTATTCATCAGAAAATACATATACTTTCCTATTTTAATATATAGATTTATAAATATAGAAAAAAACCATAGGATTATACATGAACTTGACCGATTGCACTTTGCGGTACAAAATGCTCACTACAAGCATTTTTTTTCCACTTTCCTTAATTTTATAATCTATATGCAGGGCAAGAAATTTCAGTTCAGAGTTTACTCGCCAAAAGAGCTGTTCATTCAGCAGTTTAATATAAATAACATTGAATAATCTGTTTGTCATTTCTTATTGAAGACAAAATTGCATTAAATAAAGCTTAATATGCGGACTTTTTAAAAGTTATTGTGTGATTTGGTTTATTGCAGTTTGGAGAAACATTTTAAGAACAAATTTAAACAATTTTCAGCCTACAATAGCTAGCTTTATGTGGTATATGAATAATTGTGCAAGAATATTTAATGGAAATATATACCCAAGAAAAAACAAATAGATCACTTCTACAGAGTTAACTTTTATACATAATTATGCATATTTTCTCTTGCATATATTCATTAATAACTAATACAGCAACAGAACAGCCAACCCTTTTTATATATAAATGAGCCAGCTGCTACATTACTGTACAAGTTTATAACTCAATATATTAGTAATAAAAGCCTTGCAACATGGGTGTTTTAAGTGCATAAAACAAACACAAACTTTGATGACACAGATATGATTACATAATGCAAGGGCAGATGTCAACAAAGTAATTTTAAATTCAACTTACCCAATTCCTTTAGCAAACATCCAAATGCACATATTGTGCATATATGCTTGTAGCAGCAATATCAAATTTATTCTTTAAAACACATCTTTTTATCAATATTTGTGCTAAATAATCTTAAAAGAAGATAAATTTAGATATATCCTACTAAAATTATGTACTAAATGATTGTAAACTTTAAAAATCGTCAGTAATATGTAAACTGATAATTGACAAGAATGGATGCCATGCAGTGGAATCGCGAATGTGACGTCACATGAAACTCATCTATTGGTGACTTGTGAAATGTCTTTGCTGAGGGTAATAACTAGTAACATGAGGGTGATATGGTGGTATTAGCATGATTATACTCAATGGTTTATCTACAATATTTGAGATGCAGAGACAAACAACTCAACTAGATACACAGAATTTCATATTTTGTTTGTTCGCTTTGAGGATTTCAGTATTTTGTTTCTAAAATCGTTGTTTCGTCTCTAAAATAACTCAAAAATGGATTCTGCGATGGCATTAAGGACTTGGGAAATGACGAATAATATAGAAAGTATACAAAGTGTTGATGATATTTATTGCTATGATAAGAAAATCCAACAAGATATACTGACTGCTAAACCATGGGATCGGGAGTATGATTTTCTTCCCTATCAAATAGCTAAACATTTTTTCATTTCTTGTCACTGTATATTTGTATGTTTTGAGAAAGTGATTCCCATGATAAGATGGCTTAGAATAGCCAGTAGTGTCACATTTTTTTTAAAATTTAACAACTGGTTTATTTTCTGATTTGCCAGATATTATACTTCATTTTTTCTTTAAATATAGCTCGTTCTATAAAATTTCAATAATGATTCTGCTACAAATGTTGTCATAAGAAAACAAAATATTCCTTAACTGAAATGGATGTATCACATCATAATATCGGAATGAGACCTGTACTGGGTAATTTCATTGTGACTAACATAACATTTGAATGATTTTTTTACATGCACTAACTTTATTTTTATCCTAATACCTTAAACAGGGTGTTATTCTTTGGGCAGGTGGTTTTATGTAGAGAAATGCAAAACTAGTATTTAAAATTGTTTATATGAGCATTCAGAGAGTATTTTGATCAATGTGACTAATATAACAGGTTTGTAACACTAGGATTTTGTATTAATTTTTATAGTCATTATCCTCTAAAACTAAAACAACAATATGATTATTTCCTTTTGAAAATGTCTATGTGAAAGGTTTTTGTTCTATTACTATGCACAAATTTCGCATACATTTCAAGGATAATACAGAGAAATAATTTTTAATAAACCTTGCCTGTGACTAACATAACGTGTAAATATACTTTAATTTCAGAGTATTACAGATAATATTTACATAAGTGTAAGAATGCAAACAGTGTTTTATGATGTGTTTACATGTAGAAAAATTATAGTTCAGTTTTATGTGTGAAATGATAATGTCCACGAGAATTTACAGTCGGTTGTGATAAAACTTTAACAATTTGTGTTGTTTCAACTCAAGATTTGTCCTCAATTGTGGAAAACACAAAGGTTGCCTTAGTACTTTTCTTCATGAACAAGACCTCATAATCATTCTTATGAGTGTCGAAAACTTGTCCAACATATCTTTTTTTTTTTACTTTACAGTTATAAATTCAACAATGACAAAATCACCCAATGACACAATGGTTTTTGGGGACAGTTCAGAGGCAGAATCTACTTCAAAATTATTCATAGTGAAATCAGTTTGTTTCCAGATTTTCTTTTAAGGTTACTTCGTGTATGGGAACATCATCTCCTGTATTCTGATATAAAGCTAATTTGAATTCTCCCATATTAATAATACATCATGAGGACTGAATACCTTCTACTGGATTGACATTTTCGAACAATGCTTTCAAATCCTTTTTCTTTCCTATCATGCCAATTTCACTGATGAACAAACATTTTGTTTTCATTGTCATTTTTCCCAGTTCGAGAAAAAAGTCTTTTGCATTGCACACTATAGCTTTACCTCTCAAAACTCACATTGCACTACACAACAGCACCTACTCTATCATGTGGACCTTTTCTGTGATATGGTTCAATAAAATTCCATGACCTGTAAACATTTGAAGAAGTTAACTTCATCATAGAGTATCTATTTTTAAAATGAGCAGCAGCTCCATCTGTCCACAAGATCACAGATTCTACATTAATCTTGTAAGTTATATCTTGTTGTTATTTCTTGTAAGTCATTTATAATTTGTTAATTAAAAATGTTAACTTCATAAGCAGAGTGCTTGTTTGCATCGGAAATTATTGCATAACACTGTGTCTGTATATCTTCAGAAGTAATGTGCCGAAAATAAATAACAGCAGTATAAATTGTTACAGAAACTCCCTGTGTTGCATTCCAATGTGCCTCCATTACTTCATCCTGATGTTTAATATAATAATTTCCAGCAAAATCAGTTTGTAGAGTGATTTCCCCTATGCTTAAGTTTTCCTTTTGCAGCTCCTCGACTTGTCTCCAAATGTTATATTAATGTTTTAAAATATTTTTAGTTTGGTCCATCAATATTTCTGTAACTTGTTTGTAAGTGATGAACACCAATTCAAGTTTTCCATTCTTCCACTGATAAAATGAAATACTTTCATCATCATTCCATAATATTGTCTCTGACTCGACAAATTTCTTTAGCTGGCTTACACCACTGAGTTCACATGTGTTTCTCATACAATTAGCAGATTTTCTATCTCAATCAGTTCTTAAATCTTCTTTGGTCCGGGGTTAAATTCAGAAGTGGTTAAAAGACTTAAATTCTCACAGTAGATACAGCAGCAAACTCTGATTTTGGTTGAAGCCAATTGTACTTCCTCCGGATGCAGTTCACAAAATTTTGATACTTCTACTGGGTTTCCAGGATTTTCTTTTTTATATAAGTCATAGAGTTCTTTTAAAGTGTACATTAATAGGCGTTTCTGCACTTTTTCCTTTTCCCCCAACTTCATTTTTAATATTTTTGTATTCCTTCTTCCCAGAAAATGGTCTTGAAATTTCATCTCTTCTATAAAAATTCTTTACAGCACTTATTATTTCTTTAGACAATGCACTTTTCTTTTTAATATCATCCACAGTAACAGCATTCAAAACTTATTCACTACTTTCTCTTATGGTTAGCTCTTTAATAACAGCAAATCATTTTCGTGGACTGCTAGGAAGAGCTACAGACACTCGTTTCATTGCTTTTCCAAATGTCTGACGTGTAGTGAATGGTGACTTGACTTGCATGTAATCATTGTTTCTTCTTCCATTACTTTTTCCTTTGCATTTTTTCATCGTCATCTCATATTTTTCATTCCGCTTTGAGATTCCAATCTGTGTTTTTTCTTATAAATTTTATCATACTTTCGACTTACTCTCATTACTTTCATTCCTCTTCTAGCCCTTTCTCTCTCTGCAAGTTTCTTTTCTTCACTTTGTCTTGCACGGCTCTTCCTCTTTCTTTCCACAGCAGTTTTAGCCATATTAGTTTTTCAATAAAGGATTTCCTCACAATACTTTAATAAGCAGTTGAAAATGTCAAGTCTGATGTTAGATTTTATGTAGAATCATAAAAATTACTTTCTTTATGAAGACAAGTTCCAGGTCTAATTTCTAAAAACACTTTTTCAACAATTAGATAGATCAAGTTTTAATATTATGCACAAATTTAAGATTTACAATGATTAATTCATCCAAAAAACTATGAGAAACAAATATATGTATATTACATATAGACGAAAAAAATGCACACAATCTTACAAATGAGATGTTAAGATTTAGTTGACTTCATAAATTATTGTGTTATGTTAGTCACAACCAGTGGTGTTATGTTAGTCACATGTACTGTTGTCAGAAAAAAAGAAAATTATTTATGTTTAATTGCATCTGTCTAATGGCAGCAATCACATGAAAGACATTAAGTAAGCAAAAAAAGATTTTTTATGTATTTCTGGGGAGAGTTAATTGATGTTTTTGTGACTAACATAACTAGTGAATCGGATTACACACCATCTATCCTGACATTAGTAAGTTCATTTCCTAACAAAAAATTCTTTGTTTTTTCCTCTATTTAATAAACTAATGTTTCAATGGTAAAAAGATTTTTTTTGCTAGTTGTATTTTTGATGATAAAATATAAGCCTGAAAACTTAGAAAAATGACAGACATTTTGGTTAATTACATATGTCTTATTTGTTGCCATTTTATGTAAATTTGAAGTAATATTTTGTATGAACTATAGTTAAATTCCAAAAATTTGAAAAATTATCTTTAAAACGATATATAATACAATATATATGCTGAAAGGTAAAAAAATGACCTTTGGGTTGACAGTTCCATATATATATGGAATTACCCTACTCACTTAATTGGACTGCACATTATAGGCCAGTTCACATCGAAATTGAACGTTATAGAAGTTTTTTGATTTTCTAGGTACTGTTGGATAAGTAATAGTATTATAACTTTTCATTTAACTGAAGTAGATATGTATATTTGTTGCATTTCAAATTCTTGAGACTCTTAACTACTAAATGTCACAGTAATCGTAGCATAAAATTTAGCATATTTTTTTTGCAGTACATTTTAATTTCTACCATATCGGGCCGGGAACAACTTTAGTATACAGAATCTTGGCAAAATCTGCCATTTTTATGGCAAGCAAAAATGTTGCCAAGGAAGATGGTGTTTGAAAAATGATTACAAATGCCATGTTAGGCTTAGCATGTAAACAATTGAAAATATATAAATAAAATTCAAAATTACATAAAAAAATGTAAATATCATATGAAAACGAAAGATAACACATGTGAGCACTGTGAAAATGGATAAAATAATGTAAAAATAGAAAATTTACATAGTGTCGAAAGTTTGCATAGTGTACTCTGTCGAAAACCACAATGCAGAAACAGTCATTTCTGCAACAGTTGATCTGTAGCAAGTCGAACATAGATCTATGCCCACTTCGAGCTCGCTGTCTCTTCCATTAAAAAACCACAGAATCCGAACCCACTAGCTGTTGGAAGTCATACGTAGCAACAGGTGTTCCACAGCTCATACAGCACATATTTATATCCACTGCGCAGGCCAATGATACTTATTATTTTGAATCACTTGTCAAATACATTATTGAAAGCCAGAAAAGTATTTTTTGCTCAGAAACAAAAAAGTTTGGCATCTAGAAAGGTAAACACAGAATAGTATAGCTGGTAATGAAGATATAGGTTGATCTTTTAGTCTTAATCAGCATTATATTGATTAAGAATTCTATCTGATCCTATCCTGATTGAATAGTAACAAAACTGTCAGCATGACTTTATGTTGGGTAATGCTTTAATGTAAAAGCTTGTTTAAGGTAATGCAACAAAGGAATGTTTTTCAACTTTAAAAAAGAAGACGTGTAATTGATTCTACACTTGAAAAAAATAAATAGAAAACTAAAAATGTAAAAAAAATACTTTTCTGCCAAACATTATTGTGCTTAAGTTTTCCTATTATAGTGCCAGAGTAGCCACTTTATATTTACTACTCATTGTTCATAAATAGTGGCTAATGAAAATAAAATATATCAGTATTTGCAACAAAAACTTAGTATGTAATAGGGATGCAACGGATATCCGGTAAACGTCCGGTTTCCGGCTATTAAGCCGGATATTTGGCAGTAGCCGGATATTAGGATTATCCGATCATATAAATAATATGCAAAATAAGTATTTTTAATAACTCAATTAATAGTAATATTAAAATTTTCATGTATCTCAATTTTTATTATAGTTTCTGAAACTAAACCTTCACTTATACATAGGTAATTGCCAACATGCCAAGTTTGTTTTACACTAAATATAATAAGAATTAAATTATTTTTTTCCAAATGTGGTATTCTCAAATATTTCATTACTTAGTGATACGTGATGAGATAAAGATTATTTAAAGAAAAAAAAGGTGGTGGTGTGTGTGTGTGTGTGTGGGGGGGGGGGGGGTAGTATTTTTAGAACAATCTTTTTTGGTGAAAATGAATTCAATTTTAATATTAAGCTTATTTCTTTCCCCTAAAAATTTTATAATTAATTTATTAACATTACAGCAAATTGTAATGTTGGAATTAAAAGTACTTTTGATTTCTATTATTTATCAAGTTATCTGTGATATTATATAGGAATTTAAAGAGTGATAAGGTTTTTAAATTCTTAGTTGCTATAATCAAAACTGGAATTTTATTTTAAGCAGTGCTTACTAAATATTAAGAAGTTAACAAGTGTAATTATGTTAATAAGCAGTTTATAATCATTAAGTATATAAACGCTTAAATTAAACTTTAATAGCCATTTTAAAAGTTTTAATAGTCTAGTGGCTATTGCTGGTTTTGATTTGTATTAGTTGCTTTAAAATATAATAATAATTTTAAAATATGTATTTCTTCTGAATTCAGAATTTAACTTAGCTAGATAATCATGTAAAAAAAACAGACAAATGAGAAGGAAAATTAAATAGGAACAGTAGCACAACCAGAAATTTTTTCTTGGGAGGGGAGTATGCGCTCTAAAGGGTTACAATCTTGAAATGAGCACAAAAATTACTATTTCTTCATATAAATTAAGGGCTTCTGGAGGAGGTTTTTTTTAACTGTAAAAACCACACCCTGGTTGCACCTATGAATAGAAATAATGAAATAGTATAATTATTTAGGATTTCTAAGAGAAAATTATACTGTTGGCCAGATGTCTGGTTTTAAATTCAGGTTTAATATCTGGTATTCGGCCAAATTAACATCTGTTGCATCACTAGTATGTAATTTATATAATTCATTGAATTTTGCAATTTAATGAATGAATTAGTTCACAATGTAAAATGCAGTGCAAATCAAGATAAATTAGCATATGTACTTTCTTAAGTACAAGAAATCTGGAACTAAACTGAAGAATGAAATCCAGTTGAATTTTAAAATGCACAAATGCTGATTTCTCTTGATCTGCATTGCATTTTATGGTGTGAACCAGTTGATAATTGATTGTGTGTAACGTCACATTCTTTACTTAGTCCTTCCATTACCGATAAATTTCAAATGGTTTACCACTTTATTTAAGGTTTTTTGTAAACTAGATTGAAAATATTATAAATTGCACTTTCTTTAAATACTCTATTTTTTTGCAGAATTTTTTTAATTTGGTTTTACTGAATGTGTTATCAAAAGGAGCAAATGCAGTATGCTATCTCTCTAAAATGCCTTTAGTATCCTTAACAGCACAGATCTATGTCCTTACTTCTCAAATTATTAAATTATACAAACTGCTTCTGGTATTGGTAAGCAGGTATTAGTACCCCAGTATTAAAAAAATATTGAAATTTATTCTGAAATTATTTTTATTAAGATATTAATGTATTTTTCTTTCATATAATTCCACAAATATATAATATAAAAAGTTGATTTGTAATAATTATACATCTTTAAGTTAAATGTTTCTTTAATTCTGTTTTCAGCCCCCACTTCTTCAAGGACATTAAGATATCTGCCCTTGCACTTCTTAAAATGGTAATGCACGCTAGATCTGGAGGAACATTAGAAGTTATGGGTATGCTGATTGGTAAAGTTGACTTAACGACTATGATTGTCATGGATTCCTTTGCATTACCAGTTGAAGGGACAGAAACTAGAGTTAATGCTCAGGCACAAGCATATGAATATATGGCAGCTTATACTGAAAGTGCGAAACAGGTATATAATGAGCTAATTCTATTATGAATAATGTAATTATTATTTTCTCATACTGCAATATAAATTATTGAACAAACATTGAACAAAGTATTGAACATTAAAACATTTAGTGCAAAAATATTTTTTGAGTGCTTTGGAATCATGTCCATCTGTGCTAAACTAGCAAACAAAAATAATTTTTTCTAAAATCTTTGAAGTTATTTTAGCTTTTTCAGACATTTTCTAGCTAAATGTCAACTGTGACCTTTTTAAATATCCATATGAAATAAATATAAGTTGTTAATCTGTGAACTAAAATTTTTTTATTGCAATAAGCAATTTTTGTACAAAAAATGATAGAATCGTGGAACTGAAATCAAATCCTAATCACCTATGTCTGTAATCAATTCATGTTACATCTGAGAAAATATCTATATAATTGTGTGGAAAATGTCAGGTTGGTGACGACTTTGGCTTTTTAGCTAGAATTGCAGCAGATATTTCTTTTAGCAAAATTCTAAATAAAAGTAATGGAATTTAAACGAGAGACAAGATGATTTTGGTCCCTGCCAGGTTTAAACTCAGGACCAATAGCATAAAAGACAGACACTATAAGGTTAGACCTAGCTTTAGGCCTGAACTTATAATTCGAGTACAGGTTCCTTACATGGCCGATTGAAGTTGTAAGAGAAATGGTGAAGGCCACCCCTAAAGCCACATATTCCCCAGCACAGGCACTATTGGCAGCCGGTAAAGATTGTCATTCAATTATGAAGTTGCATAACGTGAATCATTTTCAACCAGGAGAGAAACGTGGGATGCACTTCTTTGCTCTGTGTGGGTGTGGTACTATCATCTCGTTTTGGTTGCATGCTCTACTTCACCTATTCCCCAGTGCAAACACTGTCAGCAGTCGGTGAAGTTCGTGCTTCAATCGTCCAACTGCGTAATGTCAGTATTTGTCAACTAAGAGAGAGGAGTAGGATGCACCTCTGTGCTCTATGTGGTGCTGCCATCTCATGTTGGCTGTGTGCTCTACTCAGTCCAGTTCATCACTGTTAGAAACAGTTGATTTTGTTCCCAGCCAGGTTTGAACTTGGAGCCATAAGAATTCAAGACCAACACTATAGACCAAAAGCTAGCTTTGAGCCCAAACTTATATTTCGGATACAGGTTCTTAGCATGATTAATCAAAGTTGGAAGTCACAGAGTCGCTATTGCCACAAAACCTTGCATATGTGTATGACTGTGAGGTTAGGACATAAGTGTAGTTCATCCTTTTATTTTGTAAGTTACATTGTAATTCTTGATTTAAAATAAATGTTTATTTTAGAAATTACTCATCGAATCTTGCTTTCTGTTAATGGTCCAGATAAGATATGTACTCTGCTGTGCTGAATTTACACAAATACAAGTCATATTTTGACTGTTTGGTAATCTTAAAAGATAGATGATGAACTGGCTATGTTTGGGATATGGGCCTTTAAAAATCCATAGAGATATTTTAAGAATCAGCAGAGTCATACATTTTAGTTATATAGCGGGAGCCGCTGATAAATTAAAGTTGACAAGGAAGTTTGCTAATTCTCAGCAGTTGTCACTTAAGCCTAACAGGCACATGATAAACAGTGTTTAGTTACTTATGTTTGCCTATTTGGGATTTAGTTGCTACTTTGCAGACTTTTGTTTTTATCGGCACAAGTTGGCATTTCTGTTCATCATGTGCAGTTAGAATAAGCCGGTGTACAAAGATTGCATGCAATTTTCATGCTACAAATAAAATTTATTTTATTATTTTATATAACTACCATGTTTTCACTCCCAGGCAACAGTGAATACATAATAAAAGATGTCTGTGTGTGTGTGTGCTGTTTGTAGCAGGAAATCAAAGCATCTTACGACCATGAAATTTGGCTCACTGCCACTTCAGGAACTGAAGTCTACAGTCCCGATTTCTCACCACCTTTTAACATTAAATCTATTACTTCTTCGCTGTCGAAGATTCACAATGTTCCGAGCAGTTTGGTAGACATTTAGTCCCGAGGAAAAACATCTAATCTCACCAAGTGCATTTATATTTTTTAATTTTTTAAAGTTCAAAGCAGATGATTTGGAAATTAGTGCTGTTATCTGTATTATTTAAGTAGCGGATGCTTATTTATTGGAAATATGAAAATTATGTTGTTTGCAGAAGATATGGCCAATGGGTCTAATTGTACTGGTGTGTTTGAAATTAAGATTTAAATTGTGCATTTTTAGTTTAAATATAGAACATAGTCTCTACAAGTGACTGGTTTCAGTTTTGTGATTTGTAGGTGGGGGGGGGGGGGTATCATTGCCGCTGCACCAATGTACACATATTGCATTTAATTTTTGCTGTTATTCATATGAATAACATTTATTTGATTTGTTGTTTTATATAACTGCTCTACTTTAACTTCCGTGCAGTGACAGGTTCATTTTCTAGTAGTGTAAAAATGTATTCACTTTAAAATTGTGTAAAAATTGAAGTTTTTATCCAATTGTAACCAAAATAGGAGATGATACATGGCAAAGTATTCTAAATCATCATTCAAAATTACAAATCATATGATGCTGTAGGTATGGTACTAACCTGAACAGAAAGCCTCTATTTTAAAATGATTTTATCAGCGTCTGAAGTTTTTTTTAATATAGAGATAAATAAAAGAGTGATGATGAGAATATTGAATTTATGTTAGATATGCAATTTATGTTTGTGAATAAACAAGGTTAACATATAGTTTATTATAATCCAAAGAAATAATAGAAATATTGTAACACCCAGAGAAAACCAAAAATTAAACATATAAGAAAGTAGTAAACAATGTTAGATTGATATACTTACAAATTAGTAATTGAAACAGAAAAGATAAATCCTGGGCAGAAAGCACCATGACTTTCTAATCCATAATAAAGTATAAAAATGCAACATTCAAGTGTGAGATGCATAAAGCAGCGTATAAAAATGGAACATTTCCTAATAGCTGGCACTTAAGGAATAAGTAACAGATAACAATGATAAGAATTCTAAAATAGAAAAATAAAACAAGGCAACCATTTGGATAAAGTGGAATAACACTAGACTTAAGATGGAGGTCAGTTCAGATAGATTCTTCATCAAGGCCGACTAGCCATCCAAATTAACCAAGAATAATGCTTGTTTCTGAATCCAGATATAGTTAACTGTGGACTCTATATACTCAGCCAACAAGAATAAAAATTGAAAAATTATAAAGAAATCAAATAATTACACGAGAAAAATGTCCACGTGCTTGTAGAAATATACTGCTGTTGCGAAAAATGCAAATCAACTGTTGTCACTTGTAAGAGATAATAATCGGTGTTGCCAATAAGAAGAAAAAGTAGAAAATACCCCTATAAATACAGCTAGTATAAAGTAAAGGAAAGGCGTTAAAAGTATATTAAGAAATAAATTACAATGATATGTAAAAATAATATAAGAGAAATATAATGATTAAGCTAAAAAATCATAAGAAGGAGGACTAATTTAAGAATGTTTAACAAATTTAAACTTTTTCACTATACCAGTAACTCGATATACTGGGTAATTATATAATTTACTATTATTTTTAAGGTGATTATATTTTTTATCAGATAATCTAAATATTCTGACTAATTGATTAAGAATAATATTTTTAAACAATTGAATAGAGTTACAAAAATTAAGGGGTAATATTTTATTTATATTGAAATAAAATTTATCTTTTTTAACACTTTCCAACATAGTTGAAAAGTATTTATGACTTTGGTCATTCAGTCTGTCTGTACGCTCATGATAACTGCTACAAAAATGACTTTATCAAAATGAAATTTTCTTATCATGTTCAGACAGTCTGTTGGACATAAGAAGATAATATAAATGAATAATATCACCCAATTAGTTTTGGATTGTACCCAGATTGAAAAAGTGAAATACATTAAAACCTATGGGACCTAATTTTTCAAACATTTAAACGAAGTTAAAATTCACAAATTGCTTTGAAAATTTTAGGATGTATCCAAATCCCATAAAATATATATATATATATATATATATATAAAAATTATATATATATATATATATATATATAAATAAAATTGAGTAAAATATATTTGGTAGTTTTTTAAATAAAAATTATAATGATTACACCCATATTATATGAAGATATCATGTGACCCACTTCAAGATAAAATATGGCATCCATTTTTTTCCCAATGATTTTTAAAGTTTTTTAAAATTTATATTTAGTTTTGCATCTGTCCTAAAATCGCTTTATTTTTGCGTATTTTCTGTGCATCTATGTTCTGCGCCAAGCCAATGCAATTACAATATTTTTGAGTTTAAATGATCATTACACTTTGATTATGTCTACAACTAAGCTTAATTTTAAAGAATGTAGAATGTAAACAAATCAAGCTGTAAGATGAGTTGTATAAGAATTGCTGAATTTTTTAACGCAAAATTATTTAGCGCTGGAGTCTAGAATATAGGTGACATGAATGAAATATTCGTTGATTTTGCATAGAGAAATAGATGATTTTATAGCATTGCGTTTTTCGATGAAGTTTTAAGCATAGAGTTAGAAAGTACGTTTACCTCCATGGTTAAGTTTTTAAGTAAAATAAATTATTATAGTACTGTGATAATTTAAAAAATATCACCGCTGAATGTATCGCATTTTAGAGATGCTTAAATAAAATTGCATTTTAGTTAGAAAGTGTTTCTTAATCAGTGCTTTATGCATGATTAATCTTTCTTGTTATCATATAAATTAGTGATTATCTTATTGGATGTGCGGCAGCAAAAGACATCTATCAAAGATGCCACACGGAACTTGTACCCGAATTATAAGAACAAAGGAGGAGCTAGCTTTTGCTCAGTGATTATAATGTCGGTCTTGTAAGCACTAGGTCCCGAGCTCGGGACTGGCGACACACAATCGCCACAGTGATGACTGGACGTTTGAAACACGCAACCTTCCTCTCCAACGATTTCGCCTCTCAACATGAGATGGCAGCACCACACGGAGTCAGAAGCCTTGACACTCCCTTCCTGGTTGACCATGACTGTCGGTCACGCCGAGGCGACACGCCTCCCGGCATTTCCTCATCAGCGGAGGGAGTGTGCGGCAGCAAAAGACATCTATCAAAGATGCCACACGGAACTTGTACCTGAATTATAAGAACAGAGGAAGAGCTAGCTTTTGTTCAGTGATTATAATGTCAGTCTTGTAAGCACTAGGTCCCGAGTTCGGTCCTGTGGCTCAGGACAGGCGACTCTCAATCGCCACAGATGTTTCAATACTGAGTTTTAAATCCAAAAACCAAATATATATATATATATACACAGACATATATATTATGATTGGAATTTCATATAATATTTTTATTATATATATATTGTATTAAAAGTAATGTAATTAATCATTTAGAAATTTGCTTATTTCTTGAAGTTTTTATATTATGATTTAATTTTGCATAAATTTTGTATTTTTTTTTTCTCCCTTTATGCTGTATATTTTTCATTGACCTAGGTTGGTCGGTTAGAGAATGTCATCGGTTGGTACCACAGTCATCCTGGGTATGGGTGTTGGCTATCAGGGATAGATGTTAGTACTCAAATGTTAAATCAACAGTTTCAAGAACCATTTGTTGCTATTGTAGTAAGTAGCTGATTAAAATGTCTAATGTGTAAAAGTATTCATATTTCATGTAAAATACATCAAAATGTGCATAGCACTATAACTTTTCCAATTTAAGCCTTTCATGTTTCTTCAATGTATTGCTTATCTTATTTTGAAAAATTGTTATATTTATTTTCTATTAAAATATGCAGTAAATACAGAGCATGATTTTGCATTCAAATATTAAATAAAACATTACAGTGTTCTTTTTATTATGGATTATTTTGATTCTTATATTTAGGTTACCTGTGTGTTAGAATGTAATACTCTATTTTTTACCCCTGGAGGTCCTAGTTAGAAGAGATCAAAAATAGTTTGCAATTCCACTTTATACAGGGTTCCCACGGTCCATAAGAACTCCTTATTTTTAGCATTCCTTTTTAAGGGCCCTTAAAACTACTTAGTTTTCACCAACACTCTTTTCTTCGAAATTGGAACATGATCAAGGTTCTCCCTAGAACGCGATTCCCACAAATTGCTGCTAAATACCACTAAAAAAAAAAAAAAATTACATGTGTTAATTTTTAAAATCCCACTTAATTTTGAAGTTAGGGTAGGATAATTCCACCTATTTTTTTTTCCTAAGGAGAACCCTGATGATCGAATTTCCCCAGTGATGCGATTATTTTTCCATTTTCTATCTATTTTCAAGCTTCACTGCCTGATATCCCAGTGTTACCAGGTCTTTTCCAAAAATCATGCTCAAAAATTGGCAGAAACAAGCCCAATGTTTAGTGTTGTGAGATTTTGTGCAATGTTGCCAAAAACTACTAAAATTTATAAATTTAATGAAATTCCAAGATAAAATTTACTGGCCTCCTAAAAGTTCATCAAAATTTGCCCCCAAAATAAATCATCGAACTTTCTGAAAGTAGCCCAAAAATCTGCAACCAGAAAAAATTTCCGTCATGCTTTACTGCATCTCTTTGAAAAAACTAGCCCAATTGAACAGGAAAACCACGGAACTAGCAACACTGTGATCTCCTAAACGAGCACCAGTCCAATTTGAAAAAAAATTATAGGAAATTACAAATTTGAAAATTTTCCTGGGTTTTTTGCAGTTTTTGGTTCCAAAATGAAATTCCAAAAATTTAACACGAAGCTGGAAATTTTATCAGTCGTCTGAGTTGTCAACACTGTTTATTCACGAAGGTGTACTTGGCGGGTTTATAATTTGCTCTGTACCCACCTGTTTAACGAGCACTATTTATTTATACACTCTCTTCGTGAATGAAATGGATTGTTTTAAAAATTTGTATGCCTGGAAAATGCGTTTTTAACAACTTATGGGTTACTAATGATGAGTACAAAGACTGGTTAGGAGCTTCAACAGATCGTCACAAAGGAAAATGCCTGGTTTTCGAAAAAGAATTTGATGTCAGAAGAATGGGAGAAAGTGCTGTAAAAGCTCACATGACAGGTAAGTAAATTGAGTAACCTTTTTTATTTACTTACCGTTAGTTGTTTTGTTTATCATTTAAAAAAAAAACCCGTAATTTGCACATACTATAGAATAGTGTATTATACTATTAAATAGTATAATATCCAATATCAGAGGCGGCGAAGTGATGAACAAAGCCAACTAAGTAAATAATAGCCAACAATAGTTATTTGACCACTTTAGCGCAGAAATAGCGATGGCAGGGATCGCATTCTTCCTAAATTCCTTATTTTTTTTGTGTTCCTTAATTTCCTAAAATAGTATTCATATTCCTAAAATTTTCATTAATTTCCTAAAAAAATAAAAATTTAATCAGTTGAGATCGAGAGTATATTTTGATATGTGCTGAAAAGATTTCCATTTGTTTTGTAATGAGTCCGGGTGATGAATGCTTACTTTCGGTTTCACTAGCATGGCGAATCACATTCTAAAAATAGATTCTCCCCCATGAAGGGAGGTGCAGTGTGACGCCTTATGTATTGAGTCAGTGGGGAAACTAGGGTTTATTTTCTTTCATTGGGGAGTTTGATTAACATGTTAGATGTTGGGGGGGGGGGGGGGGGGGAGAGAGAGAAAGGGAAGCCAGATTATTGGACTTCGCAAACTTTTTTTTTCAGGTTTCGTGCGCACTCTGGAAATCGGGAATTTGAAAGTGGACTAAAATGTCGGGGAAATTGCAAGGAAAATTGATTTTTTGTTCAAAATTCTGAAAAAAGTCAGGGAATTTAAAATTTACCGATCTGCTTGCTCACAGAGATGCCGATTACTACAGATTCTCCATAGTTTCCACAGGAACTTCCCCATACTGCAGATTGTGGAATTTGCATAGTTTCCTGTGGAAAATTGTCTTTTGTGAAGGCTAATGTAAATTTATGGCCACGTGCACGGTAATTTCAACCAAATTAACGTTTTTGTATTTTAGGAATTAGCATTGTTTAAGCTGTCTCAAAAAATGGTGTATCTAAAATGGAAAAAAAAGTGAAAGTTGTGATGTAGTAAAAAAAATCAAATCAGCGATTTTTATTTTAAATAAAAATCATGATTTTGATAATGTTTCAAATTGATTTTAATTATGTGATTAAAATCATTGATACCCTGTCACTCTTTTTTTTTTTTATAGGAATGAAGCATGGATTTCCTTAATGCTAAAAAAGGAAACCACTGTTTAACTAGCTTGTTTTTACAAGCGTCAACTTCTGGAAATTCTGGAGCATCAACTTCCCAAGACTCTCCAACTGATAATGTTGATTGCCAACCTCTCAAGTCTTATGTTTCTGGCGATCAAGTTTTAGATGCCGAAATTCTTTGAGCTTTGAAATACGTCAAGAGTCACTACTCTTAAAATTCATGCGAAGGAAATAATAAGTTATTCGCAAGAATGTTTCCTGATGGCACAATTGCAAAGCAGCTTTCATGTGGAGCTACAAAATGTGCTTGCATTTGTTGCCTTTGGTGCTTACATTTGGTACCATACTACAAAAGTGTGTTATTGAAATGTTTAGAAGAGGTTTGATTTTTTTACTTTTTGATGAAATTTTAAATAAAGCAACACAACAGAAGCAAGTCGACATCCATGTCAGATACTGGAGTTCACAGGACTGTCAAGTGAAAACTCAATACTGGACCTCTGATTTCATTGGTCATTCAAGATCTGATAATATTTTGTCATCGTTTTACAAATCAGTTGAAAAATTAAGTTTGTCAAAACTTTTGTATATTTCAATGGATATCGTCCAAATGTCAACTGGAAATTCTATAACTATCTGCAAGATGATATGAGAAAAGAATTTTATCAGGAAATCATTTCAATAGACAGTTGTGGTCTTCATATCGTAAATAATGCTTTTAAGCATGGAGAAAATAGTACTGATTGGAATATCAGTGGCTTTTTAACTTCTTTATATTGGTTATTCAAATATTCTCCTGCAAAAAGGTAGGATTTTAATAATTTGTCTGATGCCAAGAAGCTTCCCATGGAATTTTGCGGTCATAGATGGTTAGAGAATGTCCTAGTTGTAGAGCGTACAATTTAAATTTGGAATGATGATGTCAGATATGTTAAAAATGTAGAAATGGGTAAATTGAGTAAAGTAAATTGCAAATCTTTTCTAACAATAATGAAAGCTACAAAAGATAAGTTAATTCTTGTGAAGTTTAACTTTTTCTTAGCTGTGGCAAAAGTATTGCAACCATTCCAAGATAGATGGTGCCACTCCGTTTCAAAGACTTTGCGCCATTCCTCTCTTCTTTCTTGGCCCTGCCACATGCCAATAGAAAAGCTAGCATTTGCCAGTCGCATTTGCTTGTGTCCAGTACTCGTATCCATGTTCATTAACATCTGTTTTTACTTATATTAACTAAATTAGGCATTGCAAAACTAATTTTTTAACAAAACTTTAATTTAATTCCTGTGCATCATCTTGCATCTGTTTAACCTTTTAACAATCTATACTTTTAAACTCAGTAAACTTAAACTCTGAAACTTTTAAAAAATTTTAAACTTAGTAATTTTTAAACCCAGTAATTTTGAACTCGGTTAATTTTAAACTCAGTATTCCTAAACTCAGTAATTTTAAACTCCGTTCTTTCCTCAGTCCAGTCATTTATAATTGGCTGACTATTTTCTTGGTCCCCTTCCCTTTCCTATGTACTCGCCAGATCAGCCATCCAAGACAGATTCTTCACCACTCCTACGAAGCAAGCAACCACATCAGAGCACCCTCCATGAGCTGAGTTCAAAGTGTAACCTCATCACCCTACAAAACAAATGGACTTGCTTTACATTCGATGTGGTGTTAAGTGTCGACAGACGCAAGCACCCCGTAAGGAAGCATCTTGGCTTGGCTTGAATTCTATCAAAATGATAAACCATTGTTGCTTTTTTTTGGGGGGAAGATATGCTAAAACTTGTAAAGCAATGTGTCGAATATTTTAATCTTCTAAAACTAGGAAAAAAGGCTAATATATCGACCATTCTGAAGCTTTGTAAATTTGATTTTTCAGACTAATTGTTATTCTCCTGTAGACAAAATCAGTATAGGGTTCATTGAGGACAAATTAGTAAAGGAAATATTAAAGGAGAAACAAATAACTGTAGAGTTAGCTGTCTTTGACTTGCGGTATGATTGTCGAAGTTTTGTTATGAAAATGCTACAAAGCTTCATGAATAAATCTCCTGTAGCGTATCCGCTTGTTTGTAATGCTTTCTATCTTGACTCCAGATGATTGGTTAATGATCTGGACAAGTGCTTGAATACCATGAAGCATATGTTATTGCATTTTTCTGAAAAGATTTTTGCAGATAAAGACAGTGTTGATATATTGCTTCAATTTAAAGATTTTATGGAGAGTACTGTTTTGAAATCTGCTTCATTGTTTAAGAATTTTGAACCAAAAACAATGCGATTACATAGTTTTTTAAATGACTTTCTTAGTATAGATGATACAAAGAGAAAGTTGTGGAAACTAATGAAAACCATAATGATTTTGTCTCACGGTCAGGCTATTGTGGAATGTGGATTTAGTGTCAACAAGCTATTAGAGGTAAAAAATTGAAAGGAAGAATCATATATTGAGCAAAGACTTATTCATGAAAATTCAAATGATTCTAATGACATTTAAAATATACTAATAAGTAAAGAAATGAGATTTTGTCTCTTCTTTAAGGCAAAAGTATTTTCTTCATTTGGAAGAACAGTGCAGTAATGTGAAAAGGGCAAACCCAGAAAATAAAAGTTAACTTAAACTAGAAGAACTTAATTGCTTAAAATCTAAAAGAATTTGTCTTGAAAGCGATATTGTGACAATGGAAAAATCAGTTGAAGAACTAGCTGATGAGGGAGTATCTGCTAAGAACCTTGATCTTCTGCTCAAGGCAAATGCATTAAGAAAATATATTAAAGAAAAAGTAGCTGAGATAAAGGACTTGGACCAAAAAATTTCAAAAAAAAAAAAAAAAAGTTAAATTTTCATCAGATTCTTTATACATGAGTATAATAATTTAAGAAAAGATTTGTAGAGTCTTAAACTATCTGCTAATGTTGCTAATATTCTTTCACATTTTCGAGTCAAAAACACAATAATTTTTAAAAAGGGTTTAGCTTCTTCTCAAATACAGGACTAGAAGTTGTCCTATATTTCCTATATATTTTTTAAAATAGGAAGAACCCCGGAAGCAGAATTTTTTCTATGTTTTGCGACAAGACTTCTTTGTTCTCCATGCAGCACATGGAAAAAAATTCTTCCGGGGTTTTTCCAATTTTAAAAAATATAGGACAACTTCTAGCTCTGCAAATATGTATGTATATACATCACACCCCAGAGCATTTCCATAGTGCAATGAAGGCCACAATATGGTTTACAGCCTATCTCAATTAGACCTTATAAAATATTAATTGGGTCCTTAGAAACTCCTTATTTTTTGTTTTGAAAAAAGACTAGGAACTCTGTTATAATAATTTGTGTCATCCTCTAATCAAAATCTTGCCACCCTTAAAACTTATGCCTGTCATATTAATTTATGATATTTTACTGATTCATTAAAGTCTGATCTTGATTATTTAAATCTGTTGCTATAGATCATGCATTTTCTCATAAGATTCTTGGTTGTCTTTTCTCAAATTTTCTTATTTGTTTGGCAGAGACACAAAATACTTTCTGACACTTAGCAGAGTCACCAGTAATGTCAAGTAAGGCCAAAAGGTCAACAACTTACAGTGGATAATATGTGTACATCTATATAAATAAAATTAAAAATCTGTCTGTTTGTCTCATTATCACAGAACGGCAGAACCGAATTTCATGAAATTTTGTGGGTAGTCTTGGAATAGCCTCATTTAAAATTTAATCCACATTTCGAATTTCTAGGACCAAGGGCTGTCTAGTATTAATTAAAAACTCACAGTTAAACCTTCAATAGACATAGCATTATGCAGACGATATCATTCCCGTAAATTTATTTAAAGAACATGATATCATGTCCCTTAGCAATGGATTTATATTCAATGTGTTTATGCAGCAGACGATTTTTATTAAATATTTTCTGATTTAAGTAATAAAGAAATGTATATAAAATAAATTTTATAGAAATTGCATCTTTGACTGGATTATATCAATTATGGCCTGCAGGTTTAAATATTAATGGGATTATTGATATTTTCTATTTAATATGTTGTTTGTTTTATTTTGGCAAATATTGGAATAATAACAAATATTGGCATTTATTGGAATCAATTATGGCCCTCAAGTTTAAAGATTGAAGGGATAAATGATATTTTATTACATCATTTGCTTTATTTTGCAAAGATGTTTCAAACTCATATATTGTAGTACAGGTATGTCTGCTAATCTACAAGAATATAAATGGTACTGTTATAGCTTTCCATACAATTTTAACACTTTCATTTTGTAATATTGATTCGATTTCATGTTTGTTGTAAATTTGTTTACGAATGGGACCAGTATGTTTTATTCTTTAGAACTGCCTGTGAAGATGATTTTGTATAGTGATAACAGAGATTCTTCAGTGATAACATAGAACTTTAGAACTGCCTGTGAAGATGATTTTGTATAGTGATAACAGAGAACTTCTTTTCAGGAGCATTAATTTAAATATTTTAATGGAATGCTTTGAATGATATTTTCATTTAAAATACTATAAGAATTTGAGCATAATTGTGAATCTTGAGTTCTTTATATTATACATTCCGTACGAAGAACGGGTATACTGCTAGTATTTCAATAAATAGATTCTGGCGTTTACTCATTTCAGGGGATACAGGAAAATTAGCATATTCTAGAAGGTCAAATGCCCATCTGCATGAATCCTATTGAAATTCTATTCGGACATGTAATAAATGATCTTCTTTGAAAGCTGTTACCCGAGAAATATCAACAGAAAAAGTTTTAACTGTAACACAATTGTGATACATTTGTTTGTCCACCAAAAATTAAAAATGTCCAAAATAATTTATTTATTTACAAATGCCAGACATTTGACACTAATTGGTCAGTGACTGCCTCATAAGTTTAAGACAATAACTACTAGTATCCGTAAACAAAAGTCTTAAGAATTAATGAAAAAACTTCTGATAATGTAAATCCAAATGATGAATCCATTGAAGATGTAAATAACTTTATTTACCTTGGAATACTGGTGAACAAGGAGCTTGGAACAGATGAAGAATATAAAGTAAGAATTGCAGAAGCTCAGAATTGTTTTAGAAAACTAAATAAAGTGTGGAGAGTTACTAACTTTAATTTAAAAACCAATATCAACCTTTTTAATTCTTTAGTGAAGAGCATTTTATTGTATGGAGCTAAAACATGGAAGTTAACAAAGTGCCAATACAACAAGTTAAATGCCTGGCAGACTAAATGTCTGAGGGAATTTTTGGGAGTATTTTGGCCTTATGTTATTCCTAACACCAAACTCTACAAGAGTACTGGACAGAAAGCAATACAGATGGCGATTAAAAACCATAGATGGAAATGTACTGGACATGTCTTAAGAATGCCACAGCATAACATCCCTGCTATGGCACTTACTTGGGCATCCGAGGGAGAAAAGATCTCGGGGTCGACCCAAGCTAACTTGGAGGCACAAGAAAAAAATCTAATGAGATGGGCAAGCTGGTCAGAAGCAAGGACTGCGACACAGGATCAACCAGGGTAGCAATGCAAGCTGAAGGCATTATATGGCACGATAAGTGATGATGATGACTAGTATCAGTATGACTTAAAGGAGTTCTACCAAACAAACAGCAGGATGGAGACTTTGTAAATTTGGATGAGCAAAGTGCCAGTCATTTTAGTACATATGTATGTATTCAGAAGTAAGAAATTGTCTTTATTTCAAGATCTATTTTTTTACAATCATAAATTATTTTCTTTTGGAAAATCAAAATGGTCTGCCAACTCAAATTTGCATCGAAAACTTCTTCAATTAATTATAGCAGGATTTTGTTGAAAGAAGTAGAACTGTGAAGAAGTAGCTCAGTGAAAATTTATTGTCCAGTTGAATTAAAAATGGTGATTAACATTTTGTTTATGCATAGTAAAACATTTTTGAACAGCACATTATTAATTTTAACTTTTGTGTTTGATATTTACATTTTCAATTTATTACATTTGATTTATATTACAGGTATTTATGTTGTGTTTATAAAATTAGTAAAATATATTAAATATTAATATTGAGTGTGAACACTTTGTATTGAGTGTATATTGAGTAATAAGCACAAAAGATAAGTGTTCCATAGAACTGCAGTAAAGAAGCTTAGTGTGCTAAAACTCTTAGAAGTTACTGTCTTGGCCATGTTTTACCATGTATAAAAAAGATGTAAGTAGAAAAAATAGGTGAATTTTCATCAAATTACTTTCTAAATTTTAAAATGTGATCATTGTTACAATTTGTAAGCAAGAATATAGTACCCTTAGTTTAAGGGGTGTTCTAATGACTAACTTCTAAATCTGTCGTACAAGATTTCAAAGAATATACTTATTTTATCTCAATTTTTTTCCCTCTCTCTGTAGATTGACCCTGTCAGAACAATATCTGCTGGTAAAGTTAATTTGGGTGCCTTCAGAACATATCCTAAGGTAATATACGAACATAATTTTTATTTATTTCAAAATTATGTAGTTAAAGATGTATTTTAGTGTTTTTGTACTTATTTTTTCATGTATGTACTCACTATACACATATTTGCCAACTTGTCTGCATTTCTGATAAATTTTCCAGTTTTTTTTTTTATATATAAGTCTTTTAGTATTATGAAAGTTACCATTTTTCACATTTAAAATATATTTTGTATTTTTTTCTGAAAATAAGCTGTTGTTTTCACAGACTTTATTGTCTCAGAGTGGAGAATCCAGCAGAATTGCATTGTAAAGAAAATGCAATTCTAGCACAGTTTTTATTTTTATAAGGAGGAGACATAATATCTATCATTATGTGCATTCCAATGACATTGGCGATCAGTTTTAAGGTTCTCATATAACATTATAGCACATAATTTACACAAATTATTTTGAAAGGATTTTAAAAAATTGTCATCCATTAATACAAACGTAATCATCTTAATAATTGGATATTTTTTATTTCTAGCAGTAGCACTTGATACAATGATCATTTGCTAGTGTTGTTGTTGTTGAGACCCAGACCGTCCGACCTACCAGAAAGGTGTAAAGTAACCGTTTGGACGGTCGGGAAGTGCCACCCAATTTAGACCGGAACCCAGTGGGGGAGGCATCCACAGGGACCGTACCCTCCTTCCCCTACCACCAACCTCTCGGAAGGACTTACGGACCCACATGTTGAACGTGATCGTACTCCGCATGAACACGGTCATTTGCTAGTGTGTAAAAACACACAGCAGAAACAAAAAGAAATACACAAAAATACAGAATAAAAAGAAAACTGCAGCTCTATAAAATCTATAAATCCATAAAGCAGTTTTAAAAGTGTATAGTTCTGTGATGTCAACCAGGCTGTAGGGTTCGTATATTCCCCCTTGTGAACTAATATCTTTCATATAAATTTCCCAAAGCTGCCCAAGTCTTAAGATGGGATATATCCATCATAACTCCAGCTCTCATACAAGCTGAAAATACCACAAAATAACTGAATATCCAATGTAACATATACATACTGTTCAACTACAACGAGAAGGCATTTGGGTCACGTGATTTTGGACGAGTCCATTAGTTAAATTCTATGACAGGTAGAAACGTCCTAAGAAGAACGGGTTTCCAGAATTGGTGCCTTTAGTGCGAATTAATGCATAATTTGTGCAGTACGATAAAGAGCTTATAAGTAGATGTATAAGTACATTCAATGTAAGTGTTGGGATATGGTGGAATTGTTTTCTTCATAATGATTAAAATCATCTATTACAATAATGGTTGTAAATGTTTTATTAAAATAATAATTTACAATTGAAGAGTTTGTATTGTAATACTTTTCTTGTAACTTTAACTCTTTTTATTTAGTGAGAAATGCACAACGTGACATACACACATCTCTATATTTCTATCATTATATATTTTACTCTATATCTTTATATAACGTGTTTAACTTCTATCAAACACAGAGAAAAAATTTCGATCCAAATATTTTTGCTGCCATTGAAAATCATTTCAGTAATATCTATGCATCACATTTTATACAGTTACATATTTCATAAAGTATTAATATTTGTTCATTTTAAAATAATTTTAGTAATTTAATTAATTTTAAATATGTTATCTAACCATTCTCCTTGTTTGTGTGTCACTATTTGGGCAGTTCTGCATTAGAGCTTAGATTGCATGGCCATGTTATCTAAGGAATCTCTCTCTCTCTCTCTCTCTCTCTCTCTCTCTCTCTCTCTCTCTCTCTCTCTCTCTCTCTCTCTCTTGTTTTATTAAAATTGAAGAGTTCGTATTTTAATACTTTTCTTGTAACTTAAACTTTTTTTATTTAGTGAGAAATGCACAACATGACATAGACACATCTCTATATTTTTATCATTATATATTTTACTCTTTATATCTTTATATAAAGCTTTTAGCTTCTATCAAACACAGAGAATTTATATCTTTAAATAAAGCTTTTAACTTCTATCAAACACAAAGAAAAATTTTCGATCCAAATATTTTTGCTGCCATTGAAAATCATTTCAGTAATATCTATGCATCACATTTTATACAGTTACATATTTCATAAGTATTAATATTTGTCCATTTTAAAATAAATTTTAGTAATTTAATTAATTTTAAATATGTTATCTAACCATTCTCCTTGTTTGTGTGTCACTATTTGGACAGTTCTGCATTAGAGCTTTATATCTTTATATAACTTATATCTTTATATATACTTTATTAACTTTATATCTTTATATACTCTTTATATCTTTATATAACGCGTTTAACTTCTATCAAACACAGAGAAAAATTTTCGATCCAAATATTTTTGACCATGGCCATGTCATCTAAGGAATCTCTCTCCCCCCCATCCCCCGAGATACAAAATTTGGGAAATTATAAAAATATATAAAACATTTAAAAAATACATAAAATATTTATATTTTATATATATATATATAAAGAAATACAATCGCAAAAAGTATGAAATCCAAGAAAGAGAAAGGCGCAAATTGCCGCACTATCAGAGTCTTGAAAAATAAGATTTAAAATGAAAAAAGAAATTATATAGATGGAATGATTGTTTTTACAGTGTTGCAGAAAGGTCAAGGGGGATTGCGACCCCTATTTCCTGGTTAGAAGCTAGCTTTGACTTCATGAAAACGCTCCCAGAGACTCTGCACGCCCGAAACAACAATCGATCATGCCCGTGGGGAAAAAATGGCCGAATCCCAGACAACATAAAAAATGATCAAAATGACAAAAATTGGAAATTTTACTAACCAGCAAGACGAGAATCTTGGAAGAGTTGCATAAAGCGTATATACTTCGAATAGGAAAGCATACATAAAAAAGTCGCGTCTAACTTATAGAGCCATCTGGATGTGATAGAGCCATCTGATTGTTTCACATCCAGATGGCTCTATAAGTTAGATGCGACTTTTTTATGTATGCTTTCCTATTCGAAGTATATACGCTTTATGCAACTCTTCCAAGATTCTCGTCTTGCTGGTTAGTAAAATTTCCAATTTTTGTCATTTTCATCATTTTTTATGTTGTCTGGGATTCGGCCATTTTTTCCCCACGGGCATGATCGATTGTTGTTTCGGGCGTGCAGAGTCTCTGGGAGCGTTTTCATGAAGTCAAAGCTAGCTTCTAACCAGGAAATAGGGGTCGCAATCCCCCTTGACCTTTCTGCAACCCTGTAAAAACAATCATTCCATCTATATAATTTCTTTTTTCATTTTAAATCTTATATATATATATATATATATATATATATATTTATTTATTTTATATATATATTTTATATATAAAATATCTAAAAAATTGTATCACTGTCACCATTCTCGAAATCTGATTCTACACTTTCAGTTGACTCTGAGTCACGTTCTGAAGAGGAATCGGCTCCTACCACAAAACTTATTTCCTCTATAGTTTCTTCTACTACATTGTCAATTTCCCAATATTTATTTTCAACTTTTACTACGTGCTCACAATATTTATTCCACTGCTCCTTTGTAATACTGGCAATGGCTTCAGAAGTTAGATTTTTCATTGTTGTTAAGTTAAATTCAGCATTAACATTCCTTTCTCACACATACCTCTTAACGGAAGCCCAAGCCATATATATATTCTGAATATTATATCACAAATATTATATTCTGATTAACTAAATAAACAGATGTTAGAAGTTGGAACAGAGGTTAGACAGATTTTTTGTCGCAAGCGCAATGCTAGTCCAACGCAGTGATTCTAAATGCGTTCCAACAATTCTAAATTCCAAATTATTGGCAAAATAAGCTCGCCAAACGCAATCGCCAAACAGGTTTCTGCGTTCAGCAACCCTTTCCCTGTAATGCACAAATCGTTTGTTTGCCAGCCTTCTTCTCTGGGCGCGGTAGCCCTGTGGTTAGCGCACGGAGGTTGCACTCGGTAGTCCTGGGTTCGATTCCCGCCGCTGCCCAAACTGCCGCCGTGTTCATGCGGAGTACGATCACGTTAAACATGCGGGTCCGTAAGTCCTTCCGAGAGGTTGGTGGTAGGGGAAAGAGGGTACGGTCCCTGTGGATGCCTCCCCCACTGGGTTCCGGTCTAAATTGGGTGGCACTTCCCGGCCGTCCAAACAGATACCTTACACCTTTCTGGTAGGTCGGACGGTCTGGGTCGAAGAAGAAGGAGCCTTCTTCTCTGTAGTGAAGTAGACTCATCCAAGGTCATCTGCCAACTCATGGTAGCCAGACAGTATATGTATATATATGTGTGTATATATATAAGCATATATATATATATATATATATATATATATATATATTATATGTATAGATTCAAATGATTAAGATATGAAAGAAGTACAAAAGGATGGGGATGCTCACAAGGAAGTCAAACGGCCAAGGGAGATTACGACCCCTTGTTCCCAGTTGAAGCACGCTTTTAATCCTACGAAACGTTCCCGGAACCAGACTCACCCAAAGCAATCTTTCATATACCGACATTGGAAAAGCAAAATCCAATCCATTGAAAACCGAATATGTAAACCCAGATCAATAAAATGGAACAATACGAATAGCAAGACAACATGGATGTCTATACAACCTATACCATCCATATCAACACTGACTTTTCATTACATGCAGCTTACATGCACAACATTTTCATTACATGCACAAGAAGCTTAACCGTAACAGTCCGTATAACATGTTACGGTTAAGCTTCTTGCATACAGCGTGACGTAACTATAATAGCTCATAGAATTTTGCATAAAAGATATATATATATATATATATATATATATTCCCAAAAAGGACAAGTAACAATGTACTCATAAATTTCCAGAAGAGTGACAAGAGTAACGGCCGGGGGGAAGTTGCGACCCCCAACACTCCGGTTAAAGCTTTTTTCCGCCATGACAAACGCTCCCGGTAGCCGATACTCCCTACCCTATCTACTTCATGACTCTTATAAAACTGTAAATATTACATACAAACATATACACTTTCAATATTATGTAAATCTTAAGTTTACTACTCTATGCTAAATCAAACCAAAAAGCACTCTATAAAATTTTTTAACAATTAATTTAAAATACTAATGTATGAAATTACTCTTCACTCGTGCCTATTTAATACTTTAAAATCAATATATTCATGACTAATTAAATTCAAGTCTGAGTGGTTATTTTAAAAAATGGATGCAAGACCTATTAGCTACATTATCGCCATATAAATACTGATGTATGAAATTTCTTCACTCGTGGTTATTTAATCCTTTAAAAACTATATATTCAAAACTAATGTTTGAAACCCAAGTCAGAGTGGTTGTTTATTAAATTGGATACAAAACCTATTGGCAACATTTTCGCCATATAAATACTAATGTATGAAATTACTTCACTCGTGGTTATTTTAATACTTTAAAATTAATATATTCAAGACTAATGAAATCCAAGTCAGAGTGGTTAATTTTAAAAAATGGATACAAGACCTATTGGCAACATTATCGCCATATAAATACTAATGTATGAAATTACTTCACACGTGGTTATTTAATACTTTAAAAACAATATATTCAAGACTAATTAAATTCAAGTCATAGAAGTTATTTTTTAAAAAATGGATTCAAGACCTATTAGCAACATTATCGTCATATAAATACTAATGTATGAAATAACTTCACTCGTGATTATTTAATACTTTAAAATCAATATATTCAAGACTAATGACATCCAAGTCAGAGAGGTTATTTTTAAAATATTGGATACAAGACCTATTGACAATATTATCACCATATAAATATATAAATACATAAACACGCTATAGTCCAGACACTTCGCAATACACCTTCCCATGGAACAACAGTTAACCTTTTGATGTTATACAATTTTCACGTATAATATCCTTTACGCTAAAGTGAATATTAAAAGATCGTCCGATATTTCAGAAAACCCCTATAATCACGTAAATGCAGTCTGGATATCGCTTGAAATTAGTATGATTTATAAATGTATTAACAATTATGACAGCGAAGTGTCTTTAGAAATAAGACACTTTGCTAAACACGGTGTTGAAGCAATGAGGGTTACTATTTTGGATGTCGTGGTGGATAAACAATTGAGATTATGGTGGGAAAATACACATATAGCGCAACGAAGATCGGTTTATCCATATGGTCTCAATACTGTTATGTACGGTAATAATTATAACAAGGAATATTATGCAAGCATAAGGTCGGACAGTATGGTTGAACGGAGCTTAGGAAAGTCTAGTCGTAAACAACGAGGAGGATACAAAGGAAAAAAGAGCTTTAAAAAAACAGTGGAAAATATTGATGGGGTTTTGCGTGATATAAATGCTGGAAAATATATTCCAGTGACTTGGCTAAAGAATATGGTTTACGGAATAAGAGTGAAGTTTTTGCATAGGGTTTGGTGTCATTATAAAAATATATATGTAGAATGTACGGAAGGCGATCGGTCTAAATCCTTGTGTATAATGTTGGATTACATCAAATTTAGAGCCAGGATACATCGTATAGGTTTAGAGGATATTGAAATAAAAAAGCCTATTAACGAATATCTTACCTTGAAATATATTAATAAACGATACGATTTTATTCCTTTTAATAGAATTTCAAGACTATTTGCTTGTACTTTGCCAGTAAAAGACATGAAGTTAAAAGTGGCTTTCAAATATGATAAACCATTGGGGAGAAGGTTTTTTAATTATAATTTTATGTTGTAATTTACAAACAGATAGTTGTGATAGTTGCAAATGTAATACATCGATTTACCGAGATGTACATCATGGACATATTGTAACAGGAGATCTAAGTCTAATAAAATCGAATATTAGAGAATACTTTGAATCGGGCACTAAATACCGTTTTAAGAGTGGCGGTTCCATTAAACGTGCGATGGAAAATGATTTTACATAATACATTCAAAAAGCGGCAGTAAAATTCAGTTTGCCCACTGAGACTTTTAAAGAATGGAAGGTCTCAGTGATAAATGAGTGTATTTCATGGCATCGCAGGAACGAACGCAGAAATACAACGGGTATTGAACCTAAATACAGTAAAAAAGAGCTGGAAGAACTACAATATCTGTATGTAATTACGTATGTAGACAAGGTAACTTCAAATTTTGCAATGACTTGTAAATGGTACTATGTTAGTCTATTATGACAAGCATACGAAGATAAGAGTATGTACTCGTTATTAAATCAATCTCAGTTGGAAATCAGTAACCGTATAATAGCATTATACAAAAAATCTGGCATATGTGTGGGAAAATTTAGATTTCCCTATTTAACGCTAATACCTAAGCTACATAAAAATCCCGTAAAATTCCGACCAGTTACCATCGGTTTTAAAACTTATTTAACCAGTGCCAATAAATTATTATTGGGTTATTTAAAATTGGTTTTACGGAAACTCTATGACCAAGGTAGCTATTTTATTAAAAACAGCCTTGAAGTGGTTAAAAGGCTGAAAGAATTGCCTAACATCAGAATATATAGGAGTTATGACTTTGCTGACCTTTTCAATAATATAGACATTAAGGATCTATATAACATCCTCATAGAGTCATACCATAGCTGTGATTTGCAAATATACATAGCAATTGGAAAGTACAAGGCTTTGGTGGAATTGGTTTTATTCGAGACAGTTCTATATAATGGAGAAAACTTTTATACACAAATTAAGGGTATCCCTATGGGAGGCAACTGCTCTTCAATTCTGGCAGATATTTACTTGGATAAATATGAAAGGGGAACACATATTTTAAATGAAGTATTATTCCTACGTTATGGGGACGATATCCTATGCGGATTTGAGGATTGTAGTTATACAATGAAGTTTGACTTTTATCCTCCATGTTTAAATTTAATAGAAACAGCATGTGATAAGGATAATAGTCTGGATTTTTTGGATCTCACTATAATGAAGCCTACAGCCTTACAGTGTTATTGTATGTACGATAAACGTAGCACCTTTAAATTCGATATCAAATATTTGACGTCATGGACAACTTGTTTACACCGAAACAGATTCAGAAATCTGATTATAAATCAAATGAAAATGACACAAGTTGTTGAATCTTACAAATAACGATAGATACATTTGTGATTGCCTTTTTCTGAAAGAAGCTATCAAGGAGGGTTATCCACCCACTTTTCTGATTAGATTGGTTTCCAATTATAATGGTTTAACTGCAGCCGTGACTAGAATGAGATATTTTGGAATAATAACAACATACGGCTTTTCAGATATCTCCTAGTGGCGGTATTGTTATACGTGTTTGGTACGTAATCGACAATCAGATGGCTCAACATAGGTATTCTATGGAGATAAATTTCAAGCGATATCCAGACTGCATTTACGTGATTATAGGGGTTTTCTGAAATATCGGACGATCTTTTAATATTCACTTTAGTGTAAAGGATATTATACGTGAAAATGGTATAACATCAAAAGGTTAACTGTTGTTCCATGGGAAGGTGTATTGCGAAGTGTCTGGACTATAGCGTGTTTATGTATTTATATATTTATATGGTGATAATATTGTCAATAGGTCTTGTATCCAATATTTTAAAAATAACCTCTCTGACTTGGATGTCATTAATCTTGAATATATTAATTTTAAAGTATTAAATAATCACGAGTGAAGTTATTTCATACATTAGTATTTATATGACGATAATGTTGCTAATAGGTCTTGAATCCATTTTTTAAAAAATAACTTCTATGACTTGAATTTAATTAGTCTTGAATATATTGTTTTTAAAGTATTAAATAACCACGTGTGAAGTAATTTCATACATTAGTATTTATATGGCGATAATGTTGCCAATAGGTCTTGTATCCATTTTTTAAAATTAACCACTCTGACTTGGATTTCATTAGTCTTGAATATATTAATTTTAAAGTATTAAAATAACCATGAGTGAAGTAATTTCATACATTAGTATTTATATGGCGAAAATGTTGCCAATAGGTTTTGTATCCAATTTAATAAACAACCACTCTAACTTGGGTTTCAAACATTAGTTTTGAATATATAGTTTTTAAAGGATTAAATAACCACGAGTGAAGAAATTTCATACATCAGTATTTATATGGCGATAATGTAGCTAATAGGTCTTGTATCCATTTTTTAAAATAACCACTCAGATTTGGATTTAATTAGTCATGAATATATTGATTTTAAAGTATTAAATAGGCACGAGTGAAGAGTAATTTCATACATTATAAAATTTTTTAACAATTAATTTAAAATACTAGAGTGCTTTTTGGTTTGATTTAGCATAGAGTAGTAAATTTAAGATTTACATAATATTGAAATTGTATATGTTTGTATGTAATATTTACAGTTTTATAAGAGTCATGAAGTAGATAGGGTAGGGAGTATCGGCTACCGGGAGCGTTTTCCATGGCGGAAAAAAGCTTTAACCGGAGTGTTGGGGGTCGCAACTCCCCCCGGCCGTTACTCCTGTCACTCTTCTGGAAATTTACGAGTACATTGTTACTTGTCCTTTTTGGGAATATATATAGGTATACACATGTAAAATTGCAGCATAGTGCTTTACAAGTTGTATTATAAATTATTTTTTGCTTTTAGCTTTTTAATCATTTCAATAAAAATTGTAGCAATTTTTCAGATTTTATATTATATATATATATATATTATCGTGTTGCATCTTCTTACTTTTCGTTCATTGGATTTTCAAACTACTATTATTATTATTATATATATATATATATATATATACATATATATATATATATACACACAATATGATACAGAAATTTTAAGCTTCCCCTATTAACGTATCCCTTTCTTTCATAATTCTTATTCCAAATTCCTATCTTATGTTAATCACTTCTTGTGACTATATTTAATTCTATCCCACACTTTTTATCAGGGTTCCCATTTTAGCGCGAACCCGCGAGATTCTCGCGCAATCCATGAAAAATCTCGCGTAAAAATTTAGACTGCGCGAGAATTTCTCTCTCTCCAGTTCCGGCCTAAAATTATTTTTTCCTTCAAATTGGATACCGAGAAATCCGATCCCGATCAGAGATCGGGCCGATTGCTTCGCGACCGCAAATCGCGATCAGTTGCCTCGTTGTTGCGAATCGCGGGCCGATTGCCGAGCGGTCGCGGACCGCGATTTCGTAGCTACGCCTGAATCGCAGTCAATCGCGATTTGGGTACACTAAAGTACTACGTGTTTCTAATTAGAGAGATATTTTATAGAAAACTATAAGTATCCCCTCAGCTTGCGCGGGTGGCAAATTCGATCAAATAAAATTTCGCTTTTTTTTTTTATAGGATACTTTCACGGATTTGAATTATGCTCTTTCCGCGTACTTCCCGCATTTTTTGTGTTTTGCTCGAGAAATTTTCTTCTTTCCGCGGACGAAAATCCTTTCCCCCCGTACACAGTATGTCTACAGGTTACAAAAATCTCGAAAATGTCGTGAAATTGGCCATATATGCCCAAAAAATGTTACAAAATTTGAACAAAGCAACGAATTTTTTATCAGAGACATTCCTTTCTTACATGATCTGAAAATCTGTTTCTCCGCGATTGCGAAAACGGCGTTCACATACGGTGATTCCCACATTTTCTGAGGAGAGATGACCAATGAATATCTTTTTGCCATTTTCACAATATATTTGCATCGACTGAATTTTTTTATAATTATGTCGTTTAATATACAGATAATAAAAACCAAACCATTTTTCAACCGTATTATTAATAAAATGAAAGGTTATTTTGGAGCAGCATTACGAAAATCTGCATTTGTACGCTATCCTCGGCATACCTCGTTTAATTTGAAAAATATTTCCCACTTTTCCAATCTGCTTGCATCGACTACAGTGTTTGTAATTGTTTCGCGTTTCATACAGAAAAATTATTTTACAAACGTATTATTTATGAAATAAAGGGCTATTTTGAAAACAAAAAGAAAAAAGTCGAGTCAAACAAAGTGGCTAAAATCACATGACTGGCTTGAGATTCAACAAAAGGACGATGCAATCCTTATGTTCTGCAAGTTTTGTAAAAAAATAAAAAATCCATTTTCAAACATAAAGTCAAATTTATTACCTAATTCTATTTGCCTAGTGAAATAGTTTTCGGCGATCAAAAATCGTTAAAGTTTTTAATTGCTATTGCTGCATGAAAATTGATCATAAAACGATTTTAATAATCAAAATATAAAGTAAATACAGTCGGCCCTCGACTTTTGCAGTTTACAGACAAAAAAATCGTAAATTCGCATGTGAGTCATTTTACATAAAATAACCCATGTAGACGTTTTTATGTCAGCAAATAAAATCATAACGTAAGCATGGGGGAAGTCAGGAATTTGAGTATTTTTGCTAACAAGGGGGGGGGGAGCTATGAAATTACCAAAAATGTGCTTACTTAATACTTAAACGACTCCTAATTAATTTTTAAAAAGAATGTTAGTTTTAAGAATTAAAAAATTTAAATGTCGAAGAATATGAGTTATAGTTAATGCTTTCTTTTTTATTACTTTCTAAATTAGCATGGTAAAAAAAATGAAATTTTAAGTGTCTCTCCTTATAACAGAAAATCTCTCCCAAAATTTTTTGGAAGGAGAGAAATTATCCCCCTCTTTTCCTGACTTAGTGGGAACCCTGCTTTTTATATTACCAGAGAATGCACATGCTTCTTTTCCTCAACAACAGCATATTTGGGCACTAATCCGAACCACAACTTAAATTTCTTTATTCAAATTACTCTTCTCTCTCAGCCTTAAATAATAAATAGTTATAACTAAATGCCTAAAAGTTATTTCTATGGTAAACTTTCTCATCTGTAACTGCATCCCCATTGCATTTTTTAAGTATAGAAACCTCAAGGGTGTGTCTCTTGGTAACTATTTCAGACCAAAAAAAGTTAGTAGCCAAACAAATTTTAACAAGTGTCTAAAATAAAGTTTATATTGATGTATTATATACTTGGCTGTTGAGACATATTCTTGGATTGAAAGATTGAAAATACTTAAAATTATGTAGTTATAGGCTTTTATTATGTTTTGTCGACAGTAGGCTACAGATACCCTATTTGAAGAAAACGTAATAACACAGAAGAAAGAGATAAATTTAAATTACAAAATTTGATTTAAATTCATTCAATTTATTTAATTTCATTCCCCAGCCATAAAATATTAGCTATAAAAACTAGTATGTTTTTTAAAATAAGACAGAAACCTGAAAATGGCAATTTCCATTTTTAAAATATGAAAATAAAATACTTAAACAGTCAGACAACATAAAAATATTAACAGTACAACCTCAAAAATCTGGACTTTGCTAATTCCGGATTTTCGATTTTTCCGGATTATGGAATTTGAATAAAATTCAGATTTAATATTAACTAAATACACTATAAAGCATTATTTTTAGTAAAAATAGCGGCAAAAGTTAAGTTAATCAATTAAAACATATTATTTAATCTAAAAAATAGGGCAAAAGAAATTTCTAAGAAAAAATATACACATTAAAAATTTTGAATGTGTGAACGAAACGAAATGATAAAATTCCATTTTATCATTTCGTTTAAATATTTGAATAAACATTTGTTATTTCATTAATTTTGGTTTATGGGAAAGCAGTTTTCTTTATCCTGCAGATGGACATTATTTCTGCTCGGTTATAATGCTTCTTAATTCAAGACCTTTAATTGCATGATCAATTGTTTGCATAAGATTAGCAATGGGTATTTTTTCTTCTCCACATTTATCGTCGCTACTTCGATCTTTTTTTATTTAACATCATATCGCGAATTTCGCCATCATTCAATTTATTTATGATTGGTGCATATCATCATCACAGTGCAGAACTTTCATTATATCGGCTTTGTCGAGATTTAATGAAGTGCAGGAAGATTTAATGAAGTGCTGAGATTTAATAAAGATCAAGGATTAGCACTTTTGATGATATATTTAAAGGTGTAAATGTGTTTAAACCGTTTTCACTATTGACGAACGAAAAACAAAAAATAAGAACTTATAAGTTTTATTTATTCTCTAGCATGTATATAATGTTATGTTTAAAAAGGCTGATGACTCAGAAAAAAGTTAAAACTTTATTAATAATAATCAAATATGTAAAAAATATCGCAGTAGATAAAATAAATATCTTTTCCAAAAAAGAAAAATATCTCTCCTCAACGATTTTTCTAAATTACGATGAGTCATTACTAGGTTACAGCAGCACCCGGACGTGGTGGAGCAGGAAAAGCAAAGAAAGGAATTTGCTTAGTTCCTAATCGGAAACGCAGCCAACTGTCACCGGTGACGAGCCGACTCAAATTGCTACTGTATGCCATCGGGTCAGTCGAGTAGTCTGGGTTTTCGACATTGGACTGATGGATTGGCAACACCTTCTTTACAACAGTATCTTTACTTCACATGTAATGTGGGCTTAGACCTATCAACTTTTGCACGTGTAAGTCAATTATTTTTCTTTTCTCTTTAGTTTTTCTTCAATTTTCTCGATCTATTTCAAATAAAGCACTTGGGGTATCTTATGGTCTTTTGTTCACAGTAACAGACCATTAAATGAAATGTGCTACTATGAGGCTGGTGTGTGGTAGATTCCCCCTCAAGATTTTACTATTACATCAACTTCATTCTATTGTTTAACATACCAGTTTTTCTTTCGCTTGTTATTTTATATTATTTGGGTTTCCTGATTTTTCTTGTATAGAACTGACATTCTGTTGAGTTATTTCTGGTTAGTAATTAAATTCTACTGTTTATTATGGATGCATCTCTATTTCTCTTCAAATTCTAATTTAATTCTTTTTTATTACACACACACACACACACACACACACACACATATATATATATATATATATATATATATATATATATATATATGTGTGTGTGTGTTTATGTGTGTTATGTTATGGTAAAAGTGATAAATCTAGTGATTATGCATAATCACCGATCATCTTGATAAGTTTGATAAATTTATTTCATATATTATGAATTAATCACATTAGACGGCTGTATCACTATTACTTTGTTAAAGTTCTCATTTTGGGATTGCTTTGTTATTACTTTTTCTTTTTACAAGAGAATGCATAAAGGTAAAAATTATTTCTTTATTATTATAATTTGTTAAGTATAATTATCTCTCTATATAAGTGCCCTTTATCATTTATACTACGATATAGTAAAATATAATTAATAGGTATAGGTGCAAGCAGTAGCATAGCTAAGAGGAGATTGCAAGTTGTATATTTTTCCCAGGCACCATATTTCGAAGGAGTTAAAATAAAAAATTAATACCTAAAAGAAAAATCGTATATTCATTGTTTGATAAGCATTACTCAAATAATGAATTATGTAGAAATTATTACATATCATTATGTCAAGATAGTTTAAATTCTTAAATGTTTATTTAGATACATATTAAAAATATACTGAATTATACACTCATATGCGCCCATATATACACTCATATGTACATAAATTATACACTCATATGTACATAAATTACACAAAATATATGCACCCATAAAAATTGAGCTTGAGTTGCGCAACTTGGCATGCAAATATAATTTTAAGAGTTATGCAAATGATCAAACTGTCAACACCAATGAAGTTATAAGGCTCATACAACGGACATGAGAACAACGCATCGTGCATCATTTAAAACGACCAGTGTTCTCACTCACGGGTAATTGGAACTGGATTTTTGCTTTGGTACTGCAAGTTGTGTACAAAGATTCCATTGAGACGTACTCGATGACTCTACTAGAATTTGTCGGATTTAGAGAGAGTTCGCGTTATAGGCTTAAGAGAAGCTAGTTAGTCAAACAGACATATCATTCGCCATCTTGTTCAGAGCGATATGATAGTTGCTCGGTGTTGGCAACAATGAAGGTGTGCGTAATCGTCGCAGAAGCTCAAGATGCCCCAGAAATGCAACTGCTTGAGAGGATCGTGCAATCAAGAAAGGAACCACATCTACACCAATAGTGTTGCTATCAGTAATTCGAAGGCATTTGCTATCCTCCATGCATCCTGTATCAAATGATATTATTTGGAGATGACTAGCAGAATGTGACATTTGGTGTGTACGTCCATTAAGACGCATATAACAAACACTCAACATAGGCAGAGCTATTTGAATTGGTGCCAAGCTCGATGAGACTGAACAGTATCCGATTGGAGGCATGTTGTCTTTAGAAACGAATCCCGTTTCCCTCTCTGCTGTGTGCTGATAACCATCACATACGTGTGTGGAGGAGGACTAACCAGCATCCCAATCCAGCATTTGTTGTCGAGCAGCACACGGCCATCGCACATGGTGTGACATTCTGGGGAACCATCTTGTAAGATAGTCGATCTTTTCTATTTGTGCTGCAAGCCAATCTGATGGCTTGCTTATACATTCATGATGTTCTGCAGCCGATTGTTCTGCCTATTCTGCCAAGCCGCCAACGTTCCATTTACCAACAAGGTAACGATAGACCACATACTTTACGACTTTCTCAATAATGTTTTGGAGGATTTAATACCCTCCCATGGTCATGCAGGACCCCAGATCTATCGCCAATAGAACACTTCTGGGACATACTGGGATATCAATTGTAGCTTTCTCAGAATACCACTGAATTGGCGAACCAATTTCAACATTTGTGGAAAAATCATCTGCAGAGGGACATATCAACTTTATATACTCTATGCCGCACCGAATATCAGCTTGTTTAGATTCCAGGGCAGGATTTACCACTTACTAAATTACCATCTTTTATTTAGCACCATTTCTTAATAAAACTTTTTTTTTTGCTTCCAAATTCTAATTATTTGCATATCTTTTCAAACAATACATACATGCCGAGTTTAGGGACTGTGTAGCTCAATTTCTTATAGGTACATATATATATATTTTGTAACAAGAGTGCATTTTACTCACAAAAGAAAATGGCATTTCTATAACTGCCTCCAAGGGTGAACATTTCTAGCTGCACTACTGATTGTAAGTTGGCTATATCTTGCCAACTTTAAATTTAAATCTAAATTTATTTGGCATTTCTGTAGGAGATCAATGTTTTAAGCAAAGTTGTAGGGATTCACAATTAAAAGTTGGACTGAAAGCATTAGCCCTTCCTAATGCTACTGTAGCAGATGGAGCTGTAACAGAGGAGCTACAAGAAATAATTGAGTCACTATATCAAAATTAAAGTAAATTAGAAGGACCCAATGAAAATATTTAAAAAAAAGTATTGGAAATGAACAGCCATCACTCAACGATGTAGTCTTGATTCGTCAACCAACTTACATGGAGGAGTCTAGTAAGGAAATCTTTCAACAATCAAGAACAGAAAGAAAGAAGTTGAAAAGCAAGTGAAAGCAAAAGCAGTTTTAGAAGCTCAAGCAAAGAAAATGAAGAAAATATCAGAGCTGAAGTTACTGTAGCCAAAGTAGAAATATATTAGCAGTAATATTAGCTACAAAAATGATGAGTACTATCACTTGGGAACAAAGGAGGGACATCTATCACAATTGTTTACCAGAAACCAGTTTGTTCTATGTGATAAAAAATTTCTTACAGTAGAGAATGTACCCAATATCATTCTGTCTCTTAGGGAGTGCACAAGAAAACAGAAATGTCTTTAAATGGGGCACTGATCAAACTTGCTAAGTGGTCAGATGACAATGAAATGCTGGTTAATCCTGAGAAAACTACCTTCCAGCTCTTTACCTTGAGCACCAAAACACACTCTATATGCCTAAACTTCAAGAACCAACCTCTGTTGGGAACAGAATTCCACTTACCTAGGTATTACATTGGACTCCAAATTGAATTGGAATAACCATATCAAAAAGACAAATGAGAGAGTTTTAAATAGAATGAAGTTGCTGAAGAGACTCTGGTATTACCTGGTGTACATCTCAAGATGTCCTTACTAATGCCTATAAATCTTATGTCAGGCCCATTTTTGACTATGGTTCTGAAATATTAATTACGGCTTGTAATAGTGTCCTATCTAAACTTGATGTCACACAAAATTGTGCACTTCGTTTGGTTACTGCAGCAGCAAAATCCACTCCTATAGAATCAATGGAGCTTCAGACCAATATTGAACCTCTATCTGATCGCCGTGATAAAGCTGCTTTATTTCTCAGAGAGAGGTTGCTCAGAGGAAGTGCTCATTACTTGAACAATTATAGACCTGTTGCAAGGAGATTGAAATCCCAACCTACCTTTTTTGACCGTACGAATGAAATTGATGAAAAACTCGGCTTGCCAGTTATTGACAGACAGCCCCTCACTGACACTTTCATGACTGACCATCTAAAAGTTGCAGAGATAAACCTTGATCTCATTCTTCCTTGTAAAAAGAAAGTTTTCTCCGAGATAGAACTAAGGTCCTTTGCAATTGCAACTATTTATGAAAGATATCCAATCTCTGATTGGCTTCATGTGTATACTGACGGCTTTGCTGATCCCATTATGGGTAATGCTGGTACTGGGGCTTATTGCCAATTCTTTCAACTTAAAAAACCAGTAGGGACATTTCGTGATAATTTTGATGGGAAGATCTCTGCGATGCTTCTTGCTGCCGAGGCTTTAAAATCTCACAAGAAAAGGTTGTGTTTTTCGTTGATTCTCAAGCAGCCATTCAGGCTTTGGTGAATAGAAGACACTCTTTCTCTCCCGAAGAAGCCCTTTGTAAGGAAACTATTGGTCCTCTTATTGAAAATGGGAAGAGAGTTGTTCTCCAGTGAATCCCAAGTCATGTCAGGATTCCTGGCAATGAGGAAGCGGATGCACTCACCAAATCGGTTTTGTCTTTGCCACAGCACCATTCTCCCCTCCCTTTGAGAAACCATAGAACATTGATCAAGGCTAAATTTAAAGACATCAGAAAACTCTGGTATTGTGAGGCTGCTGCCGGGAAGTGTTGGAAGTGTCTTTTACAAGATAAAAATAGGATTCCTTCTGAATTGCTCAGAAAGACAGGCGTAGCCTGCTTTCGAATGTTGACGGGCCATGATTATCTTCAGCAGCATCTCAATAGAATAGGTGTGGCAGCTTCTGCCTCCTGCCCTTTATGTGGAAGTGGTTTTATGAATGGACAACATCTCCTTATTTGTTCCAAGTGGGGGGATATTGACACTAAAGATACTTCCCCTTTTGGACTTTCGCATCTGTATTGGACAGCAAGACGGTGCATGGCCGAATGGCCCAGGCTGGACGTAGGATAAAAAAAAAGAAAACATTGATTCCAACAGGTAAGGGATACCTAAGGTGCTTATGTAAAGAAAAAGTGCTCATGCAATGGAACCAAATACAAATGCATGAAAAATTATATAACGCAAAATGTCCTGATAATTTGCCATGTTTGAATAAGCACTAAGGATTATTAGGGAATTATTAGAGATTATTAAGAATTATATTTTTTACCAACAACTTTTTTTTTATTTTTGTACACATAATTCTAATATTAAGCTGAAACAGGTTTCTCATAGTTTCCTTATATTCATTGAATAGTTTTAATATTAATAAGGCAAAAAATTTATTTTTGATTCATTAAAATTTGTTCAAATCCACACTTTACTTTATTAAACCCACAAAATGTGGGAAATTTCATGATACTTATTAAATTTGTGAACTACATTTTGAAAATCATGCAAAAGTCACTTTAAAGTAATATATGCAGCGATATTTATCAAACATACCAAATTCATTTGGGAACTATACATAATCGCCAGTAAAAATGAGAAATTTTGGCATATTTATCAAATTTACCAACTTATTTAGAAATTAATCCATAATCACCTGTAAAAGTTAGAAATTGAGTGAAACTTATCAAACTTACCAAGATGATTGGTGATTATGCATAATCACCAATCATAATCACCGATTAATCACTTTTACTTTAATATACACTCATGTTCAAAAGTTAAGCATAGTTGTTGTTTATGTGGAAATTTCAGGAAATTTACATCGGAATGGGATGAAACGCAGTATGCTGATGTAATAGGGTTATTGAAGAAGTAAACTATGCAAAACAAGAATAATAGCGACTTTTATTATCCAAAGAAAAGGGTTGAAAGAAAAAGAGTCACAATGCGGGTGTCAACCTCAGTGAAACAGAATGATTAAAACAATGTAATGCTGCAGTTTAGTATGGTGTGTGGGAACCTCGGGTGGCCATGAATGACGCACAACAATTTCCCATACTTTCGATGAGGATTTAGATGAGTTGTGTGCTCAAAGAGTTCCAAGCCTCATGGAGAGCAGTTTTCAATCCCAGAACGGAGCTTGGTGGGTAACGGAGGACTGCAAGATGTCTTCCGAGCATATCCCACACATGCTCTGTTGAATTCAGATCAAGTGAGTTGGCAGGCCACTGCATGTGCTGGATATCTTCAGTTTGAAGGAAGTTGTCGACCAAGGTCGCACTGTGAGGAGATGTGTTATCATCCATGAATATGAAATCAGGACCAACAACACCTCGAAACAATTGAACGATAGGCTCAAGAACTTCGTCTATGTATCTTTGACCAGTAACCGACCCCGTGTCTAATATGTGGAGGTCTGTGCTGCCGTCCATCATGATGCCTGCCCAGACTATGACTCCCCCAAATGGAAAACAATGTCTTTTTGTGATGTTTCCTGGGTGAAAACATGTTCCACATTCTCTCCAGATCGTGGTACGATGAGAATCAGTTTGCAGGCTAAACTTGGACTCGTCACTGAACATGATATTGCCCCACTGTTATTTCGATTCCCACTCCACTTTTGATGTTTCAAACTCCACTGTAAGCGCACGTATTTCTGTGCAGACGTCAGGAGGATGCAAACTGCTGGTATTCTGGCTTAGAGATCAGCGTGTCTGAGTCTCCTGTAAACAGTTTGTTTCGAAACAGTGACTCCTGTGGCAGCTGTCAGGACTGAACTCAGTTATCTGGCAGAATGGTTCCTCTGACCTCATGCAGTTATCATCAAATATCGGTCTTGCCAAGCAGTTATTATCCTTCGCCGACCTGGTACTGGTTGTCAGGTAACGTCTCCAGTGGTTTGGAACCTCTGGCATAGTCTGGAGATCAAACACTGAGACACATTCAGAATTCGAGGCGCTTCAGTTTGGGATCAGCCGGATTTCAGCATTCCGATAATTCGTCCCTTTAGAAACATGTCCAGTTGGCATCTTTGTGACATCTTTCGTCCTTTTTGATTGTTAACAACGCTCCGTACCACAGCAGTTGCGAAATTCTGCCTCAACTGGCCATGCTGCTTCAGACCATTTTATACTCGTTCCGATGTGCACCACTGTTTTGTGCATGTCGACGTTGACTGAACTGTTTTGCATATGCACAATGATTTACCTTTGTTCCATGATTTTCCACGACTGATTATGAATCATTGTATCCTTATTAACTTTGAATTTTTCGCATTTTATGAATTATGCTTAACTTTTGGATATGAGTGTATATATATATATATATGCTGAATGCTTCATCTGTTAATGCCGATGTAGATTTTTATATTTCTTCTATGTTTTATACAGGTAAAATAACTTTATATATATTATTAACATACATAACTTCTTTGAGGAATGTTTTGATTCAACTTCTTTAACTTCTGATATTAAGTTCTTGAAACCTTTAGCTAAAGCAGGGGTTTTGATCCTTCTACATTGATACGGCTTTTGTAAAATTTACTAGGTAAGGTCCTTTATCCATTCTTTTGATACAGTTTCTCTTTAAAAAAAATGTTGATAGTTTTGCCTTTTTATGCTTCTTTAAGCATTAAAATGTCTAGAGTTTTATTAAAATTCTATTTTAAAGTTGTTTTAAGACCAGTTAATGAATTCCAGTTCCCATCCCTTAAAACTGTTATTCTGCACTTACATAAAATTGGTATTTATTCTGTTAGTTGTCAGTATAACTCAGCCTTCATTGGCCAAACAAAAAGGTCTCTCGAGGAGCGTATCAAAGAACATTTTAGAATGGTCTTTAAGCAAGAAACATCGAAGTTATCCATTTCCCAACACTTTTGGTCTGAAAATCATTCATTTCAATTTTCTAAATTTTTTCAATGAAATTTTGTAATATTGTCTTACAAGCTGCAGTTTGATTTATTAAAATGTATTATTAACGTTTATTTTTTTTATACATATTATAAATCTTTAAAATTATATGTCTATCAGGAAGTTATAAAATTTAGTTAGTTGGTTGCTAATAATCACAATAATCACTTTTGTTATGCTGAAATTTTGATATGTGACATTAGAAATAACAAATTCAAATAACATTTTTAATTGATTTTATAAATTAATTTAAATTATCCTTTACCAAATCCTTTCAATCTTTTTAAAAGTATTCTCTATTCAAAATGAATTGATCCATCTGAAAATAGTTGCTGAATTTATGGCCTTTTCATAAAGGTACTGTGCATATACTGTGTAAGAAAGGTAATATTGATCAACCAGTATGATTGATTACCCAGTATTTTAAGTACAAGTTTTGCCATATATAAATAAAACTAGTACTTGAAATATTGGATTTTATAAAAAAGATATAGCCTGATATTTAAGAAAGTAGAACTTGAGCAGGTAAATTTTATGTAAAATTTGTAGTCGTAAATTTTATGTTAAATATTGAAGTCAGTGTGTACAGTGGTATTCAAGGTAAATCTAAACAGTCATTTAAAAAATGAAAGATCAGTCATGCATAAAATATTGATTATGAAAGACTTTCCAATTGCAATGCAATTTTATTTTAAACATCTCTAAAATGCAAAACATTCAGCACTGATATTTTAAAAATTATCATTGTACTATAATAATTTATTTTACTTAAAAACTTAAAATCATGGAGATAAAAGTTCTTTCTAACTCCATGCTTAAAACTTCATCGAGAAAGGCAATAATTTTAATTTAAAAAACTACTGAACATATTTTGCTCAAATTTTTTTTATATATTTTATGGGATAGTTTGAATATTTCCTAAAATTTTCAAAGCAATTTACAAATTTTAACTTTGCTGAAAAAAGGTTTGAAAAATGAGGTCCCATAGGGTTCAGTGTATTTCACTTTTTAACCCGTTTTTAATCCAAAACTAATTGGGTGATATTCATTCACATTTCCATATGTCCCACAGATCATCTGAACAACATACTAAGATTTCATTTTGATAAAGTCATTTTTACGACAGTTATCATGTGAATGGACAGACAGACAGACAGAATGGCCATTAAATCATAAACACTTTTCAACTATGTTGGAAAGTGTTAATGACCTTGGTATGCATTAGTGTCCTTGAAATATCTCTGTCTGTGCCTTGAAATATCAGCTATGCCATTTTTCAAGAATCAACTTCTTTGTAGATCTGAAATGAGTAGCTGGTGAAAGTCAAGTTTTAGAAGATAATTTTCTTAAAGTTATCCTAAATGAACAAGTTAAAAGTTAGTTGACATTATCAAAAATTTCTGTGTTTGATAATATATCTTAAATTCTTATGATCTTGATCTCACGAAATTTAACAATCAAATGCAATATCGATGATGTTGCTTTCGAATTACAAAATGGGGAAATGTCAGTTGAAACTAGTCTTGCACACTTTTATAGGATTCATGCATGCAATAAATTTCAACAATAAACACACATTTGTTCTTGGGAAACCGCATAGCTGACACAAAATATAGGAATGGATATTTAAGTGATGCACACCAAGATTAATTTAACTGCTTATTTAGATAATGCCAATTGACTAATAATTTAATGTAAGATTAACTTGTGTGAAAGTTCTATCTTCTAAAAATTTCTTGTATCCTTTTTGAAATGCACCCTGTACAATTTGAATATAAAATTGATATTTATTGATAATTATTATACAGTAAAATTTGATTTATTCAAAATATAAAATAGTTTGAACCTGTGTGGAAGTTCTACCATCTAAAATGTCAGGTTGTATCCTTTTTGAAACACACCCTGTACAATCTATACAAATAAAATTGAAAATTTGTCTGTCTGTCTGTGTGTCTGTTTGTCCTGTCATCACGGGAGAACGGCTGAACTGAATTTGATGAAATTTTGTGTGTAGCCTGAAAATAGTCCCACTTAAATTTTAGTCCATGTTTGGAGTTTCTACAATCAGTGGTTCTCGAGATATTAGTAAAAAACAAAATTTTCGTTTGTCTCATCATCATGGGAGAATGGCTGAACTGAATTTGATCAAATTTTGTAGATAGCCTTGAAATAGCCCCCCATAAATTTAGCCCAATTTTCGAGTATCTAAGACCAGGGGTTGTCGAGATATTAATGAAAAACAAAACTTTTTCGTAGGAGAGGTGGGTCGGATGGTCTGGGTCTCAACAACAACAACTCTCTAACTCCGTGGTTTATCCAAGCGAAAAGCTTGAAAATCATTTGAAAGTGAATTAAAACTGTATCTCTGAGTTTGATGGGAGATTTTTTGCGCTAATTAGTCACTTTCTGAAAACATGAATTGTTTGAAACATGATTTAAATGGGAAATCTATCTCCATAGTATATTTATTTTCCACAAGCTTTTACTGAACAATGAAAGTATAGAGAAATCAAAATATATTTTATGAAAATTGTTATTTAATTTCGCAGTTTATGAGGAAGATTCTATCTTATATCATGTTGCTCAGAAACGCAATTAAATTAAATTTGTCTGTTAATTTTAATTATTATTTTTTCGATTTGAATAATAAATAAATGGATATAAAAATATATTTTAGAAAAGAACGTTTTGATTTTTCTTATAGCATTTTTGACTGGATAATATCAATTACGGTCTTCAGGTTTAAACGTTATTATTATTGATATTTTCGGGGATTATTGATTCAGGGATTATTGATATTTTCAAGTTATTATGCAATTCTTGTATTATGACAAAAATTGTTTAAACTCATATATTATATGTTGTAAAAGTAATCTTCTACAAATACACGGGTATATCTTCTAATTTACGAGAATATAAGTAGTACAGGTATATTGGCATATGTTACTTTCCTTATATACATAATGTATAAGGAAAGTATTGTGACGGGGTCGAAAATTCGAATTCGAGTTTTCGACGGGAGAGCACGTTTCAAGCATCCCTGATCACGAATCAAAAATTTTTGAAGTGATGTCTGTGTGTGTGTGTGTGTGTGAAAGTATGTGTGTGTGTGTGTGTGTGTGTGAAAGTATGTGTGTGTGTGTGTGTGTGTGTGTGTCAGTGGGTCTGTGGAGACGATAACTGACGAACGAATGGACCGATTCGAACCAAATTTGGTACAAAAATCACAATCTGTAAACACTGGAAGCCTATTGTTTTTATACGCAATCGAATGTTCAGAACCCCCCTAAATTTTCGAATGAAATTTTGAAAAAATCGTCAAAAAATCAAAACCAATAATAAAGTTACGTAAATAGACATTCCTTATGTAATTTTTCATTAGAAAACGATTGACATAAATTTTAGAATGCTAACATGAACCGTTCTCGAGATATTGCACATTTTTCAAAAAAATTATCAAAAAGTCAAATAAAATAGAAAAAAAATATTTCCTATTGAGAAACATGTTCACTTTTCATATATAATATCATGCGATAAATTGGGTGACATCATTCTCGTGGATCTAGCTCGTTCCATTCATGAAAAAAGATACTTTGAGTAATAAATTGGCGTTCAAATGCAAATGTATCTGCTGTAAGAATAACTTATTTCTTCGTTCATAACGCTTGGCGAGATTTTGGCGACGAAATTGGCGGAATGTCGCCAACTTGGCGACTTTTTGAAATGTTGCCAAATTAACGAAAATCTCGCCAAATGGATAAAAATGACGATAATCAATGAAAATGACGACTAATTGTCGAAAAGTCAATATCTTGGAAAGGATATTAGTATCTACTAGAAGAAAAACCTATTTATTTTACTGTAAAAGTAGTAAATTCATTTCATTATATAAGGAAAGTCATGTGTTGACCACATCAGATTTTTTTTATATATATTGGCATATATTGGATTCAATTACGACTTTCTGGTGTAAAGAGTACAGGGATTATTGATATTTTCAATTTATTACGCCATCTCTTTTATTTTGACAAAGATTTTTGAGACTCATATTGTAATATGGCTAATCTTCTACTAACACACTGGCATATTTTTTAATCTGCGACAATATAAGTAGTCAGGGGTTACATATATTGATTGAATTCCTTTTTTTTTTTGTAAATTTGCTTACAAAAGGGGTCAGGATGTTTTATTCTTCAGATCTGCCCGTGAAGACAATTTTGCATACTGAGAACAGATATTCTTAAACTTCTCTTTAGGAGCAATAAATTTAATATTTTAACAGAATTTGCACATGATTGGGAATTATCAGTTTCTTTATATTACATACTCCATACGAAGAACAGGTATGCAGCTAGTCTACATAAATAAAATTAAAAATCTGTCTGTCTATCTGTCTGTCTGTTTGTTTGTCCCATCATCATGGGAGAATGGCTGAACCAAATTTGATGAAATTTTGTGGGTAGCCTGAAAATAGCCCCACTTAAAATTTAGTCCATGTTTGGAGTTACTACGATCAGTGGTTCTTGAGATATTAGTAAAAAACGAAATTTTCGTTTGTCTCATCATCATGAGAGAACGACTGAACTGAATTTGATGAAATTTTGTAGATAGCCTTGAAATAGCCCCTCATGAATTTGGTCCAAGTTTCGGGTTTCTAAGACCAGGGGTTGTCGAGATATTAATGAAATACGGAACTTTTTCCTAGGAGTTCTACTCTCTAACTCGGAAGGATAAAAATCGTTTGTTTAAAATGTCAGCGTGAATTAAAACTTTATTTCTGAGTTTGATGCAGGATTTTTGTGCAAATTAGTCACTATCTGAAAGCATGAATTGTTTGAAATGTGAATTTAAATTGAAAATCCATCTCCATGGTTTATTTTTCACATGCTTTTACTCAACTATGAAAAGTATAAAGAAATCAAAATGGTTATTTTATGCATTTTATGAGGAAGATTCTATCTTATATCATGTTGCTCAGAAACACAATTAAATTAAATATATCTGTTAATCTTAATTATTATTTTTTCAATTTAAATAATAAATAAATGGATATAAAAATATATTTTAGAAAAGAACCGTTTGATTTTTCTTTTAATTGTATTAATTGCGGACTGCGTACATCACTTTCATTTATTTTGACAAAGAGTTTTTAAGCTTTTATATTGTGTTTAGCTAATAAATTCATGTATCCGATCATATATTGTGTTTACCAATAAATTCATGTATCCGATTGTTGAAACAGAAAATGAATAGTAGAACGGGTATATCTTCTAATACAATTTTAGTATTTACATTTAGTATATACAAATGGGATCAGAATGTTTCATTTTTCAGATCTGCAAATTCAGACCTACGAATTTGGCGGAATATCGCTAACTTGGTAACTTTGCTTAAACTTTGCTAAATTGTCGGAAATGTTGCCAAATTGATAAAAACAATGCAAATCGATGAAATTAAATTCGTTTTTTTTTAGAAGAGAGTACTGAAATGATGTTTCGATAGTATTTGTCGGTCAGTCCATCCATCCTACTTAGTATCACATTTAGTGAATTTTTAAAATTTCACAAATTGATAAAAATGTTTGTAAATCTATAAAAATATCAGGAAATTGATAAAATTGCGCTTAATAAATGAAATTAATTGCGTTTTGTTAGGGGATAGTATTGTGATGATGTTTCGTCAATTTGTCGCAAAATGGAACGATCAGTTTTACAGTCCCACTTGGGGATAAATTTGACGATTTTTTAAATTATTGCTAAATTGACGAAAATGTCGTCAAACCTTCTATGGAGATAGCATTATTCAGATGATATGATTTACATCAATTTATTTGAAGCAAATTATATCATGTCGTTTAGCAATGAGTGTAAATCTAATGTGTTATGCGGCATACCATTTTTATTAAATCTTTTCCAATTTGAATAATAAAGATATGTATATAAAATAAATTTCATTGTATTGCATTTTTGACTGTATAATATCAATTATGGTCCTCAGGTTACACATTATTATTATTATTGATATTTTCGGGGATTATTGATTCAGGGATTATTGATATTTTCAAGTTATTATGCCATTGTTTTATTATGGAAAAAATTATTTAAACTCATATATTGTACGCTGTACGAGTAACCTTCTACAAATGCACGGGTATATCTTCTAATCTACGAGAATATAAGTAGTACAGGTATATTGGCATATATTGGGACCTTCTGGTATAAAGATTACTGGGATTATTGATATTTTCAATTTAAAACGTATTCTGTTTTATTTTGGCAAAGATTTTTGAGACTCATGAAATATTTTGTAATTAAAGCTGGTTTTCATGAACTTGGTAATTTCTTTCTAATGTGATAAAATTCATACTTGGCTACAAAGGATAATATAATAAAATTAAGATCATATATTGTAATATGTCGAATTTTTTAAATGTTAATATTTGTGAATTAGTATTATTTTTTTAATTACACTTTAAAAGTTATGTTTTACATTTTTCAATTGAAAAACCAATAAGAAACGTAATGCAGAATGTCTTTTGTAAAACAGCAATCCTCATTTGATAACATATCACAGATGGGTAAATTTCAATTATATTTTAAGGGTCAATAAACTAAAAATATTTTTATGGCAGACCAGTAAAATTACATTCTTTTTAATGTATAACCACTCCAATTTGAATATACTTTCTGAAGAATTATATTGTATATATTAAAATTCGAATATTTACAGCATTCCATAACAAGAAAGACCAATCATGCATAAAACATTGATTATGAAACACTTTCCAACTTCAATGCAATTTTATTTAAACATCTCTAAAATGCGATACATTTCTTGGTAATATTTTTTAAATTATCACAATACTGCAATAATTTATTATATTTAAAAACTTAACTTCATAAAAAAAATGAACTTCATTCAAATGACGGCTTTAAAATATAAATTGCCTAATTTAAACATCTCTAAAATGCAATACATTCCTCGGTAATATTTTTTAAATTATCATAATACTACAATAATTTATTATATTTGAAAACTTCATTGAAAGCAAATGAACTTTATTCAAATGATGTCATTGAAATAAAAATCGCCTGGCTCTCTCTATAAAAGCAACATTTCATTCATAACCTTTTTTCCATTTCTTTAATTCATCACAATACTATAATAATTTATTTTATTTAAAAACTTAAAACCATGGAGGTACAAGTAATTTAACTCTATGCTTAAAACTTCATCAAAAAAATAGTCTTCTTCTCTGTGTAAAATCAATGAATGTTTCATTCATATCAGCTATATTGCAGACTTCATTAGTTAAATAATTTTGCGTTAAAAAAATGCAGCAATTCTTATACAACTAATTCTACATCTTTTGGTGTTTACATTCTTCATAAGTGAAAATTAGGTTTTGTTGTAGAAATAATCAAAGTTTGATGATCATTTAAACTCAAATATATTGTAATTGCATTGTTTTAGTATGTAGATGCACAGAATTTAAGCAAAAATAAAGCAATTTTAGGACGGATACAACACTCAATATGAATTAAAAAAACTTTAAAAATCACGATTTTGACACAAGATGGATGCCCTATTTTATTTTGAAGTGGATCATGTGATCTCTTCATATAAAGGGTGTAATTATTATTTTTATTTTTATTTTAAAAACTACTGAATATATTTTGCTGAAATTTTTTTTATATATTTAATGGGATAATTTGAATATTTCTTAACATTTTCGAAGCAATTTATGGATTTTAACTTCGCTTAAAAAATGTTTGAAAACTTAGGTCCCATATGGTTCAATGTATTTAATTTTTTTCAACCCGAGTTCAATCCCAAAATAATTGGTAGATATTATTCATTTACAGTCCCATAGGTCCTACAGACCGTTTGAACAACATACTAAAATTTCATTTTGATAAACTCATTTTTTCGGCAGTTATCGTGCTAACAGACAGACAGACAGACAGAATGAACAAAGTCATAAACAGTTTTCAACTATGTTATAAAGTGTTAAAAATTAACTTTTCAACATTTAACCATGATGACTTTTGTACTAGAAATTATAGTAATATTGTATTTGTCACTTTTGAACCTAAAATGCTCAAATAATTTCTTTTAATTTTCTTGTTTAATTTTCTTGTTTGTTGTCTCTTTTAATTTTCTCCAAATGTGTACTGCAAATTGTGTTAACTTTAATTTATTGATTTGAGTATTACTTTTTAAAGGGTTACAAACCACCAGATGAAGGCCCTTCTGAGTACCAAACAATTCCTCTAAATAAAATTGAAGATTTTGGTGTGCATTGCAAGCAGTACTATTCCCTAGACGTTTCTTACTTCAAATCCAAGCTTGACAGGCGACTGTTAGATTCCCTCTGGAACAAGTATTGGGTGAACACATTAAGTTCTTCCAGTTTGCTCACTGTAAGTTTTTACGTATTTTCTATCTATATCTATAAAATAAAAAATCTGTCTGTCTGCATGATTGTCCCATCATCATAGGACAACAGCTGCACCAAATTTCATGAAATTTTATGGGTAGCCTTGGATTTACCTTACACCTTTCTGGTAGGTCGGATGGTCTGGGTAGCCTTGGATTAGCCCCAGTTGAGTCCACGTTTCGAGTTTCTAAGACCAGGAGTTGACTAGATATTAATTAAAAATGCACAATTAAACCCACATAAGCATAGTATTATGCAGACAATATTTTTTCCACAAATTTATTTAAAGGAAATGATATGTCGCTTAGCAACAGATTTAAATCCAATGTGTTGCGGCAGATGATTTTTATTAATTTTCAGATTTAAATAATAGAGAAATGTATATAAAATAAATTTTTATCGAAATTTCATTTTTGAGTGGATTATATCAATTAAGGCCTTCAGGTTTAAAGATTATGGGGATTATTGATATTTTTAATGAATTATGTCATCTTGTTTATTTTGCCAAAAATTTTTTAAACTCATATATTACAGTACGGATGAACTTCTACTAATACACGAGTATATCTTCTAATATTCAAGATATTCCTAACTCTCATTTTGGTATATATTGATTTAATTTCATATTTTTTGTAAATTTGTTTACAAACAGGACCAGGATGTTTTATTCTTCAGGTCAGCTTGTGAATATAGTTTTGAATAGCGAGAGCAGAGATTCTTAAACTTCTTTTTTGGAGCATTAATTTAATTTTACATACGAGGTAGGATTCAAAAGTTCCTGGACTGAGTCAATAACTTAAAATATATTATCAATTAAAATGCTGAAAGACATCCTCCTTCGAAATAAGACCCTTGCACAACAACACACTTTTGCCATTGCTTGTAAAGGTCATCGAAACACTTCTGGAATCCATTTTTAGCCATTTCCTTTAATTCAGCCTGCGATGCACTTTTAACTTCATCTGCGGATTGAAATCAATGACCCTGATAGCGACTTGGAAATGGTTTTATGCCAAATGGTTTTATGGCAAAAGGCAGAATGGCTTGTATTTCCTCAGGCCTCAATAAGAAATAAAAGCCAAGAATTTCAATGTTGAAAAGTCAACAGGCAGTAAAATTATTACTAAAGCTAAAAATGTTAAGTCTACAATTTCTAGTGATTTTAAAAGTAAAAGTAAAAGTAATTTTAAAGTTAATGATTCATGTGCTTGTAAAACTAAAAATGCTAGTCATGATATTGAAATTCTTGCACTTCTTTTAAAAATCTAAATGTAAATAGTAATTAAGACTTGTAAACCTGTAAAAAGTAATGACAATTGCAGTAACACCAGTAAAGTTTTTAAAAGTAAAGTTGCAAATTCTAGTGTTCGTGTTTTTAAACCTAACAAATCTTGTATATATGATGTATTTAAAAGTTCTAAATCACCCATTGAAGCCGGGGGGAAATACAGGGCTATGGCATAAAAGATACTGTCACATTAACTTTGACTATTTACATCATGCATGTAAAGTATCTGCTGTTAAAGGATTGCCAAACATCAGTGTTAGAAAAATCAACTGCAAATACTGCAAATTGGCAAAAAAAAAGAAGGATTTCTTTGAAACCCATAGCAAGAATTTGATCTGATAAACCATTGGAACTAATCCATATGGATATTTGTGGACCTATGCTAAAACCATCGCATGGAGGAACTAGGTATTTCCTTAGCATAACCGATGATTTTTCGCGTAAAGTAACTGTTTATCCTATGAATAGAAAGAAGTTTTTGATAGATTTAAACAATTTCAGCATAGAGCGGAAAGATTTTTGAATACCAAAATTCTAAGCATCAGGACTGACAATGGTATGGAATTTTGCCACACTGAATTTGAAAAGTTTTTAGAAACACAGGGCATTAAAGCAGAAAGGACAAACACATACACCCTCAAACAAAATGGAGTTTCAGAGAGGTTCAATCTAACAGCTTTGGATTGTGTTCGGGCAATGTTTAATGACAGTAATTTGAAAGATGACTTTTGGGCAGAAGCTTTACACTGTTTTGCATACGTTAAAAGTCAAATCTGCCACAAATTCAAGAATCTAATGCCCATCGAGTTATACAGCAGTAGGAAACCATCAGTTGCTCACCTCAGAGCATTTGGATATCAAGCTTTTGTAAGCAAGCCTAAACAACTTAGGGGGAAATTTGACATGAGGGCACAAGAAGGCATTGTGGTAGGGTATGCTTTAAAAACTCGGGGATTTAGAATATGGCTCTTGAATGAAGGGAAGATAGTCGAGACTAACAATGTAAAATTTAATGAGGAGTACAACGCAGAGGAAGGCGGTCTGGGACCCAATGTTAATGAGAAACCCAAACCTGTAGAAAAATTTACTTTTTCATCTCACAGCCTACCTATCTAGACTCATCTGACGAGGAGTATATGGAGAGGGAAAAAGATGATTCATCAGAGGAAGATCAAGACATTGCAGAAAGCAGTGAGGAAACTGGGTCCTCTGGTGATAATCATCCAATTCCTGATCCATATACTACTTGGATCAGAAAAGTTATATTCCAAGAATGACAGGATCTAGAAAGGATGTATATTGCTTTTACAAAGGAAGGGGACCAAGGTCAAGGTCATTAAAAGACGTAAAAAGTTTTTATGAGAAAAATAAAATGTAATGAAAAACTTTTCAATTTCAAGGGGGATCAAGAGAGGTCAGGGAATCAGCCAGAAGTAAACATTGTAGAGATCCAAATCCCCAGGAACTACAAGGAAGCAGCTAATTCACCCCAATCCAAAGAATGGAATATAGCCATGGTAAACGAATTAGGTGTCATGAAGGAAAGAGGTGTCTGGGACTTAGTGCCTGCACCTGTTTCCGACAAAGTAATCAGTTGCCTTTGGGTATATACAGTCAAAATAGGGGAAAGGGGTGAATTTAACAGGTATAAGGTTAGACTTGTAGCACAGGGATTTAACCAGGAAAAGGGGCAAACTTATGAAGATGTGTTTAGCCCGGTGATTAACTTTACAATTGTTAAGATGTTTTTTACTATATTTGTATGTTTATTAGGGGATAATTTCATTGTGACTAACATAACATTTGAATGATTTTTGAAATGCTTTTTTACAATCACTAATTTTAATTTTATCCTAATACCTTAAACAGGGTGTTATTCTTCTTTGGACAGGTGCTTTTATGTAAAGAAATGCAAAATTAATATTTAAAATTGTTTATATGAGCATTCAGAGAGTATTTTGATCAATGTGACTAACATAACATGTTTGCAACACTAGGATTTTGTATAAATTTTTATAGACATTATCCTCTGAAACTAAAACAACAAAATGATTATTTCCTTTTGAAAATGTCTGTGTGAAAGGTTTTTGTTCAATTATTATGCACAAATTTGGCATACGTTTCAAAGATAATACAGAGAAATAATTTTTAATAAATCTTGCCTGTGACTAACATAACTTGTGAATATACTTTAATTTCAAAGTATTACAGATAATACAGTCGGTTGTGATAAAACTAACAATTTGTGCTCTTTCAACCCAAGGTTTGTCCTCAATTGTGGGAAACACAAAGGTTGCCTGAGAACGTCATGTGCTTCTCGTTTTTAACACAACTGTAATGTGCGGTGTGCATGCCCAGTCTTAATTAGCATATCTCCAGAATAAAGGTGTGCTTCCGCATGACCTAGCGCCTAATTTTTTCGTTCTTCGTCAAACAAATTCCATGTTGCATTCGTACACTGCCACCCAGGGCTGTAGTGGAGGGTATATGGCGGTATACACCGTATACCCTCTGGTTTTTCTTAAAAACTGCGTACACTCTTTGCTTTTCCTAGAAAACATCGTGCGAAACATCACGTGACACGGCACGTGACTGGGAAGGTAGAGACTGGGAAGGTAGGAGGAAAAGTGAGAGCAACGAGGTAGTATATACTACCTCGATGAGTGGGAGCCTCTCCCTCCCCCTTTTAACTGGAAGGGGGGGAGAACCTCAGCGTCAGCATTTCTTGTTTTGTGCCAATGAGTTGTCACGTGATGCGAACCACCAGTAGACAAAGTAGCATTTATTGAAAGGGATAGAATTAGTTCGCATCCTTTGCATCCTGTACTGTCGCCATAGTGCTTGTGAGGGCCTGCCTCCTGTCTGTCGTTATGGATCGTTGGTTAAAGGCTGGAAATTTAATTAAGAAAAGAAAATCAGAAATGGAAGAATTATATGAAAGTAGGAAAAAGGCAGCTTGTGAAATAGAAACCGCAGTTAATTCAACATGTGAATCATATATTGACAGAGATAATTCCCTAGATTTAAAAGCAGAAAGAACATGGCCTGAAGTATGGATTAATAGCCAGTATACGGAGTTTCAGAAAAAACATACATGGCTTATTAGTTTCAAAGGGAAACTTGGCAATTTCTGTTCCACTGTCAAAACTTTTGGGTCTTTTAAAGAAGAAAGAGAACGCATCTCTGAGGAATGAAGCAACTCCCTAATTGAAGCTTCGGGAAAAGATCGCAGTAGCAAGATATCCAATCTCCGAACTAAAATAAAAAAACACTTGCAATCTGACGGTCATAAGATAGCCGAAAAAATATTGGAATCTAAGAAAGAAAAAACGGATGGAACATTGCATTGAAAAAATAAATTTAGTAGCTAAAGAAACGACAATGAAAGTTTTCAGAACAGCCTATTACTTAACCATGAAGAATAGGCCTTTTTCAGATCATGAGGATCTAATCAACATCCAAGAGCTAAATGGTATAAAACTTACGAATATAATTAATCATATAGCTAATAACATGACGAAGAAACTAATTCCCGAAATTATTTCTTTAAACTCCAAATTTAGTGTGCTTCTTGATGAATCGACCATTTTAAGTAACAAAACGACTCTAGTGATGTATTTAAAAGCATATAATAGAGATGACGAAAATGTAGAATATATTTTCCTCGATTTATGCGAATTAGAATCGTAAGACTGAACACATTGAAAATGCGCTTTTAAATATTTTAAAAATTCCCGGATTTAATGAGGAATATTTGAAGCAAAATTGGATTGCTATTACCACTTATAGTGCAAGTGTGATGACAGGAAGGTATTCTGGAGTAGTTGGAAGTCCAGAATTCGTCTTGGATTTGGGCCTCATGTTTGATATTCTGCAAGAATTATCTATACTTTCTACTGAACTCCAGTCTAGGAAAACAACCCTTCCATGGGTTGAACAACTAATAAAAAGAACAATTAGGGTCATCGAGACTTTTAAAGACACCCCAGGAGAAAAAACACAGATAGCTGTAGAAGCAAAAGAAAAGCATCTATTTCAAGATATCACCTTGGTACATAATTCCAAAATCGTACCTATTAATTAAAAGCAATTCATTCAAAGTATTGTTGATAGAATGAAATCCAGACTTTGTTCTGATGTTAATGAAAAAATTGTCAACTTTTGAAGGATATATCCATGCTTTATCCAGAAAACATATATACAGGGGATATTCGCCAAGGAGGAAAGGAGGTTTAACCCTTTCACAATGGCGGCATTCCGGAACTGTTGCGGCCCAAAGGATGGAGGCCTTCGCTTCCAAACTGTTCTCTGGAGATGGCAATTTTTTTGTGCTAAGCCTAACTCTCGAAAAAAATTCACTAAAAATCACCTATTCAACACAGAAATCTACTTTTTTCAGGAATAAAAGAAATACTTATTTTCTATTTGATGTATATTTTTCATACAAATCTGAATACAAAATACTCGTTAGTTGTTCCCATTCTTTTATCCGAAATAAACGAATAATTTCACTGCCTCTAAAACCCAAACAAAAAAATATACTCTCTTATATTCCTATGATTCACCAACGAAATCAAAGCTGAAATGAAAACAAAACCCGAAACTCAATTATAAAATTGTTGATGCTGCGAGAATTGCTCTGTCTGTTTATATTACAAAATCATGTTTCACCACTCCAAATGGAGAAATAATTCATTGGATTCTCCTTATGCTAAGGTCATGTATCTGCAAACTACATTGAAGTTAGTTCCACGGACATTTAACGCCATCTAGTAGACAAATTAAAACGTTCCATGTGAAAGCACGCATGCGTGCCACTCGCCGTTTGCGGTAAAGTTTCCTCCGTCACGAGTGCATGCCGTCCGTCCTTGAATGCAAGTTCGCAGCCGACATGCGGGCGTGCCAATCGTCGTGAAAGGAATAAAGGATCTGTCGACATTTTGGTATCGATGAAATATGCACTATTCAGGGTTTGAGGGACTTCAGTGAAAATGCTCAAGTTGTTCCAGTAAAATTAAAGCCTCTAAGAACAATTGAAATATTTCCATGTTCCTCGGCCGAGTGCGAGCGTGGGTTTAGTTTAACGAACAACATAGTAACAGATTTGAGATCATCTTTATTGATTTCAAACGTCTCCAAACTAATGTTTATGAATGCAAATGGACTACCTATACAACACTTTCAACTGGAAAAATTTGTAAATTCTTGTTGTCCAACCATCGCTCTTCAGCTGACAATAGATCAAGAATATGCGCTACAAAAAGAGACACAGAGACGGATTTCTCTCGTCAAGCAGTTTGGAAAATATTTCAATGAAAATGATAGAGGTAGACCTTAAAATTTGTTAAAATAAAACAAACTTATATCCTACTTTATATGTTTTTAAACATTTTCTCTTAACATTTCCTGTAATTATTTTATATCATAGTTAAATATTAATATAGTGAGATTTTAAAATTTGAATATCACTCTATGCTAGTCTGCATATTTTGCTTTGCATAAATACAGTAAACTCCCAATAACTCGAACCTTGTGAACACAAATTTCTGCTTAAGTTTCTTCAAAGTTCCACAATTTCTTTCCTGTAATATAAAATTAATAGGCTTTTTTTTCTCGATTATTTGAACTTCGACTAATTCGAACATTTTCCCCAATCCTTCGAGTATACGCCATGGGCATCCGGAGAGGGGGGGGGCAATGGGGGCAGTCGCCCCCTGGCTTATGGATTTCCTATATTTTCCTATACATGTATGTGCGTGTACATGTTTTTTGCCCCCCTCCCCCCCTGGAAAGTGCAAGTTATAAGTACATGCCCCCCCCCCCCCTGGAAAAGATTCTGCGGGCGCCCATGGTATACCCTCTGTTTTTTTACGACTTCAGCACTGCTGCCACCTATCGGTACATTTTTGAAGTAATTTTGTTTTTCGCCAAACAAAATTCCATCACTTCATGTATACTCAGGTCAAATATCAGGTCATTGTGACCAGTGGTTCTTACTTTACAGCGTTTTAAAATCGCAACTTTAATTATAATCACCCTGTACATATACAGGGTGTCCAGTGCTATTGATGCCCAATGGCTATTTCCTCAACTGTTAGTCCCAGAGATATACTTCCAATTGCAAAAATGTTTTAAATTTTAAAATCTATTATCTTAGAAACAGTTTAAATCAATAAATACATTTCTGAAAGAAATACTAAATATACATTTTTCTACAGTCCCCCAGACCTACCAATTATATTTAGGAAAATCATTCTCATACAATTTTATGCAAAATAAAAGAAAATATCACCCTTTTACTACTAAAACTGACCGACTTATAGCTGTTTAAAGTTGGAGCACTTTTTATGCTGAGAAATGGTCAATACAGTCCCTGATTGGTTGGTTGCCTGAATTGGGACATTTTTATGTGTAGAAAAGTGACTTAAGTCATAAAGTTTAATGCTTCATAACTCGGTGAATTTTGATCGTAAAAGGAAGACTTTTTTTTTATTTTGCATGAAATGGTATAAGGATGATTTTCCTAAATATAATTGAAAGGACCGGGGACTGTATAAAAATTTACATTTCGTATTTCTTTCAGAAATGTGTTTATTGATTAAACTAAGTTTCTAAGATAATAGATATTAAAATTTAAAACATTTTTGCAATTTGAAGTATATCTCTGTGACTAACAGTTGAGGAAATAGCCATTGGGCACCGATAGCATTGGACACCCTGTATATATATATATACAAGGTAGGATCAAAAAGTTCGGAGACTGTGCTGATATCTCCAACCCTGATTGGAGGAGAGGGGAACTATTTTACCATGGCGTAGAGGCACATGTGACACGAGATGTGAAAAGGAAGAAGCAGGTCTGCAGTGCAGCGTTTTTCCAGACAATGCGGGTCAGTGAACTGTAGTTGTTTGCGTTTGAAGAACAACGTGCGAATATAAAATTCTGTCAGCATTTGGGAAAATAGCCGACAGAGATATTGCACATGTTGCAGCAGGTATACGGTGAGAGAGAAATGTGTTGTGTGAAGGTGTTTTCATGGCACTCCCGATTCACGGACAACCGTGAATCCATAGAAGACAATCTGCAGACTGGGTGGCTGTCAACATCAATTACGGTTGACAATATTCGAAAGTTGGTGGGAATTGTGCTTGCCGACCGGTGTCAAACCATTAATGTCATTGCTGAAAAGAATGAATTTTGTACGGGAGCTGCCAAGCTATCCTGATGGACAAACTGAACATGCATTATGTCAACACTCATGCATCATGTCAACTGAACATGTGTATTGTCAACACATTATACCAAAAATGTTAACCGAAGGTTAGTGTGATGAGCACATGCGGATCTGTGGAGAACTGATTGACGTTTCTGGCAAAGATCTGGCTTTCCTTTAAAAAATTATAACCTGTGATGAGACGTAGTGTTTCTTGCACGACCCACAAACGAAACAGCAGTCCTCACAGTGGAAGTCGCCATCATCACCGAAGTAAAAAAAAAATTCTGTTTGGACCATTCAAAGGGGAAGGCAATGCTGGAGGTGTTTTTTGACCAAAAGGGCTTGGTGCATTACGAGTTCATACCGGAAATGACAACCGTGAACAAGGAGAGGTATGCACAGATCCTGGCTCATCTCCATGATGCTATACGCCTGAAATGCCCAGAACTCAGGAAAAGCACGGATTGGGTACTGCAACATGACAATGCCCTCGCTCATCAGTCTTTCATGGTGCAGTCCGCACTGGCCAAATATGGAACGTCAACCCTTCCACACCCTCCCTACTCACCCAATCTCGCCCCATGTGATTTTTACCTGTTTCCCTGTCTCAAAAACGAACTCAAAGGATGCCGTTTCAAGAGTGTATCTGAGATTGAGGAAGGTGCGACGGCCGCGTTGAAGGCCATCTCGTCCAAAGGCTTCCAGGAATGTTTTCAGCAACTGTACTCACTCTGGAAGAAGTGTATAGCTGCAGAGGGAGAGTACTTTGAAGGTGGTTATGTGTAACACATGATATCAATAAATCATATCTGTCAAGTAAGCCAGTCTCCAAATTTTTTAATCCTACCTTGTATACACTGACTTCCCTAAGTTAAGCTCGCAATGCAAATTTTCATTTTTTGAAAGCGTATTTGAATTTGATTGGCTGAAAATCGCTGCGTATATAGATGACAGTATTCAAATATCATATGTTACAGCCAATCATGATTGACTGTCTATATGCTAATTATGTCTGTCTGCTAATTATGTCTGTATTATTACGACTGTCTATATGCGATATATGCTAATTAGGCAGTCATTGAAGACTCCAGCATTCTGAAAGGTTTGAGGAGAGCATTTAAATGCTGATACGAAGTGTTTAACTTTTGTAGGATTATTTTTGATGATATTCATGTTTCTATGGCTGAAAGAAGATGAATGACAGATAGTGAGCCCTGGCGTGCTGTCGGACGCATTGACGCAGGACAGTCAATCAAAGATATCACTATCTTCTTTGACATTGATCATTCAGTAATTTCTTGATTATGGAAACAATTCCAAACAAGTCAAACAATTGTCTGGAGACCTGGTCCCGGTCATCCAAGGGTTATCACCCCCTCTGATGATCGGTATATTACTACGGGGGACCTCCACAACTGTTACATCCACTGTTACTGCCAGTACTGTGTGCCACCTCTCTATATTCTATCTTGGATACCCTGGCATCGTAAGACTACCCTCAGTTTATTCTTCGGATTTTGTCTGGGAATCTAATATTCTCAGACCTTCACGGTGGCAACAAAACCCCAAGTTCTCTTAAATATCTCTGGCTCGTCACTACATGATGTCAACTAAATGATTCTGTTTACAACATCCCATGGCTGTGTTACTTCCTAGGATAGTCCAGGTGTTTCCAAAGGCCAACAACCTTTTTCATGAGCTCATGGGAAAAATCAGGCTCCACTTGGTTCAACATGACACTTGGTTCTACATGATGTCAACTAAATGATTCTGTTTACAACATCCCATGGCTGTGTTACTTCCTAGGATAGTCCAGGTGTTTCCAAAGGCCAACAACCTTTTTCATGAGCTCATGGGAAAAATCAGGCTCCACTTGGTTCTGTTCTGTGCTTGATACTTACTATAAGTGTGCAAAGATTCTACCTGCCAGATTATTGGGGAGCTTTTAGAGGTTGGGAAAAGTCCTTTAAATCCCCTATTTTCTCCATCTGGAGGGGGAATGAATGAAAATACAGCTCTGCTGGATTCAGTCCTGTGATTGATAATAAAAGTGTGCAGATTCAGTTTTCTAGGTCATGGGAGGGGGCTTCTGGGAGGTCATAAAGTGACACAAACACATGAGACAATTTTTATATAAATTATTTCAATTCACTATTATATTTACAGTGATCTATTACTTGATCTTACATATGAAACTTGAACTTTTTTCAGAATGCTGATTATACAACTGGACAAGTTTTTGATTTATCAGATAAACTGGAGCAATCGGAAGTGCAACTTGGTCGTTGTGGCTTTGTCTTAGGAATGGATCCCCATGAAAAGAAGACTGAAGACAAGCTTGCAAAAGCCACTAAGGATAGCTGCAAAATAACAATAGAAGTTATTCATGGACTAATGTCACAGATAATTAAAGATCGTCTGTTTAACCAAGTGAATCGTAAATTCTAACTTTTGACTTAGGAATTCTTTGTTTTGTTCATATTTTGAGGTTATTGTAATCTTTATAAACCATTATAATAAAAATTATTTAACATTTTAGCTAGTATTTATTAGAATGTTAAAATATTGTTTACTTTAAAAAATCTAGCGAAAATGTCTGTAAAAAAATCAAATAATATAAAGACTTCAAAGTACTACATGCATTTTTAGTAGTCAACCAGTTTTCAAGACGAAACCAACCCATTTCTTCAAGACAAAAAAGAAACATAACCTCACTTATTCAAGAAATATCAGCATCTGAAGTAAAGGAAGTGAAGTAAAGGAACACATGAAGGTAAAATTGACATCACCGTAAAGAGAAATGAAACAGATAAAGTTTATTATTTACATGTTAATAATATTCGTAGGAAGTGACATCAGTGCATGTACCCTATTTCTTGTTTGTCCATTCTGTTTCGTTCATTATATCACATGCATCTGGGAAAGTGGCTGATATGACAAGACCGGCCGAGTCTGTAAAAGCCTAGGATGTGTCTGCGCCCCATGATTCGGCTACCTGCGTCAACTGATCTGAGCAGTTCTTCATTTTTATGTTACGAGCATGCATCTGGGAAAGTTGTTGTTGCAAATCCCCTAAGACCAGCAGAGCTAGATCAGGTCCACGAGATTATACACCCTAAAGAAATCCAGCTTTCACAATTTATAAAATTTAAATTTTAATTGCACAAAATAACACGGATTATTATTTAAAATGTCGCTGAATTGGCACTTTTAATTCAATTCTCGCTTTAATTTAGCAACTGGGGGTATTTTCCAAGGCGACGTTGCAAAAATGCGAAAAAATTAAAATATCTCGAAAACGGTTAGTTATTACGTCGGTCTTATTCGTTGTGTTATCAAAAATTACATATAAAATAAGCATTCAATGAATAAATTTGAGCATATGCAGTCTTTTATTTTAATTTTTGACTATTTGGGGGGATCATTTTGCAAAAAAGGCAAGTTCTTTTTTTCCCGAGTTGTACCAAAATCTATTCAGCACCAGGGTAACCCACAAGTGACTCATCTACCACATTTTATGAAACTTGGTCAATTAGTTTTTCAGCTAGAGTGAATACATGCAATGTACAAAGAGACAAATTACACACACACATACAGAAGTCATTCTAAAAATAGTATTTTCAAACTCTAAGAGTTCATTTTGTGATCCGAAATTCGAAAATTCAAGTTACGATTTTCGACACTATTCCAATGCTTACCATACATCACCCTATCATTCTAGGGAAAGTACACAGGAATTCCATTTTAGAAGAATTTTATGAAGAACATATTATCAACTGCAGAAAAAATTCTCTTTAGAAGTTGTGTTCGAACAAAAAGATGATAAAATATACACAAATATTTTTATGGCAGCTGCTTCCTATTCTTAAACATCTACCGAAAAGATTGCATTGTGAAATACACTTCGTAATTCAAACGAATAGAACAAAAATCAGCTGTGTTTTTAATGATCTTGTTGCATTAAAAATAAAAAATTTCTGATTGACCAAATTTGTCTAAAGGGATCGTAAAAATTTAAAAACTGTAACTTTTTTTAAAATGAATGGGAGGACTATTTCATTAACGTAGTCTTATTTCGTACCTTACTTTCAACATTTTTGCAATTTTCATTGCCCACTTATCTCTAAGAGGTAAAAAATTAAAGGGCGTTTCAATCTTTTTGGGACACCCTGTATATTAGGAACATCGGATTGTAGCTTTTTCTATATCGGAATATTAAAATTAATTGCATCAGGGCCGTAGCTAGGTGAGGGTCAAAGGGGTAAAAGCCTCCCCTCTCCCTGATGAAAATATAAATTTTTAGTATCTATATGAAATATCATTCAACATATCATCTAAATTTACATAAAAGATTGCTTTATGAGAATTTTATAAATTATTTCGTTTCAAAGATTTTTTAATTTAGTTAAATTTCTGATTATACAGATGGTAAATTTATTTAGATATTCAATTTAAAAATATTTAAATTAAAAAAAAATTAAGACAATAGCATTTAGGATAATTTTGTGTTATTTCGGCGCTCACTGTTATACATTAGCTAATCAAAATTGGTTAAAGAAATAAGCAATTCTAATACAACGCATTCTACATATTTTGCTGTTTATATTTTACGTAAGTGAAAAATAGGCTTCGTTGTAGAAATAATCAAATTTGGATGAGCATTTAAATTCAAACATATTGTAATTGCGTTGTTTCAGTATGTAGATGCACAGAATTTAAGCAAAAATAAAGTGGTTTTATGACGGATACAACACTCAATATGAATTAAAGAGAACTTTAAAAATCAGGATTTTGAGACAAGAGTTAATATTGTGTGTTAACTTGTATATACTGACAGAATTTTTTTTTTTAAATTATTAACAGCTTTGTTAATACTTATATTAAAATCTATCGTAATTATTAATATTGATGTAAAATAGCTATATGGATTTTCCTAATGAACTCTTAGTTTACAAATATAAATATGCAATTATTTATTTGTTAATATATATGGATTGAAATATAAAAAAAATATCTGATGTGGACAGCACATGACTTTCCTTATATAATGCAATGAATTTACTACTGTTGCAGTAAAAAAAAAAATAGGTTATTTTTTTAGTAGATACTTATATTCTTTCCACGATATTGAATTTTCGTCAATGTGTCGTCATTTTCATTGATTTAGCGTCGTTTCATCCATTTTGCGAGATTTTCGTTAATTTGGAAATATTTAAACAAGAAAGATCAATCATGCTTAAAGCATTGATTATGAAACACTTTCCAACTTCAATGCAATTTTATTTAAACATGTCTAAAATGCAATACATTCCTCTAATATTTTAAAACTTATCGCAATACTACATTAATTTATTATATTTGAAAACTTAAATCTTCATCGAAAAAAATGAACTTCATTCAAATGACGGCATTGAAACATAAATTGCCTGGTTTAAACATCTCTAAAATGCGATACATTCCTCGGTAATAAATTTAGAATTAACATAATACAACGATAATTTATTATATTTGAAAACTTCATCGAAAACAACTGAAATTCATTCAAATGACGTCATAGAAAAAATAACACGCCTGGCTCTCTCTATAAAAGCAGCATTTCATTCATAAACAATTTCTCATTCATTTCATTCATCATAATACTATAATAATTTATTTTATTTAAACATTAAGATAATGGAGCTACAAGTAATTAAACTTTATGCTTAAAACTTCATCGAAAAAATCTTCCTTCTCTTTGTAAAATCAATGAATATTTCATTCATATCAGCTATGCAGACTCTATGAGCTACATAATTTTGTGTTAAAGAAATACAGCAATTCTGATACAACGCATTCTACATATTTTGCTGTTTACATTTTACGTAAGTGAAAAGTAGGCTTCGTTGTAGAAATAATCAAATTTGGATGATTATTTAAACTCAAACATATTGTAATTGCGTTGTTTCAGTATGTAGATGCACAGAATTTAAGCAAAAATAAAGTGGTTTTAGGACGGATACAACACTCAATATGAATTAAAGAGAACTTTAAAAATCACTATTTTTAGACAAGATGGATGCCATATATCATTTTGAAGTGGGTCACGTGATCTTTTCATATCATGGTCACATGATCGCTTCATATAAGAGATGTAATTATTATTTTAATTTTTATTTAAAAAACTACTGAATATATTTCGCTGAATTTTTTTATATTTTTTATGGAACAATTTGAATATTACCTAAAATTTTCGAAACAATTTGTGAATTTTTAATTCGCTTAAAAAATGTTTGAAAAATTAGGTCCCATAGGGCTCAATGTATTTCATTTTTTCCGGGTTCAATCCAAAACTAATTGGGTGATATTATTCATTTATATTCTGATAGGTCCTACAGACCGTCTGAACAACATACTAAAATTTCATTTTGATTAAGTCATTTTTATGGCAGTTATCGTGCTAACGGACAGACCGACATACAGACAGACAGAATGAACAAAGTCATAAACACTTTTCAATTTTGTTGTAAAGTGTTAAAAAGTCGTCAAGTTGACGATATTCCGCTAAATTTGTCGCCAAAATCTCGTGAACCATTATGGACGGAGAAATAAGTTATTCTTATAGCAGATAAATTACTATTGGCATTCTCAATACAAAAGTATTACTCTCACGAATGGAAGTATCTTTTCTCACGAATGAAATGTGCTAAATCCACGAGAATGTCACCCAATTTATCACATGATATTACATATGAAAAGTGATCGTGTTTCTCAACAGTTAATATTTTTTTTTTAATTCATGGGACTTTTTGATCAATTTATTTGAAAAGTATGCAATATCTCAAGAACGGCTCATGCTAGTGTTCTAAAGTTTATGTCAATCGTTTTCTAAGAAAAAATTACATAAAAAATGTCTATATACGTAACTTTGTTAAAGGTTTTGATTTTTTGAAGATTTTTCCAAAATTTCACTCGAAAATTTAGGGGGAGTTCTGAACATTCGATTGTTTTTAAAAACAATAGGCTTCCAGTATTCACGGATTGTAATTTTTGTACCAAATTTCTTTCATTCGTTCGTAAGATATCGTTTCCACAGACATCACCTCAAAAATGTTCGATTCGTGTTCAGGGATGTTTGAAACGTGTTCGCCTGCCGAAAAGTCGAATTCGAATTTTCGACCTCGTCACAATGTTTTCCTTTTAAATTATACTATGTATATAAGGAAAATAATAATAACTATTATGGTTTATGAATGCTAATGATTGAAAGTGTTTTTAATGTGCCCCTCCTTCAAGACTGTTGAGCCCCTGTTGAATTTCATTTCTGGCTACGGCCCTGAATTACATCAACTCCAAAAGTACCTATTTTTTAAAAATCCATTCCGCTGGATGCGAAAGGGAATTCTTCGTTCTTTTCTATGGCAGCTTTGTGATATTATTTTCGATCGCTGAAGAACCGAATTGTGCAAAAATTGCTCAAAATGGCGCTTTAACTTTAAATAAACTAATTTGAATTTAAAATCTCGACTGAGCATTCTCCCTTGGGAGTCAAGGTACCCCTGTACCAAATTTCATGGGAGTATGTCGCCTTGATTTCCCCCTACAGATAACACAAACATTTTCTTCAGGTATTGTAGATTTTTACCACCAATTTTGTAAAAAGGAACACTTTTATTACTTTCTCTCCATACATAGTATAATATATAGGGAATCGTATTAAGACAGGATCAAAAATTCGAGTTCAAAATTTCAAAGTAAGAACACGTTTTAAGCATGTTTTTAAGATGTTAGTATGTGTACATGGATACGATATCCCACAAACGAATGGAGCTTTTCGAATGTAATTTGGTACGATTATTACAATTCGCGAATACTGGAAGCCTGATTATAATGTACGTTTTTCAAATAAATGTATTTAAAAATTTACATAAAAGTAAACAGTAGTATGTATAATCCAATATGTAACACTTGGCGATAAATTTGAAGAAATATAGCCAACTTGGCGACTTTTAATGTAATGCCAAATTGACGAAAATGTCGCCCAATTACAAAACTGATGCTAAAGTTACGAAAATGGCGCCAAATTGATAAATTAATAATAAATAACGTATTTTAATATAGTAATAATGGGGTATATTGCTTAGCAGATTTTAGCAATATTTCCAATTGTCAAGTTATAAATGCGTGAAATATAAGTTAATTAGGTACTTCAAAACAAGTTTACTTGCTGTGATCCAGAAAAGCGTCTAACGTCATGTACTTTTCAATGTTAACAATATTGTGCCGTGGCTCTTGCTTATCATTATGTCACATAAAAAGAAGAAAAGTATTTGCATTTTGTAGAGGTCTTGAGTTGCCCACATCAAATTTTTTTTCGATTCGCAGCAAAAGCATGGGCAGCACATGATTTTCCTTGTGTAATGCAATGTATTTACTACCTTTACAGAAAAAAAAAAATAGGTTATTCTTATAGTAAGTACATAGATACTTATATTCTTTCCAAGAAATTGAATTTGAGTCAGTGAGTCGTTCTTTTTATTGATCTAGCGTCATTTTTATCCATTTGGTGAGATTTTCATTAATTTGGCAACATTTAAAAAAAATCGCCAAGTTGGTGACATTCCACCAAATTCGTCGCCAAACGTTATGGACGAAGAAATAAGTTATTCTTATAGTAGATAATTGACTATTGGCGTTCAAATACAAATACTATTCAAATACCATTTTTTTTAATTACCCTGTATACATACAAGTACTAAATATCTACATTTTCATTGAATTTTATGTTTTGGAATTAGTTTGACCGAAAGCTTCAGTACAGAGTCACTTCTGACCGCAGGTAAAGTAGCTGGGAGCCCGCGAACCTCTAAGAATAAGGTATACTCCCCAGGGGGTCCTCAATGTACCTATTTATTACTGAATTTATTTTTTTATGGGGGCCCTATATTTTATTTATTTATTTTGCTTAAGTACACCGGCAAGGGTTATAGAGCAGGGGATGGGACAACCCAGTTTTTCCCGTGCTGGGATTGCACTCGGTTCGATTCCCGGATCTTCCCAAACTGTCCCCGTGTGCACGCGGAGTATGGGCACGCACTCCGCGTAATACGGTGACAGTTTTTCGTAAATCCTTCCGGTGGTAAGGCGAGGAAGGTACAGTCCCTGTGGGTGGGGCGCGACAACCCAATAGTTAGCGCGCGGGAATTGCACTTGGTCGGCCAGGGTTCAATTCCCGCCACTGCCAAAACTGCCGCGGTGTTCACGCGGAGTACGATCACGTTAAACCTATGGGTCCGTAAGTCCTTTCGGAAGGTTAGTGGTAGGGAAGGAGGGTACGGTCCCTGTGGATGCCTCTCCACTGGGTTTCGGTCTAAACAGATACCTTATACCTTTCTGGTAGGTCGAAGGAGAAGAAGTCCCTGTGGGTGCTGCCCCCACTGGTTCCGATCTAAATTGGGTGACACTTCCCGATCGTCCAAACAGATACCTTACACCTTCGTGTAGGTCGGACGGTCCGGGTCACAGAAGAAGAATTATATGGGACTTGCGCCAGTCACGTGTTCAAGTAATCATCTCAATTTTATTTCTTCAAATGAAATGCGAATTTTCAACGCTCATATTTGATATTAACACTTTTTAAAAATCTTTTATTGTTATTAGAATTTAGAACATAATACGTGAGAAGGCTGATTTCTGTATTATTGAACTCAGTTACGCACTAATACATGGTTAGAGTTAATAATAGTTATAGTAAAAGTGGGTTCCTGGAGCATATAACTAAGTTTGCAAGATTAGCGTTAGACGCAACAACAGTATTTAACTATTTTTATTTGGTCTGTTTCAAGGATTACGGCTTTGTCCCTCCCTTAATGTCTCCCGGAATGACCACCATAGATCCATAGATATCCATGTAATGGAGAAGGATCGTGTGTACCCAACTGTAAATGCTCGAAACATTATGATTTCCCTCAATTTCCAGGATAAGTTTAAATTCAAAATCTCTTATTCGTGATTTTTACCGCATATCAAAACAAATCTTCAAAAATCGTAGTTTGTTCCAAATCAATGCTTCCAATCAATCAAGTTTACTTAATTAAAAGATTGTGTTCTGAACAGTCGACCGGTTAGGTCGAACATTTAATTTGACCATAGACAGTAACATCGCTGATCGCTTTGGCGAATTTGATTGGGCTTGTGTTCGAACTCGTCTTTCTTACCGTGTTCTGAACGCTTCGAGGACTAATCTGTTAACCGGTTGAAAATCTGAACACGAACAAATGTCTTTATGTGCTGCGTGATCTTGATATTCAACAACATATTTGCTACTTCGTTGGCAACAGCTGTATGCTACGTGTCTCAAATGATGGCGGAGAATTTGAAGGTGTTTGCTTAAAATGGTTTATTTACGAATTCAAATGGTTTAGTTTTTCTTCAGAGCAGCTTGATTCCAAGTGCAGGAAGTAAAATCCCCTCATTTGGGGAAAAAAGGGTTCTTTGGAGTATGTAATTAATGATTAAACTCCAGTTTACTTCTCTAACTGAGAAGAAAAGAAAGAAAAAGAGAAAAAGAAAGAATTTGAAGGTATGTTTTTTCTGTGTATTTTGTTTTATTTATTTATTGAAAATTCTTGTCTAATGCGTAACCTATTTTGCTAGGCATTTATGTGCATTCATATAATATGAATTATCTTATTGGGGCAATTGCTAATAATAGTATCAATATATGTTATACGAACATCAACCGTGTTGCATTGCAATTGCAAACACCGAAACAAATTTGATATTTTCAAGCACATAACTTCCCTACATATCGAAGATTTATTTCTAATATATTAAGAAAATACTTATTTCGAGGCATTTATTTTGGCGTTTGAAATTCGCACAAGAGCATTAACTTAAATTGAAATAGAGCTACTATGGCGAAAAGAATATGTTTTTGCTTTTGCTACATACATAGGTAGTAAACATACTGTAAATTATTTATAGGGAAGTTATTGTGACAGGGTGGAAAATTCGAGGTCGCGTTTTTAACGGAAGAAATCGTTTTAAGCTATTCTGAACTCGAATAGAGTACTTTTGAGGGGGGGGGGGGGTATCTCTGTCTCTCTCTCTCCCTGTGAGGGGAGGTGGGTGTTTTAGATATGTTTATATGTACTTGAGTCTATGGGCGCGATATCTCACTAGCGAATGAAGTGTTTCAAAAACAACTGAGTACGATTTTTATAACCAATGAATACCGAAATTCTATTGATTTTAAACGCAATCGAATGTTTGGAAATCTTCCCCCCTCCCAATTTTCGAATATTTTTTTAAAAAATCATTAAACGATCTAGACCTTTACCAATGATTGTTCTTCGATGAGACCTTTACCAATGGTCAAAAACGTGTTGTGGATTTTGTAAGTCACTGTGAAGTAAATAAAGTCGGTGCATTATGGCGGGAAAGTCATGTGCTGCTCACATCAGATATTTTATGCTCATGAATCACATCAATGCCAATAATTGCCAGTGTTATGCCAAATAAGTGAAACCAGGAAAATTTGCTGGCAAGGTGTCAAATTACACTATGAATTTATCTAGAATGAAAAGCAGCAATATGGTCCACATATATATATATATATATATATATATATATATATATATATATATATATATATATATATATATATATATATATATATATATATATATATATATATACATTTTATTTACTTGTATTTTAAATACCAGGTGACTTATGCTCTTCAGACCATTTTCAATAAAATATGTGAAATTAAAATAAACGATAGACGAGAAAAATTCCATTATTAATAAAACAGATACTAAATAGGTATTAAATGCCTCTCTTTCCCTGTTCCATATATGAGGTAAGCAATTGAAAATTGGATTATATTTTTGTGAAAGGCTGGTAAATATAAGCCTGGAACTACAGCCAATAATTAAATTATTTAAAGTACATATTATAATCATATATGGAATACAAGTACTAAGGGTACTAATCCCCTTGTTCCTTGCATTAACATACATGGTGTAAATGCATGAATTGTGTAATAGGTGAAAAGATTCAAACATATATATATATACATACATAATATATCCACCCACTGCCCTGTAGAATTAAGAATACCAACTAACCTATAATATACAATGTACTTAAATAATTTATGCTTTAGTATCACTTGCAACTTTCTTGTGCTTAGGAGGGCTATTTGATCTCAAGCTACATTTTAAGATATCCAAATCACTATGAATAGATATGCATACTCGATATGTGTTCGAAATTCGAACCCAGCACCTATGGAAATGTAGTCCAGAACTTGAATCGTTTAGCCACAGATGGGCTTAGTGGCCTCTTGGAAAGACTCTTATGGGTTGATAAGTGCAATGGCAGCAAGTAAAGTTAGGAGTTACAATATCAGGCTATACAATTGCCACGTTCATTCTTTCAGTTCCCGCCAAAAAGGGACATTCCTAAAAGCAAATGGAAGTGCTATCCTAACTTTAAAAATCGCAGCTTTAGGCGGATTCTGTTACAAAAACATCATTGAGATATTTTTCTATGATGTAATAAGTTTTATTGCAGATACAATGGAACTAGCATGCGGTATTACAAAGAATACTATATTTTAAATTCTAATTGTTCAACAAGTTGATAAGTTGATTTTTGAAAACTTGTAACATTTCGTGAACCGTATTCCATCTATATAGAAAAAAAAATCGGATGGAGTGGATATGGTTTTGCGTGAATAACATCTTGTAGAGGAAAGCTCCAATAAAGTTCTACGAGCAAATATTAAGCCTATAAAAGTTTGGCCCAGCTAGTAGATTTTGCTGGATCTTATGCAAGTTTTAATTTGAAAATCGTCTGCTTAAAATCTAACAGTTTTTCATTTTCTCAGCTTCTTGATGCCAACATTAAAATCTCCAACTAATAGGATGAGCAGTATTAAGCTTACTGAAGTTTTTCGCTATTATAGCCACTCTGTTTTGAAAACGAAGAACCCAATGCAATATCTGATTACATATTCTTGTAGGGCTACAAATGACTTTCTTACTGTCATTTGTAGCAATGTTTCTATTTCGTCTTTTTTGTTTTTAAATAGAAACATTACAAACTTTAACACTAAACGTACCAACGCTCAATATATACCTATTGGTACCGTAACCGCTCAAATGACCGGTGTTGAGATAAAATATTTTTTCTGATTGAACGCAGGTAATATTGATTTTAGTACGGAAATATTAAATAAAGCAACTTTAAGGTAATAGACACCATTCGGTTCCTAAAGCTCCATTTGCTTCTTCTATTGTGCATGTTCTTATGTTTCATAATACGGTGGTCAATTATCAACGAAAATGCAGTCTTCACGTTACCCTTTATAATATTGCGTTTTACATATCCCGTTGGACCTGATTCCTCCCTGAAAATGTTATGAAGTGCTGCTCTCCCATATGTAGCACCTATTTCCATTTCTTCCCAAACAGTGCCATCCATCGAAATAGACTGTTCATGTTTTCAATCTCATCTTCAGAACTTGAGAGCAATCTCATTCGTTTTCGTCCTCTACGTATTATATTCACAATATTCTTCTCTTCATCGTCGGTCTCTGTAAGCTCACACTAATAGATCAAAATCATTTTCAAATAATATATTTTCGCTTTCAGAAAGTTCACCATCCATTTCCAAAAACTTTTTGCCTATGTTATTTATTTCTTCTAAGAATTTGGTGTTTCTTGAATGTTTCGACATTTTTTTCAGGGTGGAGATTAGGAATGGAGTAACGCTGTAAAAACAAAATATAAACTAACTAGTAATACTTTTTAGTTTTTGTCGCATTTTGTTGCAACTTGAAATTTTACGTACTTTATTGAAATTTTAATACATAATTGTTTTAAGTTGAACTTACTACGCAACAGTCCTTGCGGAAATGTGCAGAAAACGGATGAAAATATGCAGAATGTGCATGTACATCCCATTTTCTGATCCGATAACTTTATAAGGCAATAAAGTTTTCTCCCGGTCGTAGTAGATAACGGTAAACTATGTATCTTTATGATATAAACACAAGAAGAAAAATAAATATTGAAAAATTGGTTGTATACATTTAATAGAAAAAGTCATGAAGCCAAGTGAGAAAAAGCGATAACATTATATACGAATTTTCTAATCAAAAGTTTACAACCGGTTTTTTGACCGGTCATGGTACATTTAGTTTTAAAAACGGAACATTTTCAATGTTCCCAAATTCATAAGACAATTACGCGCAAAAATTTGAGACAAATGATTGATCTAGAAACTGAATTTCCTACTGAACCTTTTTGTCCCTTATTCTTATATGGTCTTGAAGGCATTTCGAGTGAAATTACGGAAACTACTGAGCATGTAAAATAACATCTTTATTACTTTTTTTACGTACTAATGTATAAAGAAAGTATTGTCATGTGGTCGAAAATTCGAGTTCGCGTTTTCGACCCATTAAAACATTCGTGTGTGTATGTTAGTGTGTGTGTTATTATATGCTTGGGCACAATATCTCACTAACGACTGAAGTGTCTCGAAAGAAACTAATTACAATCATGACCAGTTTTACTGTAACCCATTTGATTTGAAACGCATTCGAATGCTCAAAATACCCCCACCCATCCACCCAATTTTCGAATGAATGTTTTTAAAAATAAATAAAAATTCAGGACCTCTGCTAATGTTAAACAATCATTTCATACTTAATTTTTCATAATAAAACGAATAACACAAAAACGTTAACATGAACCGTTCTCGAGAATTGCGGGTTTTTTCAAATAAGTTTATAAAAAAAAAATGCTATGAAATTTTAGAAATAGTAAATATTGTCCAACAAGTTCACTTTCCGTATAATGCGATGAATTTTTTAAAAGTTTCCTCTTGAATCTAGTTGGTTCCATTCACATACAAAATATGCTTTTTGCGTGAATTACATCTATGGTTGGGGTTTCTATGGCGGAAAGACGAAGAGTTACTAATAATGTAAACACTCTGAGCACTTATACACCCAAAAAATATAAATATAATAAAACAATAAATGATAAAAAAAAAATATGTGAAATATAAATAAGTTTCCTTGTTCTGTTGGAAATGGGGTCCAGAGTATTAATGTATAAAAATAATTTTAATATTTTGAACTTTTTTTTCGAAAACACTTTAAAATATAGCTCTGAGCATTTTTTTTTTTACACTTTTCTAACTTTCACTCTAGTAAACTATAAAAGATAGATATAAATGGTAAAAGGCAAAAATGTGCAATAGAAAATTCAGCATTAAAATCTATATTTTTTCAAAAAGCTCTCAGTTTTCGAGTCATCGTATTGTCAAGTTGAAGTATAAAAATTTTCCGTTTTCCAAGTTTGTAATGCTTATATCGTACAAACTAAAACTGATAGCTATGAATAATAAACAAGAATCTGCAGCTCTTTGAAAACTCTACAAGCGCATACAATCCGATTTTGAATCGAGTGATTTCTTTTTCGATATTACAGAAGTTTAGTTTTATTCTACAAAATGTTATTGACGCAAAACCATTTCGGCTCCATCGGGCAGGATCCGCCGCTGTTTTTTTTTATAGTAGTTTTGAATTTTGATGGTCAAGAATTCGACAATATATAGTCATTCATTTCACGGGATATGTAGTGGACCTAGTACACCATTATTTGCGCTGTAAAGTCATTGCATTACGTAGGGGAAGTCATGTACTGCCCACATCCTAGTTTCGTTTCATTAAACGCCATTATTTGTTAAATGTTCCACAGAGATAAACAATATAAACGAAATACAGAATGGACAACGAGCCATTGACACTTGCATCCAATGGAGACTGTCCCGGATGAAGTGCCGGTTGTTTCACCTGTCAAAGTTGTTTTCGTGCTAGCACAATCTGTGCTCAGAGAAAAGAAGATTAGGGAACGCGAGAGAAAATTCCGCATTCATTTTAACTGGTAATATTCCATAGGTTTTCGCAGTAGAAGAGTCTTTAAAAATTGGAAATTAGAATTTAAGTTTTCGACGGGAGAGCACGATGAACTCGAATCGAACATTTCTGAGGTGAGGTTAGTTTGTTTATATGGATGTCAGTACGTTCAGGTCCGTCGACAGAAATTTAATCCAAGAGGGACTGGAGTGAAATTCATGGGAAGCTCAACAGCCTTGAAGGAGGGACTCCCTAGAAAAAAGGTGGAGCGGAGGGAAATATGCTAAAATGTTAAATTTTAGTTTTTAATAAATTACTGCATTAAAAAATATTTTAATTATAATTAAATATATTATATCACATAAAATTAAATTGACTGTAATTACTTATCAGTTGATAATGCGTAACGTGATAATGTAGTACTCTATATAGCTAATTACTTAATCTTTATAACTGCTCATCAATTGGCAATGTATAACGGTGAAACTCGAAATAATATAAAAGCACCCTAAATACTATATTCTTAATTTATTAGTAAGTTTAATTAAATACTTTAATTTTACTTTACTTTTAATTTTTACTTTACTTTAAACTTGAATATTTTTAAATTAAATATGTAAATAAATTGATCATCTATATCACAAATTCGGCAACGAAAAAAATCTTAATTATGTGCCATACAAAACGAAGTTTACAAAAAATTTTGAAAAAAGTTATTTGCAAAATTCGGATAACATGTTATATGAAATTTCATACCACTACAAAGGATTAAATATTTCCATCAGAGGAGGCTGGGTGTACCTCTTGGGGGGGGGGGGGGCTCAGCCTCCTTTGCCCACTGCCTAGCTACGATCCTGTATATGTATGTTGATATGTGTGTGCATGCTAGTATGTCTATATGTATCTTAGTTATTGTGTGTCCGTAACTCTGCTGAGACGATATCTCACGAACGAGTAAAGAATATATAATAGTCGCATTCATTTTTTAACACTTTACAACATAGTTGACTTTATCAGAACGAACTTTTAGTATGTTGTTTAGACGGTCTGTGGGACCTATAGGAATATAAATGAATAATACCACCCAATTAGTTTTGGATTGAACCCGGGTTGAAAAAATGAAATACATTGAACCCTATGGCACCTAATTTTTCAAACATTTTTTAAGCGAATTTAAAATTCACAAATTGCTTCGAAAGTTTTAGGAAATATTCAAATTGTCCCATAAAAAATATGAGAAAAATTTCAGCAAATATATTCAGTAGTTTTTTAAATAAAAATTAAAATAACTACGCCCATATTATATGAAGAGATCACGTGACCCACTTCAAAATAGAACATGGTATCCTTTTTGTGTCAAAATCGTAACTTTTAAAGTTCATTTTAATTTATATTTAGTGTTGTATCCGTCCAAAAACCGCTTCATTTTTGCTTAATTTCTGTGCATCTATATTCTGAAACAACGCAATTACAATATATTTGAGTTTTAATGTTCATCCAACTTTGATTATTTCTACAACGAAGCCTTATTTTAACGTATGCAGAATGTAAACACATCAAGCTGTAACATGAATTGTATAAGGATTACTGAATTTTTAACGCAAAATTATTTAGCTCTGGAGTCTTCAATATAGCTGATTTGAATGACACATTCATTGATTTTACATAGAGAAGCCGACTTTTTCAATGAAGTTTTAAGTATAGAGTTAAATTACTTTTACCTCTGTGGTTTAAGTTTTGAAGTAAAATTAATTATTGTAGTATTGTGATGAATGGAATAAGTGTATGAATGAAATATTTACTGCTTTTACATAGAGAGTCAGGCAATTTATATTTCAATGACGTCATTTGAATAAAGTACATTTTTTTTCAATGAAGTTTTAAATTTTCAAATATAATAAATTATGGTAGTACTGTGATAATTTTAAAAATATTACCGCTGAATGTATTGCATTTTAGAGATGTATAAATAAAATAAAATTGCAGTTGGAAAGTTTTTCATAATCAATGCTTCATGCATGATTGATCTTTCTTGTTTTTAATCAGTGAATATATTCTGATATATTTTTAACGAAATCGAATATTCTAGACTAAACCTATATTCTAGACTACATAATTTTACGTTAAAAAAATTCAGCAATCCGTATGCAACTCATCTTACAGCTTGATTTGTTTACTTTCTGAATTCTTTAAAATGAGGCTTCGATGTAGGAATAATCAAAGTTGGATGATCATTTAAACTAAAAAAATATTGTAATTGCGTTGGCGCAGAATATAGATGCACAGAAAATACGCAAAAATAAAGCGGTTTTAGGACGGATACAACATCTATATAAATAAAAATGAAAATCTGTCTGTCTGTTTGTCCCATCATCACGGGAGAACGGCTGAACCGAATTTGATGAAATTTTGTGGGTAGCCTGGAAATAGTCGCACTTAAAATTTAGTCCATATATGGAGTTTCTATAATCAGTGGTTCTCGATATATTAGTAAAAAACTATATTTTCGTTTGTCTCATCATCACGGGAGAACGGCTAAATCGAATTTGTTGAAATTTTGTGAATAGCTTTTAAATAACCCCCCATAAATTTAGCCCAAGTTTCGAGTATCTAAGATTAGGGGTTGTCGAGATATTAATGAAAAACGAAACTTTTTCTTAGGAGTTCTCCTCTCTAACTCCGTGGTTTACCCAAACGAAAAGCTTGAAAATCGTTTGAAAGTGAATTAAAACTGTATCTCAGAGTTTGGGGGGAGATTTTTTGCACTAATTAGTCACTTTCGGAAAACATCAATTGTTTGAAACATGATTTAAATGGGAAATCTATCTCCTTGGTTTATATTATACAAGCTTTTACTGAAAAATGAAAAGTATAAAGAAATAAAAATGGCTATTAAATTTTGCATTTTATGAGGAAGATTCTATCTTATATCATGTTGCTCGGCAACGGAAAGAAATTAAATGTGTTGTTAATATTTATTATTATTTTTTCTATTTGAATAATAAATAAATGGATGTAAAAATATATTTTTAAATGAACGGTTTGATTGTTCTTTTAATTATATAAATTGCCGACTGCGTACATCACTTTCATTTATTTTAGCAAAGTGGCTTCCAGCTCATATATTGTGTTCAGCTAATAAACTCATATATTGTGTTTACCCAATAAATTCAATTAGCAGATTGTTGAAGCAGAAAAAGATTAGAACGGATGTATCTTATAATACAATTTTAGGGTTTTCATTTAGTGTATACAAACGGGATCAGGATATTTTATTCTTCAGATCTGCAAATTCAGAGCTACGAATTTAGCGGAATATCTCTAAATAACTTGGTAAATTCTCTTAAACTTTACCAAATTAGCGGAAATGTTTCCAAATTCATAAAATTGGCGCAAATCAATGATTTGTTTTTTAGAATAGAGTACTGAAATGATGTGTCGGTAGCATTTGTCGATCTATCCATCCATCCTACTTAGTAACACATTTAACGAATTTTTTTAATCTCACGAAATTGATAAAAGTATGTGTGAGTCCATAAAAATATCCTGGAATTGATAAAATCGCGCTTAATAAATGAAAGTAATTGTATTTTGTTAGGGGATAGTATTGTTGTTGTTGAGACCCAGACCGTCCGACCTACCAGAAAGGTGTAAGGTAACTGTTTGGACGGCCGGGAAGTGCCACCCAATTTAGACCGGAACCCAGTGGGGGAGGCATCCACAGGGACCGTACCCTCCTTCCCCTACCACCAACCTCTCGGAAGGACTTACGGACCCACATGTTTAACGTGATCGTACTCCGCATGAACACGGCGGCAGTTCTGGCAGCGGCGAGAATCGCGCGCTAACCACTGGGCTGCCGCGCCCGAAAAGAGCCAACAACACGCGGTGTTCCCAGGGGATAGTATTGTGATGATGTTTCGTCAATTTGTCGCAAAATGGGTCTATCTGTTCAACAGTCCCACTTGGCGATAAATTTGGCGATTTTTTAAGTTATCGCTAAATTGACTAAAAGGTCGCCAAACCTTCCATGGAGATCGCATTATTCAGATGATATGATTTCCATCAATTTATTTGAAGCAAATGATATCATGTCGCTTAGCAACGGATCCAATGTGTTATGCCGCATACGATTTTATATTAAATCTTTTCCGATTTGAATAATAAATATATGTATATAAAATAAATGTCATTGACATTGCATTTTTGACTGGATAATATCAATTACGGTCCAGGTTTAAACATTCTTATAATTGATATTTTCGGGGACTGTTGATTCAAGGATTATTGATATTTTCAAGTTATTATGACATTGTTTTATTATGACGAAAATTGTTGAAATTCATATATAGTACTTTGTACGAGTAATCTTCTACAAATGCATTATATCTTCTAATCTACGAGAATATAAGTAGTACAGGTATATTGGCATATATTTTGTTATATATTGGCATATATTGGAATCAATTACGCCTTCTGGTATAAAGATTACGGGGATTATTGAAATTTCCAATTTATTACGTCATCTCTTTTATTTTGGCAAATATTTTTGAGACTCATATTGTAATACGGGTAATCTTCTACTAGCACACTGGCATATTTTCTAATCTGCGACAATATAAGTAGTACGGGGTTGCATATATTGATTCAATTCCTTTTTTTTGTAAATTTGCTTACAAAAGGGGTCAGGATGTTTTATTCTTCAGATCTGCCACTGAAGATAATTTTGCATAGTGAGAACAGATATTCTTAAACTTCTCTTTAAGAGCAATAAATTTAATATTTTACCAGAATTTGCACATGATTGCGAATTATAAGTTTCTTTATATTATATATTCCGTACGAAGAACGGGTATGCTGCTAGGTTACTAATATATTCTGGTGGATTTATTTTAAAAACATAAAAGTTGTTTTCTTTTCATCTTTTTTCTACCAATAAATATGTATGTGGGAAGAATATTAACCACTAAAAAATAAAATAAAATAAAAATATCACCTAAAAAAATGAACTTAATGTTTATCCCAAGGATTTTTAGCTATCTGCATGGCTAAAAATTAGGGAATTTTTTCTGAAGTAAAGGCAGATTTTCAGAATTGGTAACATAGCTAGAAAACAAGCATGACAGTTTTTTGTTGTTGTTGTTGTTATAGAATGAAGTGACATTTTGCTGTTTTTTAAAGATTTTGTAATTTGCTACGGACTTTACTTTATTTTCAACGTACTTGTTAAACATAAATTTAAAGGAACTTCAAACGTCACGATTTTGACACTGGAGAAAGAGACGGATGCTCTATTTTATTTTGAAGTCAGTCACGGGATCTTTCATATAATATGGGTGTCATTATTATTTTAATTTTTATTTAAAAAACGACCGAACCTATTTTGCTCAAATTTTTTTATATATTTTATGGGATCATTTGAATATTTCCTAAAATTTTCAAAGCAATTTGAGAATTTTAACTTCGCTTAAAAAATGTTTGAAAAATTCGATCCCTTCGAGTTTAATATATTTACCGTTTTCAACCCGCGATCAATCCAGAATTGTAATTGGGTGTTTCATTTTGATAAAGTCATTTTTACGACAGTTGTCATGCGAACGGACAGACAGAATGACCGAAGTCATAAACACTTTTCAACTATGCTGTATAAAATGCTAAAAATTAAAAATCTTATGTTTTGTTCAATGCATATATATCATTTCTGTTGAAGTATTTTGTTAAAACGAACTTTGTTCGAAACAATGGTGATATAATTGGACATACTGTTTAAGGTTCTGATGGGACGAATCGACGGAAATGAGTCGTTGTATTTGTGGGTGTGCCGCCGATATCGAATACGATCTGAAAGAACTGTTGGTACTTAAATCTTGTTATTTAGATTTCTTTTATTTGAATTTTTTTCTGAATTTTCACTTTACTTCTTGCATACTGCTATAATGTATAAGGAATGTATTGTAATGAGATTGAAAATGCGAATCTAATTTTTCGATAGAAGAGCACGTTTTAAGCATTCTGAACTTTATTCGAACGTTATTAAAGGTGTGTGGATGGGTCAGTGTGTGTGTGTGTGTGTGTGTGTGTGTGTGTGTGTGTGTGGACGCCATATCTCGCAAATGAAGAAGATTATTCAAAGTAATTTCCTGCAATAATTGATTTTATAAATGATCAAATTTTACAAAATTTAGTAGATAAGTCACTTGTGGGTTACCGTAGTGCTGATTAGATTTTGCTCCAATTCGGCAAAAATAATTTGCTTATTTGTAAAATAGCCCGCAAAAATTGTCAAAATCTAAAACAAAAGGCTACATATACTCAAATGTACCAATTAAATGCTTGTTTATACGTAATTTCTGACTACGAAAAAAATAAGATCAACCCCCATTACTGTAAGATGGACCATTCTCAAGATATTTGAGATTTTCAATTTTGAGGAGCTGAAGACGTTTTTCATTGCAGTTAAGAACTATTTAATGAAATTTCTTAAAATTTTCTGAAATCTAGTAATTGGAGTTAGTTAGTTGTAGGTTATTAACTTGTTGTTTATGTAGTTGTTGTTCATTAAGTTGTAGTTAAGTCTTTTGAGGATCATGTTGATGCTGACTGGCATGATTCGAAAAAATATAACCAACCCTATTTTGAAAAATGGCGCACAAAGATTGTGAAAATCTAAAACAAATTACTAAAATTGCTTAAATATATTAATCATATACTTGCTCATCATGTACTTTTTGTTGCCAGAACGAATAAGGCTGATCCCATGACTCTAGGATGAACTGTTCTTGGTATATGTTAGTTTTATGGAAGTTTGAGGAACTGAAGAATTTAAATTAAATTAAGTTGCCAAATGAAACAAAGATGCATTAAAAATGCAGATTGGATATAATATCAGAAAATTATCCATGTTATTTCCTGCAATTAAACTTAATTTAATACATCATGAAAATAAAAAAAATAAGAAAATGAATTTTAATCTGTAGGGAAAGTCATGTGCTGTCCACATAAAGTGTAAAAATGTGTTTAACATAAATAAATATTTGCCTTTGGTTGGAAAATAAGCTGTTCTACAATCAAAGAGCTATTTATATTTTGTCGGACAATTTGAAAATACTTTTAGCACTGCGAAGTGCAATGACTGAAAATTCCTAATTTTTACAAAACTCCTTTCCCCCCAAAAAACCCGGTTGCAACTCTAATTACAGTTTATCAATCATAATAATAAGGTGAATTTACCACCTTCATCCGCGACCTATTAATTTTGTAGCATTAAAGATGAATATAAGCATTTCGAGAAGAAGTTATTAGTTTGCGAGATTGTGCATTGCATCAAAAATGAATATATATGATCTCTTTCATTGCAGAGATGCAACGCATCCAAACGAACTCTAATAATATAGATCAAAAACCTTTTAGAAACATTCCATACAGTTTCTTCATAAATAGTGTGATAGAAAAGATTCTCATTGTATCGAAAGTGACAAAATTGCAGAATGTAAATAGCATTTAAATTGTTGGAATAAGCAAGTCCTTTTCACAGTTTTTAACTGAAATTTGGTAGAAACGTGTATATGAAACTGTTTTGTTTATTTTAATAAAATAAAATTTTATTTTGTAAAATTGATTGCACCATGGAAAAAACATTTATATTATCGACATAATTTTACCGCAAATATAAAGAACATACATTAGGAGATTGCCTAAATTATGACAGTGAATGTTGAGGGAAGAAATGGAAATTTGCAATAAAGTGACATTAATCATAAAATCTACTTCTTAAAAACTAAACATACATGCTCGTGTATATGGTAAAGGTGTTTGATGTTTTTAAACCATTTTATCATTTCTTCAAACTGAGATTCGTATGCATAACATGTTTAGGAAAATCAAGCTTAGACGTAACGGATTGATGATAATCAGGCATGTGAAGACATTTTGAATAACTTCGTCAGACGGGCATAAACTCTAAACATTCAAAAGCGGATGTACGCCTTTTCTTGACTAGATATTAATCTGGGTTGCCCTGCCATCCTCGGAACACCTATGCTAATATAACTTGGTGGAAACATTTTAATTATTCCGCAGAGTATTTATTGGTTTAAAAAGTAATTATCAAGAGTAATAACTTGTATAAAATTTAAAGAAAATATAAAGCAAAAAAAAAATTACGATACTGAAACGATATCTTTCCTACCAACTTTGATATTTGAATCCAGTCTTGCATTAAACAGAATGAGAAATGGATAAATTAAGCGGCTTTAAAATTAACCCTAAAGATTTGTGTTATAAATAGAAACGGCATCAAACCCAGTTAAAAATATTTTTGTATTATTTAACATTATTCATATTAAAATTATATATATATATATATATATATATATATATATATATATATTTATACACACTCAAACCTGATTTTGTGCGGCCTTTTCTTGTGCGATTTTTTATTTGTGCGATTTTTTTGTGCGGTATATGAAAATTTCAATCAAATTGGAACATAATTGACGAAGTTATCAATAAAAAAAAATTAGTAGGTTTGATCGGCCATTCAGTTTTTTCGATTTTTGATATGTATTTCATCACATTACATAAGTATTGCGTCAGCCAATTACATTACATATGTATTGAATTATTCAATAATCGCATAATTTAATTGTTGAACGCACAAGAATTTCCATGTAAATAAATGAAATGTGCAATAGCATATTGCGATGGAATTCTTGCGTAGCAAAGCAAAAATGCATTGATCGCAAATAAACATTGAAGGACATCTGCATCGTGTTAGTTCGGGTTTTCCTGAAACGGACTGCGTGTCTCGTTAGGTCGCTGAGTTGGTGTTTTGCTAATGAGATAGTTGGCGACTAGTCTCATGCTTTGTTTTGTTTGTTTTAACGAGTAGGTAGAAGAAGTTTACTTGAAGGGAGCAAAGAGTTGCTTTTTTTTATTCGTCTCTGATCTGCGCAAGTCCGCTAAATAAAGTGATTTAATATAAAAGAATATTACGTGTGTTTTAATTTTTAAATCTAATATTAATTGACGTCCTTCAAAGTGCTTTCACATTCCTATTGTCAGACTACGAAGGATAATGGTTATAAGTTTTGCATGTGTAAAATAAGTACATATGTCAATAAAATATTTAAAAATGTTCGCATGTGTATTTTCTAAATCAGATTCCAAAAGGTTTGATGAGATTCCAAGTAGCTGCCAAGCCTCGTGTCTTGATTTCGTTTAAAAAAGCAATTCCTAGTTATTTCGTAAGGTTTTGAGTTATTTTCTACGCGAGACTTTTTGTATGTGGTCCCTATTCACCGCATAAAAAATACTTTTTAATTGTGTTTCGAAAACTATTTTTTATAGCTACTCGTGAAGTTTTGTGCGATTTTTTTTATGCGTTTTCTTTTATGCAGTTCCTATCCACCGCACAAAACTGGGTTTGAGTGTATATATATATCTTTTCACATGTAAAGAATTTTTAATAGATACAATTGCTTTTCATATTTTATTAATTTACGAGGAAGCTTATAAGATATATTAAATTCCCCAGAAAATCAATTTCATTTTTCAGTTTTTTCTTTTTTTAGGAAATACGTTTTGCATCCATAGTTGAACTCCAATGTAATCTGCAATTTATGATAACAGTGTACATTGCGTATTTCTAGATTGTGTATTGAAAAAATCAGAGATAAAATGTGAATAAAAACACAGCTGTTTTAAAATTTTTCATCTTTTAACCGACTTTTTCCTAAACATATGTAAATGTTATTTGCTGAGGGAAGAAATAGAAAATATATATGAAGAGAATTTTTTCCTGACACCAATACAAAAGTTATTGATGAGTTATGAAATTCTACAAGATGCCTAATCATTAAAATACTTAAGCATTTTATTATTGTATTTTTATTTATAAATTAAAATTTATTTAAATATTTATACTTCCATACTTATAAATGTTATTTTTTTACTTTTTATAACGCAAAAATAGCGCAAATTTATATCCTTTCTTTGATGTGCTTAGACCGCTTTTCGCGATATAATGCCGGCAGCAGAATTCTCAAATAAATAATGCGGGGCAACTCCGCACAAGAAATTCAGAGATGCGGCCTCTACCGTCTCCGATATCAGACTAGTTTCCATACAACCCTATCGCGCGCCTTTTCCCAGCCAGGCAAATAAACAAAATAAAAACCAATATGTCTACTTGAATTAACGGTCTCTCTCAAAGCAGAAGTAAAACAGAGAAATAAAAGTTCAAAAATCATACAGAAAAATACTTAAATTAGAATATAGTTATACAATTAAATATAATATAAAAATACATTTAAATTCAGTAAAATCGAGAATTTATAAAATTCCTACACAGCACACGAGAATGACTAAAAGTTCGAACTAAATTTTTCTTATACGTATATCTTATATATCTAACTTTTTCTTCTTTTTTCTTTAACTTAAGCGTTCTAGTTTATAGAGAAAATTGCAAGGTGATTTCCAAATTTAAGAAACTATCTATTTAAATAAATTTAGTTCATTCAAAAAGTGGTGGATATTTAAAGCAAAATTTAAATTTTCTATGAAATTTCGTACCTTCTATCAGGGAAACATTGGCAAGGCAAGCAATTCTCTCTCACACACATACACACACACGCGTACATTTTTCCGGAAAGTGTTCCAAATAGGTTCAGCAGACCTTAAAACGCGTTTAACCATCAAAATAACCAATACGAAATTTTTCGGGAAAATATAGCATGGGAAAAAAAATTAACTACCTACATAAATTAAATTTATCATTATGAGTGAACAGCGAAAAACTAAACTATTCAAAATGGTTTTTAAAACTCACTCTAGTTTCAAGTAACCTAGCTCACGAACTTTTGTCAAAGCGAGAAAAAGACGTATTTAATTTATCTATAAACTGTTGTATATCAATCTAATTTATTTTTAATTATGTCTTTTATAATATTAATAAAACTGCACTTTCTATTTCTTACTCTAAATGCATTCTTTTTTTTCCAGACTCTGCAGACTGCTAAAATAGGGTCAAAATCGACTTCAGTGCACCACAGTTCAGATTTCAGGCTGAATACGTCTTAGGCATCTTTGAAAATCCACTCCCCCGCCCCCCTCCCTCCCCGATTCGTGATTTCTCGATTTAGGTAAATATTAGTTTCTGATTTACTTTCCTTTACTAATAAATAATAAATCCATTGAACGTGTGGTCTGGCTTGTTCTTGCGTTATTCAAACAGATTTTGTTATTCTTTCTGTGTTTAACTGTGTTTTAATTGAATTTTTTGTAGTTTAAACATCACTGTATTTTTTTCTTTAAGTTGCTTCTTTGCGATCGAGCAGCCTCTGTGTTACTCTATCATTCCCCGTGGCTTTTTACCTAACTCATGTGTAATACAGACTTTTTACACATTTTTTGAACGATTTTACTGCGAAAAAAAAAATTAATTCAAAAACAATTTCTGGCAACATCTTATTTTATAAAAGCTAAATTATTGTTTGCTGTCAGTCTCGCATTAAAATTTACCGCTCAATTTCTTGAAAAAAAAAAGTCAAAAGATTCAGGTATACATCTTGGGATCGTTACATCTTGGGATTCAGGTATACATCTTGGGATACACATTGGGATCGTTACATATAAGTAAAAAATCTGATGTGAGCAGCACATGCCTATAAAATTTGGTAGATTAGTTTTTGAGTTAGAGTGTATACACACACACACACTTCACGCTGAAAATAGTTTTTTCGTATTCTAGAGGTCCCAAAACGTGTGGATTCATCGAAAATTCGAGTTGCGATTTTCGGTATGATTTCAATACTTTCCCTACACATTACCATGTATTGTAGGGAAAGTAATAAAGTGTTAAAAAAGTATCTTAACTTTCGAATATTATTTTTATATTGGATTTTCTTTATACATTCTTATTTCTCAGAACTGACATGTAAATGATAATTGTCTATTCTGTCTTGCTTGGAAATCTTCTGTTTAATTCTTAATTGATTCTCCCTTTTGCTTTTTAGGATATTTCATGTTCATTTTACTTGTTTTTATAGATAGCCGACTGAAATAGCTCATACAGATTTAGGCTGATACCTTCATTTCAGTTTTTCTACAATACACATTGGAAAGTATTGAAATCATACCGAAAATCGCAACTCCAGTTTTCGACGGATCTACACGTTTTGGGATCCCTAGAACACCCAAAAACTATTTTTAGCGTGACCTGTGTGTGCGTATATAATGTATGTATCCACTTAAACTCGAAACTAATGGACCGAATTTCATAAAACTTTATAGGTAAACCACTTGTAGGTTATTCTAGTGCTGATTAGATTCTGGTACAATTCGAAAAGAAAAGAATCTGTCTTTTTCTGGCCCACAGAAATCGTTAAAATATAAACTAAAAGATTGCGTATGCTCAATGTACCCATTAAATGTTTAGCATAACTTTTTACTATGAAAAGAATAAGACCAACTCCATTACCCTAGGATTAACCGTTCTCGAGATATTTTAGTTTTTTGACATTTTTGCTATGTCGCCTTTGAAAATACGTCCAATGAAAACAAAAATTGAATTAAGAGTGCCAAATCAGTGTCATTTCAAATAAGTGTAAGTGCTATTTTGTTCAATTAAACTTAATGAATTATTAACACTAAACTCATAATGACTTTTCAAATGATCGGTTGTTAACTTTTGATTAGAAAATTCGCGTATAATGTTATCGCTTTTTCTTACTTGACTTCATGACTTTTTCTATTAAATGTATACAACCAATTTATCAATATTTATTTTTCTTCTTGTGTTTATATGATAAAGGTACATGATCTACCGTTACCTACCACGTCATTTGACCGGGAGAAAACTTTATTGCCTTATAAGGTTCTCGGGTCAGAAAATGGGATGTACATGCACATTCCGCATATTTTCATCCGTTTCCTGCACATTTCCGCAAGGACTGTTGCGTAGTAAGTTCAATTTCAAACAATTGTGTATTAAAATTTCAATAAAGTGCGTAAAATTTCAAGTTGCAACAAAAGACTACAAAAACTAAAAAGTATTACTAGTTAGTTTATATTAAACTACTTTTCTTGAAATTTTATACACATACCTATTTGCGCTATTAATACCCTTCCCGGATACGGAACACCGCCCACAATTGCCCGTAAAAATCCCATTGTTGTAGGACAGTTTTAAAAATTTCCTCTTGTAGATATATAGAAGCCATATATTGAAGTCTTTAATTATCGTACACAATAGGATTATGTAAAGTGAAGATTTTTTTCGGGCCATTTCGCAAACAAACAACAAAAAAAAAATGCCCGTTTTATTTTTTGAGGATTCGCTAAATTTCAATACATTAAAATGTTCTACTGGACTAAGCTGTATACCGAATTTCAGATCTTTAAGAAGTATGTCAAAATTGTCAAAGAAATATTTGAATGTAATCATTCTTATATATGTCATTTCTATGCTATCACTTCTATTATTTCTTAAAATTCTGTTAATGTCTAAATACACATTTTTTACTTTCTCTGCAATACATGGTAATGTATAGGGAAAGTATTGGAATCATGTCGAAAATCGCAACTCGAGTTTTCGACGGATCTACACGTTTCGAGACCTCTAGAATACGAAAAAACTATTTTTAGCGTGACGTCTGTGTGTGTGTGTCTGTGTGGATTTTGTATCCACTCTAACTAAAAAACTAATTGACCGAATTTCATAAAATTTGGTAGATAAGTCACTTGTGCACGAATCAGGTGCTGATTAGTTTTGGGTATGACTCGGGTTAAAAGAACCCGCCTTTTTTGCGAAATGGCCCGCAAAAGCTTGTATCCACTCTAACTGAAAAACTAATGGACCGAATTTCACAAAATTTAGTAGATAAGTCACTTGTAGGCCACCCTGGTGATGATTAGATTTTGGTATAATTCGGAAAAAAATAACCTGCGTTTTTGCAAAATGGCCCGCAAAAATCATCAAAATCTAAACTTAAGAACTACGTATGCTCAAATATAGACATTAAATGCTCGTTTAATACGTCATTTTTAGCGAAGAAAGGAATAAGATCAACCCCATTACACTAGGCCTAGCTGTTCTCGAGATATTTTAGTTTTTTCGTATTTTCTCTGCGCCACCTTTGAAAATAAGTCCAGTTATCAAATGAGAACGAAAATTGAATTAAATTTAATTTAAATAAATAGAACGTGAATATAAGTCTGCAGGGAAAGTCATGTGCTGCCCACATCAGATTTTTTTTTATTGGTGGCCTACAGTGTTTGAGTCACATAAATGCTCCAAGGGAAAGATTCTTTTTAGTGCATTTTACTAAGACTAACTTAAATTTTATTTAAGTAGAAGGCTACGCCAATGATATCTTTGCTAATAATGGGAATGCAAAATTCTAAACCCCCTTTTATCTTTCAGCAGCAGTTTAAGCGTATTTTAATATCTGTTTAACTCAAATTTTCCATTTGCAGGTAGTCTAGCAAAGAATGCCGTAGGACTTGCACCATTGTGCTCATCTGGATGGATCCGTGGCGTGGTCCAGCTGCCTGAACTGAGATGATCGGCTTCACAACACCATCAAGGAAAAGAGTGCATACAAGATCCATCAAAAGTGGATGTAAGGATTCTTCGGACCCAGACAGTCCGAAATGGAGATACTTGGCCCCGTCTTCATAGAGCAGACTCTTTGTGATTAGTTTCTAAACAAACTGCTTTTTTCATCGGAAAATCTGTTGCAAAAAGAAGCCATGTAACTTACTTTTTGAAGCATAAATAAAAGGTTTGAATTCATTTTATGGTGTAGAAGTCAATTTATTTCGATGGGCTGCTTAATAAATGTACATTATTACGAATGTTTTTGTAATAATGAACATTTATTGGGCAGTTCATCGATTTTTTTTAAAAAAAGGGGGCCCGGAAAATTACCCTAAGTCCAGACGCATGCGCACCGAAGTCGAACCTTATGCGCATGTGCGTGGACTTAGAATTTTTTTTTTGGGGGGGTGGGGAGGGGCTCCTCTTTAGAATTTTATATGGACCATATTGAAAACTATTCGTACTTAGCTTAAGTGATTGAGTAAAATGAACTTTAATTTTATCCATTCATGCAGTCATTGAATGGGTAATTTAGACTTCATGTGCGTGGACTTATATATATATATATATATTTTCAGCTCATGCTTTTAGCTGTCTTAACTGACAAATGAAAAACGCTTGTAAATTTTAAATGTTTATTGCATACAAAATTTACATCATTGATATACATTTTTACTCGTGCATCATGAGATTGCACACTTTGCGTACTAACATTCAGAAGCTGTCGAAGGAACATTGCATGTTTGATTTGTATGTATTCGAACGTTGACATGGCTAAAATGAAACAAAAATATAACATTATATAAAAATGAAGGGAAGATGAAATTGAACAAATTAACAATACAATTTTTAGAGCAGCAACAGTATTTACGACAACATTTAGTTTTTCTAAAACGTACTCTATGATTTCGTAAGATGCTAAACAAAATGTTTTACAACAAAGGACTCAAAATAAGGCAGTCTATGCATATTTTATAAAGCTCATTTATGATTTACCTAAAGCGTACATGTTTGACAATCATTTTTAAAACCTGCAAATAATCCGATTTGTTCGGAGATAATAATTACCAGGGATCGAATTTGGTCACAAATCAAGACTTGTGGTTGCTGGGTCATTCCACGTAGAATCATCACCCAGTGGTGGTTTCATGACCATTTTTGAAAGTTTTTATATTTTGCACAAATGTTCTTACATATTTCAGTAGATTAAAAACAATTTTTTCAATTTGTTTGTTTTTCTGGTGCGGCCATTTTTCTAACATGACGAACTCCAAATTTGAAGAATTTTGATGTTCACGCAGATTTAAATATCTCTAAACCCAAAAACGATAGATATTTGGGATAAAACTATTTTATGGGTCCTAAATTAGTCTACATGTCATTATAAAATTTGTCTAACTGCTACCTGATTGTCATTAAAATTTAGCGTCGGTTTAGCTTAAAATGCAGTTTTTGAACCTTCTAAAAAGAATGAAGAAAACAATTCTAAATCTTCAAAATTTTATCATGCCTTATCCTACTCCTATAGTCCTAGCCTGGAAATTTTCAAGACTGAGACCTTTACACCCTGTTTGTTTTATTAAGTCCCAAAAATGGCGGTTTATTCAAATTTTCGAATATTTAAGCCTTAATATCTCTGCTGAGGGAACCGAAAAAAAGTTGAAACTTGCAAGGAATCCATTATATCGTAGCTAATTGTGCTAAATATTGGGGGTTTTAGTTCTGGTTTTATTGCTATAAAGCAATGAAGTCTCAAAAGTACCAAATATTAATTTTGACCCTACCAACTGTGGTGGAAAGAAAAATACAATTTTCCCCCAAAACTTTGCGTGATAGAAGACAAAAGTTACCTCTTGGTATGACATGTCTTCATTCAAAATGCAAATGATCTTGATTAATATCTTTAGGTGCTGCAAAAGCGTTGAAAATTGAAGAAAATGTGCAATACCTCGACCTTTTTGAAAAAAAAAATCTGATTATTTTTTAATCAATCTAATGCGATAAAGGAGAAAAGTAGCCTTTAAATATGTCTTCTTGAAGAATTCAAATAATTGTAATTAATTATTTTCCCCCTCACAAAAGAGTTGAAATTTGCGAAAAATGCAGAAGAACGAAATATTTCGATTTTTTTTTAATACCACATTTGATGTTATGTAACTTTATAGAGCCCTAAAGATGAAGAATATTTTTGCCTAATCATAAATAAGAATAAGTTAATTGATAATATTTTTTTCGTGTCTTGTTACATAGGATAGAAGTGTCGACTTTCACATCCCATTTCTCATGCAATTCTTACTAAAATCAGCACTTCCGCAGTAGAACTGTAGTGATCATAAAGTTATCATTCAGTGTAGAAGTAGTATGGGGAACCTTATTACTTTCCCTGCAATACATGGTAATGTATAGGGAAAGTATTGGAATCATGCCGAAAATCGCAACTCGAGTTTTCGACGGATCTACACGTTTTGGGACCTCTAGAACATGAACAAACTGTTTACAGCATGACGTGTGTGTGTCTGTGTATGCGCGCAATATATGTATATACTCTAACTCAAAAACTAATAAACCAAATTTCATAAAATTTGGTAGGCAAGTCGCTTATGTGTGAGCCGGGTCCTGATTAGATTTTAGTACAATTCTGGATAAAAGAACATTCCTTTTTTTGCGAAATGGCCCGCAAAAATTACCTGTATCCATCTATTGTTATTTTAAATTATGAAATATTTTAATAGTTATAAATATTATGCATATACAAGTATTACTTTGAAGTAAAAGGAATGGAAGTTTTCTACACGTACAAAAGGTCCTTCGGAGTTATGAAATTGAGCCACCCCGAATTTGTTATATGTTAATGTTTTGCCTGTGTTTGATATGCCGTGCCAGTATGAGGGCCCCAAATTAACAAAAGGCCCTGTGCCCCACTTTGGTTTGATCAGGTCCTGAGTCTAAATATATGGGCCGTACAGCAAAATCTAGTACATTGCTCTAAACAAAGAACTATTGAACACTGAACAAGTAGGAACAAGTTGCATTACATCTAACACGGTAAGCCACAGTGTTATAATCAACTACACTGCACTTAAGTCGCTCACCAAGCACAGAATTGCAAATATACCGCGACCACAACACCTACGAGACATGAATGGCACCTTCATGGTCATTGCAGCTCTACTGTGGAAGTGATGATTTTAGTTAGAATTGCTTGAGAAATGTGAAAGTTGACACTTTAATCTTATATAACAAAGTACATAAAATATTATTACCAAACAATTTCTTCTTATCTATGATTAGGCAAAAATATTATACACTTTTAGTGCCCTATGAAGTTACATAAAATAATTTATACTAGTCGGAAAAATAAATCTGAAGTATTTCATTTTTCTGCAATTTTCAACTCTTATGTAATGGAGAAACTAATGAATTGAAATCATATAAATTTTGTAAAAGACAAATTTAAGTGCTACTTTTTACCTCTATTGCATTAGATTGATTGAAAAATAAGTAATCAGGATTTTTTTTTTTTAAATGGAATTTTTTTCACATGTTCTTCACATTTCAATGCTTTTGCAGCACCTAAGGATATTAAGCAAAATCATTTGAATTTTGAATGAAGACATCTCAAATCAAGAGGTAACTTTTGTCTTCTATTACGAAAACTTTTTTTTTTTTTTTTGGGGGGGGGGGGGGAGTTTTTTCGTTCCATTATAGTTGGCAAGTCAAAATTAATATTTGTTACTTTTAGGACTTATTCATTGTAACATAGCAATAAAACCAGAAAAGTCTAAAACTCCCAATTTTTAGCACATTTAGCTACGATATAATACTTGATTCTTTGTAAGTTTCAGATTTTTTCCGGTTCCCCACCAGAGATATTAAGGCTCTCTTAAATATTCGTAAATTTGAATAAACCGCCATGTTTGGGGCTTAATAAAACAAACAGGGTGTAAAGGTGTTAATCTTGAAAATTTGCAGGCTAAAACTATGAGAGTACGGTAAGGCATGATAAAACTTTGAAGATTTAGAACTGCTTCCTCCATTCCTTTTTAAAAAGCTCAAAAGGTCGGTTAAGGTCGATAAGGTTTAAGGTCGGTTTAACTACAGTTTAGTTAAACCGACGTTGTATTTCAGCCATTCAAGTAATAGATAGTCATTTTATAATGATACGAAATGTAGAGTAATTTTAGGACCATAAAATAGTTCTTATCCCAAATATCTAACTCTTTTGGGTTCCAAGATATTTAAATTTGCGTGAACATCAAAATTCTTCTAATTTGGAGTTCGCCATATTGGAAAAATGGCCGCACCAGAAAAACAAGCTAGTTGGAAAAAGTTTTAAGAGTTGTTATTCGTCTGCTGAAATATGTAGGAACATTTGAGCAAAATATAAAAATTTTCAAAAATGATCATGAAACCCAATAATCTTTTTCTGGGTGATTTACATGCTCTTCATTAGAGGCTTATGGAAGACACAAGTACATTAGTGCTTTTATATTCAGCTAAGAACACAATTTGTATATTATCAATAGCTGATTGGCAAAATAAACACATGCGAAGTAAAAAACATAAAACAAACATATTATACAGCAAATACAAAACTACAAAATGAAAAAAACAAAAAAAAAGAAAGATATTTAGATGTTCAAGTGCATAGATAATAACTTCATCTCCATGCAATGTAGGATAAAACGGCAGGCAAAACTGAGATTCTTAACAGGGTCAAAATTACAAATGCGTGTGTAACCCTGGTGCTGATTAGTTTTGGCTACGATTCGGGGAAAACAACCCGCCTTTTTTTTGCGAAATGACCAAAAATGGCCTGTATCCACTCTAGCTAAAAAACTAATAGATCAAATTTTACAAAATTTGGTTACTAAGTCACTTGTGGGTTAGTCCCTGGTGCTGAATAGATTTTGGTACGAATCGAAAAACAACCTGCCAGTTGCCGATCGGGTTTAGGCTCAGGTCATGAATAGGCACTGTCCGCCACCACGGTTACCTGGAAGAGTCGAAAACCTAACCGGCAGTTTCCCAGCAGCCAGTTTCCCGAATTTATTTGCCTCCCAGGATGGAGGACCAGAGCTATAGAGCTAGGATCCGTTCACCACTCAAAGAGTGGGCCGCCCCGGGATGGGGAAGGGGGTTCGCTCCGACCAAGATGGCGAAGGATGCATCCGTTGAATCAACAAGCTTCCCTTAGAACTATGATACGACCTCCCTATATATCCGACAATTATTGGTAGCGTCGTCGAGTACGCCTCAAAGGCATCTTTGTACACAGCTTGCAGTATCAGAGCAGAAAACCTAGTTCCAATTTCCCGCGAATGAGAACGCCGGTCATTTTAATTACTGCACGATGCGCCGTTCTCATGCGCGTCGCATGAGCCCTATAACACCACTGGCGCTGACAGTTTGATCGTTCGCCTGCCTTACTCTTAAATCGACATTTACACATACCGTGTTTCGCGGTTGTAGCTCATGTTCTTAATGATATATATAAACGTATGGAAAATTTATTTTGAAACGACAGTAGTTTAAAATTTTGAAGTTGTATACGAAACTATCTGATTTCGTGTTAAATATTTTATAAGGGAATGTTAAATCAATAGTTGCACTTAGAGAAAATTAATTAATATACTTGTTTGTAGACAATGTGATAGAGCATATTTTAAAATTTATAGATCTAAAATATTCGTTTCGAAAATGAAAACCTTGCAAATTCATTTTCACTATTTTTATACACATTCTTTAATCATTGTTGCACGAGCAATAATGCTACATAAAGAACAATGTATCTCTAATCGAACGCAAAAACTAAACCAACAATGTACACCATTGTTGCTCGATTGTTGGATTTTACGAAAATGACAAAAATTCGTCAGTCAACTGCGACCTATCTTCAAAGATGCATGCTTTAATACTCTTTGGGGCGCTTTTCTTGTGCTGCTTTATGATTTATAAGCTTCACAGCCGATTTTTTAAACTTGGCGAGCAACCTGAAGAAGTAAGCTATCGTTTGATTATATATAAGCTTTTATTCATTTATATATGGGTATTTTATATATACGAAACATTCAATACGTAGGTGACCTGATATGTAAAATGCATATTCCTGCTAACATTAATGCTCCGTATACGCATTTAACTCTTGTTTAGTTTACATTTTCTATATTACTCTATCTTTCCTTTTACTGGTACTATTTTACGCGTTTGGATTATATTTATTTTGCCAGCAACTTAACATTATTAAAATTGGTATTAATAATTTGCTTACAATGTTTGTTCATTTTTACTCTAAAACCAGAATTGAATCTATTTTACCTTATTCAAACGGATGGGATATCAACGTAAAATAGTTTCAAATTTAAAAGGAAGATTGAAATCAAACAATGCGAGGCTGCAATGGCCAAGTTCATAGTCAGCTTTTAATATATAGAATATACATATTGTATAGATTACATACACACACATGCATACACATACACACGGATCATCTCAAACATATCCACATTCACACACGTACATATACTCTGATACATGTGTACACGCGCATACATACACTCTGACACGTGTGTACACACGCATACATACACTCTAACACCTGTGTACACGTGTATACATATACTCTGATACATGTGTACACATATATAGATACATGTGATACATACATACATACACTGACACATATGTGCACGCGCATACATACACTCTGACACATGTGTACACAAGCAAACAATTATACAAACACACACATACACGCATACATAAGCACATACATGCACACACAGCTATCTTTCCAAATGTGTTTCAAAAGCGTTCTTGGCGACTTTGAATGTATGCTCTTCCGTCAAAATCTTCAATCTGAAAAATTGCAGGAAGTACACTTCTTTCGCTATCCATGATATGAGAATGATGTTCGGACACAGATGTATTAATCAATTTTTCACTGTCGCTACATAGAACTAATTGGAGCCAACTTCCGGCTACTAGAATTATCAAACTTCCGTTGTTCCAAAGTGAATACTGCTAATCTCGATTACGTAACAGCGACTGTATTATTTCCCAATGATAAAACCAGTTAGACCGCAAGCTACAGAGATTAAGGAGCGTTTCAAGTCTCGCCTTCCGCCTAAGCAAATGCTCTTTCAGCCATTCAAAGATTCCAGCAGTTAAGCCAATTAAAACTTCGATAGGTGGGTATTATTTTCCCCCCACGAGCAATGAAAAACGAAAATGTGTTTGTGTGTGAAATGCATAATAATACATACAACTGTTTAATAAAGACACCTTTTGATACGGATATGAGCCACAAACGTTAACGTTTGACAAGGATTTCGCAATTCAATTTCATCCAAAACTGAAGGAGTGACGCAAATTAGGATGGAATGACCTACTTTTATTGCCTCATGATGTTCTTCCGAAATATTGAAATTTTGCTGCGTAAGAGTTCGACTCTTAAATTCATCCGAGACTAAGGGAGTGCCTCAGATCAAGACGAAAGGGACTCAACTTTTATTTTCCTTATTTTTCCTCTCCACTTTCAAATTTATACCAAAAATTAACTGCGTATAAAAGTTAGACTTATGTTTATCCAAAAATGATGACGTGACGTAGTTCAACGCGAAATAACGTCATTTTTCACAGCCTCATATTGTTCCAAAATTTTACACTAACTAAACAACTGCGTGACATTTATTCTGAAGAAGACTGAGGGAGTGACCCAGATGCAGACGAAAGAGGCCCAGTTCTTATTTTCCGTATTTTTACTCTCAACTTTTAAAATTATACACTAAATAAACAATTGTGTGAAATTGATTCTGAAAAGAGAGTGACCCATATCCAGGCAAAAGTGATCCAGCTTTGATTTTTCGTAATTTTACTCTCAACCTTCCAAACACACGATTGATTTTTCAAAGGACCAACAATATAAATTCATCATTGCTGACATCATTTATTACTGACAACAATGTATTCTCAAAGTATAAAAATTGTGCATTTTAATACTTTAAAAGTTTCTTCAAAGATATATAGTATGGAATGACTTACCCAAGAGACATAACTTCTCCTTTATACCGGCCTGACTGCTTTCAATTACTAAGAACATGATCGAAATATATGAATTGGCTATATTTATGATTGGACTGAATAGCTATTTATGATTGGACTGAAAATACCAAAATCTGATGGATATAACTCATATCAAGGCGAAACTGATTCATTTTTTAAATATAAACGAGACTGCTTACCATTTTCAAAAACCTGTTCTAAATTTCTGAATTTAAGTAGCTTGTTTATTCTCAAAACTCATCTAAATCGAAGAGATCCACACCTATTTGATTTTTTTTCTTCCACAAGACTTTATTATTTTACAAATATTGTCCTTTACATGTACTTACGACTTTGAAATGCTCACGACAGATTTATCCACGTGAAATGACTACTTCTTAAAATAACCATTCTTTAATGTCCGAGTCTGGAATGGGTGATATTTATATAGAAATACGTTTTTTGCCATTGAATTAGCATAAAAGCACATTGAATAAATTTGGAAAAGATCTCGGTTTGCAAATAAGTTGGTTTTCAACTCTGCAATGATGGGTGTTTTTACAAAAATTAAAATTTATTAGAATGTAGATTTAATGCGAATAAGTTTTGTATCCTTCATATTGGAAAAATTAGATTAAATTATTAAATAAGGTTAATCTCTTAAGGTTAATTTTAGGTAAACTCTTAATTTCAGATTTTGTTTAGGTACGAAATTCTTTGAAAATGAAAATATACATTGTGGAGAATTTAACAAGGTGATGTGATTTTATTAAAAAATGTATATGACAAACATTTTAAAAGAAGTTTATGACAGGAAATATTCCATTTATCAGTACGATTTATAATTTACATTACATATAAGCGTTTGTTTGTTTGAAAAAGAAACTCTCTTTAAATATCCATTGGATTTTGATCAAGCTTCTCAGAAGTCTTAGTCACAGAAAATATATTTTTACAAAAATATTTAGTAATATTTACTTCAAAGAAACAACCACTTCGAGACCATTTGCCTTTCCAAATACTTTTAGTGCCCATTCCCAGACCATACTGCTCGTTGGTTATATGTGCAAAAATGCAGAATGTAATGAAACAAGCTATTTTCGAATGTTATTTCTCTCGATTTTAATTCTGTTTATAGAGGATCTGTTCATAGAAAATGTTCCTTGAGCCCCAACCAGGGTAAATGCTGCTTGAATTGACAATTATTGTATAGTTGAAAATTTGACAAGTTGTTATCCACAGAATTTATATATTCTTTCTTATAACAATTTAATGAAATTTTAGAAAAGATAACAACTAAAATATTTCCAAAAGAAATTCTGGATAAAATTATTACATTTTTATGTTTGCTAAATCTGTAAGCCAACATATTTCAACATTAATACTTCATTTTTTTTACAAATATAACTTGAACGTCAATGAATCGCATATTATTTAATTCGAATATAATTATTATTGTAATGTAAATGTAGAATTATTATCGATCAAATACTAATTTTGAAAATAGACAGAAAATTGCTTAGTATAGAGTACTGGTAGTGTCTAGTAGTGTATTCGTCATTTCAATTTAATTTTTGGTTGTTAATAAAAAACCAAAAATCATAAGTAGTGTTTGCTTACAGCTTTAATTTATGGGGCAACCTTTGTTAATTTTCGTTTTGATACTATCAAAGAAAGTGTGTGAAAAACTCATGGCACAAATGTGAAACACATTGAGAAAATGCAGGAATGTTTCCTTTTAATCTTCAAATTAAAAGACGAATTTAGATAGAAATGTATCATAACTGGAACGAATGGAACAGATTATCATCAAAACAATATACGTAGCAAATAAAACGTTTTGAATTCTACTGAACATCTTAGTTTATTCTATAAACATTATTTTCTTCAATTTTCACGTTGGAAAATACTAACAAAGCTAAGGCTTTAAGGAGAATTAGAGAATGGCCGATCGCGGTTGTGCAAGATTTGCCTTTACATTTAATTGGAAAATTGAGAACTTTACGATGGGCATGCTTTTCAGAAATAAATGGCTGTATAGCCCTCTATTAACTTTACCGTTGACAAAAGCAAGGTGGAAAATGATGTTGCATCCCAATTTTGGTTCCAAAAAATGCATTGCGATCTTTCTTAAGCGAGTTTCGAACAAAAGTGATGTAAATAAAATATGCCGCTTTTATACTACTTTATCTCTTCTAAACGTCGACGACACGGACGCAAAATTTATCAAATCATCCAATATTCTTAAATTTGATTATTTGGGATCCAAAGAATTCATCAGCTGGGACTACCTGCTGGAGAACAAACACGTGATTCTGCCAAAGAATAGTTTGACGATCCAATGTGAAATTTACGCACTCATTTTTGTGCATACTGTCAACCTTTTCTCACTTTTAGAAGACATCAATTATCTGTACCAACAAGAGGAAAGAGAAGCTTTTCGGTTTTCATGCGTCGAGGAATGTGACGTATTCGAAAGCATTTACAAAAATATCATAGCAGAAGGTACGGACTCACAAGATTCGGATTCAGAACATTTGGAAGATACGACGAATCCACAAGATTCGGAAAATAAGGATCCACAAGTTCTGCATTCATGGTTTCAACACCTGTATTCCGGAGATTATTTTCAATCCTTAGACACTAACTTTAAGAAAGCTGTGTTGGCAGATACGTATAGGTGGCCGAATGGCGTGCCTATAAAATGGCTGTTTCGATCTTACTTAGAAACGGAAAACACATTTTTCACATGGAACATCAAAGATTTCAGCCGTCTGGATTTCGACGAGCCGTTTTTGAGCCCCACGTTTCGTTGCGGGACAAGTGAATGGAAACTCATGTTCCATTTTTGCAGAGATAATGCTGGCAGAGAGGTTGCTGATATATCAATCTGCCCAATATTCTTAAACTTGATTCCAAAGACAATAGTCAAGTGTAGAATATCCGTAGTGACCCAAGATGGAAGAATGCCACTTTCGGAAGAACAAGTCCACCTCTACCACAATGGCGGTCAATGGAGATTTCCTCCTTTTATCCGAAAACAAATTCTGAACGATAATAAAGAACTGTACTTGGCGAACGACATTCTGTGCTTGTATTGCACATTTTCACAGATCGACGCGAGGACAGAATATGAGTGGGAGATCACAGAAACTGACTTCGATTTTGAATCCGTTGATTTCTGTGGTGTGTGGCGCTTGTCAGAAGATATGCTGGCCCTACTTGAATCGGGCCGATACAGCGATGTAAAACTGAAAGATGGCCATTTAGAAATACCTGCTCACACATCTATCCTCGCAGAGCGGTCTTCGTCACTACGCCGCGAAATTATACGTATGGATTTGAAAAGCGAGTCTGTACTCGACATGCAGTCTGTTCCAGATTTTCATCAGGATATGAAGAGTCTTCTTGATAGTATTTACGGAGCATTAGGTTCCAGTTTAAAGGATTGTGATTTAAGTTACATCTCGAGATCCTATGATGTGAGTGAGTTATGTATAGAGTATGAAGAGGAGAGTGATTGAAGCACCATACTTTTCTCTGGACACTGTAAAAAATTTTTAGTTCAAATTTACGGTATATTGTACCGACAGCAGAGTAACCAGCATATATATCGTAACGTTACAGTACACAGCGTAATTGACACACCACTGTAAAAATACCATAAATTAGTTTAAGGTACATCTACCATAATAAAATGTGTAATGAGTACATATACCGTATGTTTAAAGGAAGGTACATGTACCATAGTAACATTTATAATCAGCACATATATGCTTAAAAGTAAAGTACATATACTATAAAAACATTTGTAATCAGTACATATACCATATGATTAAAAGGTACATATAACGTAACAAAATGTGTTATCAGTACATATACCATACGTTTAAAGTAAAGCACATATATCGTAACAAAATTTGCACTCAGTACATATACCGTATGTTTAAAGGAAGGTATATATATACTATAATGACATTTGTAATCAGTACATATACCATATGCTTAAAAGTAAGGTACATATACCGCAATAATATACTAGACAAAGTCTACCCACATTATTTAAAATCCAGTAATTTTTATTTTTTTAATTATTTATTATTCGAAATAAATGTGTAAACTGTTTTATTTGCAAATAAACTAAGGGAAATGCAAACATAGTTTTGCCCCTACTAGAACCATATCCTCAAGTGCCGCGGAATGTTTCAGTTTTGCAGGAATTATTAATATTTAGTAATTATTATTATTTTCCATTTCCTAAGTTGGGAATATTGCAGGAATTATTAATGGTTGCAGAAATTATTAATATTTCCAATTTCCTAAGCCATTGTTTTATTTTAGCAAAGGATTTTCAAACTCATATATTATGTTTAGCCGATTGTTGAAGCAGAATAAAAATGGTACGGTTTCATTTTCTAATATATTTTCAGCAATTTCATTTTAGCATACATTGATTCAATTTTATAATTTTGTAAATTTGTTTACAAACGAAACAGGATAATTTATTTTTCATATATGACTGTGAAGATAATTTGTACGAGAACAGAGATTCTTATACTTCTTCTTAGAGGAATTAAATATTTTAACGGAATATTTTGAAGAACTATATCATTCAGACTACTACAGGAATTTCCACATATTTAAAATCACGAGCAACGCCGGCGACATCTGATAATAATTCGAGAAAATGAAGTTTAAACAAATCTTTCAACGGTCGCTTTTTAACGGCATTGCTCTTGCAAATAACACGTTTTGTATCGACTTTCGGATTAGGAGCCGTTCCATCTGGAGATCCAGTAATCTTCCGTTGTCATGGCAACGCCTTCAGCTGATAATCTCGCACCCGCTCAAGAAGAAGAAGAAGAAGAAACGGAAACATTTTTCTTAAGAAGATGATACATTTTTAATGATTTGATCGGTCTCCGAAAGCAAAACTAATGATTGCATTTCAGAGCAAAGAGAGTGAATAATATATGATCCCAATACAAGTTGACGATCAAGAAGTATGAATAATGAAGAAACCTTTTCAGTTATAAAATCAAACAAAAGTAGAATTTTAGAAAAGTTCGGTTTTATTATTTTCCCTTGCAAATACAGTATATGCAAAGGGTATTGTGTCTCGATCGAGTATTTTTCATGAAGTGAAATAAGAAAAATCTGATGTGGGCAGCACATGACTTTCCTTATATAATGCAATGAATTGACTACTTTTACAGTGAAAAAAAATAGTTTATTCATATAGTAGATACATATATTCTTTCCAAGATATTGAATTTTCGTCAATGAGTCGTCATTTTCATTGATTTAGCGTCATTTTTATCCATTTGTCGAGATTTCCGTTAATTTGGCAACACTTTTGGTCGCCAAGTTGGCAACATCCCGCTAAATTCGTCGCCAAAATCTCGCCAAGCGCTATGTACGGAGAAATAAGTTATTCTTAGAGCAAATAAATGACTATTGGTGTTCAAATACAAAAGTATTACTCAAAGTATCTTTTCTCATGAATGGAACGTGCTATATCCACGGGAATGATGTCACTCAATTTATCGCATAAAATTACATATAAAAAGTAAGCTTGTTTCTTAAGAGTTAATATTTTTTTTAATTTATGGGATTTTTTGATTGATAAATTTATTTGAAATATGTGCAATATCTCGAGAACGGTTTATGTTAGCATTCTAAAGTTTATGTCAATCGTTTTCTAAGGAAGAATTACATGAAATTAAGAAATGTCTATTTGCGTAACTTTATTAAAGGTTTTGACTTTTCGATGATTTTTTCAAAATTTCACTCGAAAATTTAGGGGGCTTTTGAACATTTGATTGTGTTTAAAATCAATAAGCTTCCAGTATTCACGTATTGTGATTTTTATACCAAATTTCACTCTAATCGTTCCATTCGTTCGTGAGATATCGTCTCCATAGACTCACTGACACATGCACACACACACTTTCACACATACACAGACATGACCTCAAAAATGTTCGATTAGTGATCAGGTAAAATTATAGTTTGGCTAAAATATAATATGTTAAGAATTTCAATTATAAATATCTCAACGATTTTGCTGGGTAAATTTATTTAGCCCTAATTAATCGCGGAATCAATTTTGCTGATTGGCATTTTTGCTTTCCTTACATACTTAGAATAATTTATAGGGGAAACACAGTGACGGAGTCGGAATTCCAGTTCGAGTTTTCGACATAAGAACACGTTTGCATGTCATGCAATATTATTCGACACATGTATTAAAATTTTTCTTCTGGATTAGTCCTTTCCATTCACGAGAGAAAATACTTGCATAGCATTTTTATACTTTTGGGACTATTTATTTACTAATAGTCACATATACAAGATCTTCTTTTCGACGGTGTGTAATGTTTGGCGATCCATTTAGCGAAATATCGCCAACCTGGCGATATGTCGTTCCAAATGGACAGAAATATAGCCAACATTGCAGAAATATCGCTCAATGAACGGAAATGCTGCCAAATTGATAAAATTGATTAATTATTAAAATATTTTGATATGACTCTATTGCTTATTGCGAATGCTATCCACATGGAGTTAGAAAGAAGAAAAAACTCCTATAGAAGAAACACTTGAAAATGCCATAATGCTTTGAGAATTATATCTAGATGTCGCTCATGTTAGTAAAGTAACTGATATTGTTAGTTGATACAACAGAAAGGAGTCATATTTAGTATATGTATTTTTTTAAATTATTTTTAAATTAAGGGTTTCCTCATCATGGGTATAATTAATCAATATTTTTCATAGTTGTAGGATAAAGTAGAGAATATAGGGAAATAAAAATAAATTGAAAGGTAAAATAATGTTTTGAATGCGTAAGAATATTATTTATTGTTTCAATTCTACTTTGCATCGCGCTCATAATTTATTTGTACAAAATGGACAATTTAAATAAACATTTTAGGTCTTTAGCGATAGAAATGCATACAACGCAAGGCTACATATCCTATCTCAGCGCCACTTGAATGATTATTTCAAACAATATTGGCTTTTTCTTAATAGGAAGTTTTAATTCCTTATTTTTACCGCTATGGCTATCCATATCGATATTTGTCAATTTAGAGTTGAGCGCGAAATATACGTCAATTGGGTACTTTGAAAGACTTTTACATGTTGCCATCCGGAAAAGTGTCAATAGTACAACTCGACGTTAAGAAAATGATGCCATGGATATTATACATCATTTTTTCACTCTGAAAGGAGTCAATTTATTGCATTCTATAGACAGAAAGTCATGTGCTGCCCACATCAATTTTTTTCTCTTGTATTCTCAGTTTAATATTCATATTCAAAATATTGCTTCTAGAGCTTATAAATTGGTTGGTTTTGTTTTAGGAAGACTCGGACTAAGACCATTTATTTTGCTAGGCCCCTGTTGGAATATCGGACCCTTATCAGTTTTATTTGTCTCATGCGATTAAGGGTTCGAAGGAAGTTTATGAGATAGATATCTTTATTTTAAGGTCAATGGGTATTGCAAAAGTAGCATGTCTTCTCTTTATTTTAGGGACTCGTTTGGCATTCATTCTTCGGTGTTTTTAAAACAATTGCTTCATTTTAGTGAGCGAAATGTCACCAAGTTGGCGCTATTTCGCTAAATGAGTCGCCAAGTTCACTAAATGGATCGCCAAACGTTACACACAGACGAAGAGAAGAGTTTTTCTTATATATGTGACTATTTGAAAATGAATGGTTGTAAAAGTACAAAAATGTTATACAAGTATTTTCTCGCGTGAATGGAACGAACTAGATCCACGAGAATAATTTCAACACATTTGCAGCATAATATTGCATTAAATGCAAACATGTTCTTACGTCGAAAACTCGAATTGGAATTTTCGACCCCGTTACTATATTTTTCTTATAAATTATTCCAAGTATGTATGGAAAGCAAATACTGCCAAATGGTAAAATTTACTCTGCGATTAATTAGAGCTAAAGAAATTTACCCAGTGCGAGAAGATAGTTGAGATATTTATAACTGAAATTCTTAACATATTATATTTTACCTAATCTACAATTGTAAAAATTTAATTTCATCTGAAAGTAAATATGGGGGGCGGCATCACTAAATCTGTAAGAAGAAAAATCTGATGTGGGCAATACATGACTTTCCTTATATAATGCAATGAATTTACTACTTTTACAGTTAAAAAAATATGTTATTCTTATAGTACATACTTATATTCTTTCCAAGATATTTAATTTTCGACAATTAGTCATCATTGTCATTGATTTAGCGTCATTTTTATCAATTTGACGAGATTTTTGTTATTTTGGCAGCAATTAAAATGTCGCCAAGTTGGCGCCATTCCGCCAAATTCGTCGCCAAAATCTCGCCAAGCGTTATGGACGGAGAAATATGTTATTCTTACAGCAGATAAATGACTATTGGCGTTCAAATACAAAAGTATTACTCAAAGTATCTTTTTTCGTGAATGGAACGAGCTAGATCCACGAGAATTATGTCACCCAATTTATGGCATGGTATTACATATGAAAAGTGAACATATTTCTCAATAGGAAATATATATTTTTTATTTTGTATAACTTTTTGATAATTTCTTTGAAAAATGTGCAAAATTTCGAGAACGGTTCATGTTAGCGTTCTAAAATTTATGTCAATCGTTTTCTAATGAAACATTAAATAAGAAATGTCTATTTGCGTAACTTTATTAGCGGTTTTGATTTTTTGACGATTTTTTCAAAATTTCACTCGAAAATTTAGGGGGGTTCTGAACATTCGATTGCGTATAAAAACAATAGGCGTTCAGTGTTTACGAGTTGTGATTTTTGTACTAAATTTTGTTCGAATCAGTCCATTCGTTCGTCAGTTATCGTCTCCACAGACTCACTGACACACACGCACACACACACACACAGAGACATCACCTCAAAAATGTTTGATTCGTGATCAAGGATGCTTGAAACTTGCTCTCCCGTCGAAAACTCGACTTCGAATTTTCGACCCCGTCACAATAATTTCCTTGGGGCGCGGTAGCCCATTGGTTAGCGCGCTGGAGGCCCGGGGGCCCGGGTCGGCCCGGGTTCGATTCTCGGGGCCCGGTAGGCCCGGGTTCGATTCCAGCCACTGCCAAAACTGCCGCCGTGTTCATGCGGAGTACGATCACGTTAAACATGTCGGTCCGAAAGTCCTTCCGAGAGGTTGGTGGTAGGGGAAGGAGGGTACGGTCCCTGTGGATGCCTCCCCCACTGGGTTCCGGTCAAAATTGGGTGGCACTTCCCGACCGTCCAAACTGTTACCTTACACCTTTCTGGTAGGTCGGACGGTCTGGGTTTCAACAACAACAACAACAACAATACTTTCCTTATACATTATGTATATAAGGTAAGTAAAAAAAAGAGAAACACCAAATAAAATTTGCTATTATTTTATTTTGAATGGTTTTATTTGTTGGTGGTCCCTACCAATCCAAGGAAAAATACCTAATAGCAATAACTGTAATAACTCAGCGAATTTTTATCAAAATGTACCGGGTCAATTTTCTTTGCCCTAATTAAAGATGTCGCAAATTTTTCAAATTGACACATTTTCGATGGATGGAGCTGCATAAAAAATTAAATTTCGCATTTTAAATTAAATTTCTCATTATTGATTGTAGTTATCTTTTAAATAGTGTGGATTAGCAAGATATGTTTAAGGTGACACACTTTATTTCGCACTGTTGTCATTTTTCTGATGTGAATAATACGTATGGTTGGGGTTTCTCTAGCAGAAAAAAAAACGGAGGGTTACGAAAAATGGAATCAGAAATCATTTTTTTTAACAGTTTTGGTACTAATTATTCATCCTGTACTGGAGAAAAGCCTAAATAACCAAAATAAACCCATGATTTTATGGAATGCCGAACATGAAATTAAACATGAAATTAAAAAAAAAAAAACTATACAATATATTTTCTATAATAAAATTATTAAAAAAAAAACTATTGTTTTAAATCGTATGCATTATTTTTAATCTTGCAGATGAAAGACACTCGCTGAATTGTGGAATTAATCTTCTAAAAATTAATTTTTGAAATATTTGTCAAATAATGCCAAACACATTCATGTTTCAAACGGACATTGATTTTAAAAATCATGCTTAATTGAAATATGGTTAGAATTTAAAATACGGTTTCAGAAAATAATGGATTTAACCTAAAATCATCGGATTTATGAAAAGTATTTTAGATTTCAACTATCTATAACGTTAAACAGATTGGACTATGTTCCTTATCGGAGATCTATGATTGAGGAAAACGGAACGTTAACAAAAATGTAAACACTTGGGACGCTCATACCTCCGAAACTAATGGATAAAAAAGTAAATGTTTTCTGCATTGTAGGAAATAGGGTGCAGATTTTATATATAAAAATAATTTCAACAGTTTGAACTTTTTTTTCGAAAAAAATTAAAAGGTAACTTTCCGAGCGAGTGTTTTCTTTTCTTTCTTCTACCTTTCACTCAAAATAGTAAGCTATAAGAGATAAATGTAAATACTAATTGACAAAAGTGTGTACGAGAAAATTAAGTATTAAAACCCATATTTATTATTAAAAAAAAAGCTTATCTCGCTTTCGAGTAATCGTTTTGTCAAATTAAAGAGGGTTGACAATTTTCCATTTTTCAAGTGTGTAATGCTCTCGAAAACTAAAAGAGCTAGCTTTGAACAACAATAAGCAAGAATTTGTATCTCTTCGAAGGCGCTACAAGTGTATATAATTAGATTTTGGATCGAGCTCTATTTTATCGAAAAATAAAATCTAAAAGAATATCTGTCCAAACTATTTTTACTTTCCTTATATACATAATGTATAAGGAAAGTATTGTGACGGGGTCGAAAATTCGAATTCGAGTTTTACACGGCAGAGCACGTTTCAAGCATCCCTGATCACGAATCAAACATTTTTGAAGTGATGTCTGTGTGTGTGTGTGTGTGTCAGTGAGTCTGTGGAGACGATAACTGACGAACGAATGGACCGATTCGAACCAAATTTGGTACAAAAATCACAAACCGTAAACACTGGAAGCCTATTGTTTTTATACACAATCGAATATTCAGAACTCCCCTAAATTTCCGAATGAAATATTGAAAAAATCGTCAAAAAATCAAAACCACTAATAAAGTTACGCAAATAGACATTTCTTATGTAATTTTTCATTAGAAAACGATTGGCATAAATTTTAGAACGCTAACATGAACCGTTCTCGAGATATTTCACATTTTTAAAAAAAATTATCAAAAAGTCATATAAAATAAAAAAAAATATTTCCGAGATATATTCCGAGATTCTATTGAGAAACATGTTCACTTTTCATATGTAATACTATACGATAAATTGGGTGACATCATTCTCGTGGATCTAGCTCGTTCCATTCATGAAAAAATATACTTTGAGTAATACGTTGTATTTGAACACCAATAGTCATTTTTCTGCTGTAAGAATAACTTATTTCTTCGTCCATAACGCTTGGCGAGATTTTGGCGACGAATTTGGTGGTATGTCGCCAACTTGGCGACTTTTTTAAATGTTGTTAAATTAACGTAAAACTCGCCAAATGGATAAAAATGACGCTAAATCGATGAAAATGACGACTAATTGTCGAAAATTCAATATCTTGGAAAGAATATTAGTATCTACTATAAGAAAACCTATTTTTTTTCCTGTAAAAGTAGTAAATTCATTGTATTATATAAGGAAAGTCATGTGTTGCCCACATCAGATTTTTTTTTTTCATTCATATTACTTTCACTCGAAGTACTTTCGAAACTATAAAATGTAGATATAAAATAGTAAACAACAAAAAGATGCACGAGGAAATTTAGTTTCTAAATTTATATTTATTTTTTTAAAAAATGCTCTTATAGTTTTCGGATCATTTGAAGAATGAAAACGTTCCGTTTTTCAAGTTTGAAATGCTTATATTTTGAAAACTAAAAGTGATAACTACAAACATTAAGCAAGAATTTGTAACCCTTTGAAAGCCTTTTAAGTGTATATATTGTATAATCAGATTTCGGATCAAGTTTTTTTTTCGATATTACAAAAGTTGAGTTTTATTTTATAAAACGTGTGTTTCGGCTTCATCTAACTGAAGCCACCGTCAATTTTTTTTTATGACGATTTTCTCCCCCTATTTGGGGGTATTTGTTAAGAGACTCTTCTGTTTTAAAATTTTACACTTTATATACTAATATATGGTTTGATGATATTGATTTGTTTTCTATGTCAGAAAAGAATTTTAAGTATGTTTGTTTGAGGATTTTGCTACTATTTATGATTAGTTTTTTCCCCTCTTTTCTCTTGATTTTATTTTGTGTATGTGTGTGTGTGATCATTGTAATCGGACTTGTTACTTTTTGTATCGCAGAGAAATAAATAAATTCATATGACCAGAAATATGAATGGGTACTTCGTTATTGGGATAAAGTGAGGGTTCTTTCACAATTTTTATTAAAAACAAGAAAGTTCAATCATGCATAAAACATTGATTATGAAACACTTTCCAACTGGAATGCAAACCGCTGAATATATCGCATCTCTGAAATGCGATACATTCAGCGGTGATATATTTTTTTAATGATAACAGAACTACAATAATTTATTTTAATTGAAAGCTTAAATCATCATCGAAAAAAAATGAACTTTATTCAAATGACGTCATCGAAATATAAATCGTCTGGCTTTTTATGTAAAAGCAGTGACTATTTCATTCATACAATTTTATTCCAGACTCCAGTGTTAAATAATTTTGCTTGGGAAAAAAATCAGCAATTCTTATGCAACTCATCTTGCAATCACTTGTTTACATTCTGCAGCCATTAAATGAGACTTCATTCCACAGGCGCAGACTTTCAAAAATTTCGGGGGGTGCTCAAAAATTATAATGTCTCTATATTTTTTCAATCGTTCGGAAAAATAGTAGCTTTTCATGAATTTAATGAACAGCAAAATTGATGAAGACAAAATATAAACCCATGCAAAACTTATATCCCCATCAGAGGCGTCTCCAGGCCGAAATCCAGAATGGGGGCAAGCAGCCTAAAAAAACGTAATAACATAAATGAAAAAAGTATTTGCACTCTCATTTACTAACAATTTCTGTTATTACTTATATGAAATGTATTTAATCGGCTCTCTTTATGAACTCGTCTGAATTCCATGTTCAATTTGACAGCTTGTGGACATGCAGAACAGCCACGCTATTGAGTCTCTGCTGCTTCATTGTAGATCTCAAGTAAATCTTGAGTCGTCGGAGAGTAGAAAAATATCTTTCAGCTGTACAGGATGTAACCGGAACTATTAATATTCAGTTTATTAATTTACAGAACTCTGAGCGAGTAGAGAGAAATGTTTTCTTTTCTATTAAAAAATTCAACTATATCGGATATACTGTTAATTTCTGCAGAATTCGCTTTAACTGTGTCCCAAAACATATCCCTGTGGAGCGACAACCTTTTGCCACCAAAATCCGAACTGTAAAAGATACAATTTGTTCTTCACTTTTAATTTTATTGGGGGGGCAAATTTTTCAATCATGGAAAGATGCTCCATCGTCTTTTTCTCAAATCTTGTTTTTAGGGAACTTATGACATTGTCCACTAATTGAAAGTAAATTGGACGATATTTTTCTTTAGGTGACTGAAATTGATGAGGATCACTTACTTCCCTTGTCAAAGCTTCTTGCAATTTTTCTAATCCGTGGAAGGACAGGATATTCTAAATTCAATTCTACGCCTTTTTTTATTACTTCTTCCCATAAATCCTCAAAATTATTTTCTCCTGAGTCTGAATAGACTCTACTACACCTGTGATGTAATTATTTGCATCTTGAAAGTTCAAGGATATTTTCTGGAGAGCAATATTTAATGAGTCTCCACTCCTTGAAAGACAAAACAATTTTTGTCATAAAGAAAAATTCGAATTCCTGATTTTTTTTTTAAGAAAGCCGTTAGCTTTTGCTCCAGCTTCACTAACTTCCTTGCACATACCTTCGAGGAACTTAATGACCATTTCGTATTTTGTCCCCAATAATGAAATGGAACTAACTCTCAAACACTATCTAGTTGGGTAGAATGGCCGCAAGGAAACTGTATCGTCTGAACCAAAACCATTTTTAATCAACAAAATCCGCATCAGCAGCAAAATCATTTTAAAAATTAAAAAAAAATTGGTTAATGATAAAATTTTGGGAGTGCGCAGCATCCCCTAAATTTCCCCGGGGGGTGCTGGAGCACCTGAGCACCCCCCGTAGTCGGCGCCTGTGCTTCATTGTAGAAATAATCAAAGTTGGATGATCATTTAAACTAAAAAATAGCGTAATTGCATTGGCGCAGAATATAGATGCACAGAAAATACGCAAAAATAAGCGGTTTTAGGACAGATGCAAGACTAAATATAAATTTAAAAGAACTTTAAAAATCACGATTTTTATTCGGGGGAAAACAGATGGATGCCAAATTTTATTTTGAAGTGAGTCACATGATATCTTTATATTATATGGGTGTCATTACTTTTTAATTTTTATTTAAAAAACTGCCGAACATATTTTGCTGAAATGTTTTTAATATATTTTATGGGATAATTTGAATATTTCCTAAAATTTTCGAAGCAATTTTTGAATTTTAACTTCGCTTAAAACATGTCTGAAAACTTAGGTCCCATATGTATTTCGTTTATTTCAATTTTTTCAACCCGGATTCAATCCAAAACTAATCTACTAGTCCTTAAAAGGTGTGTAAAAAGTGCTCCATTTATAACACTTTACAACATAGTTGAAAACTGTTTATGACTTTGGTCATCTGTCTGTCTGTCCGTTCGCAGGATAATTGCCGTAATGACTTTATCAAGATGAAATTTTTGTATGTTGTTGAGCCGGTCTGTGGTACCTATGGGAATGTAAATGAATAATATCACCCAATTAGTTTTGAAATGAACCCGGGTTGGAAAAATGAAATACATTGAACCTTATGGAACCTAATTTTTCAAACATTTTTCAAGCGAAGTTAAAATTCACAAATTAGTTCGAAAATTTTAGGAAACATTCAAATTATCCCATAAAATATATAAAAAAATTTCAGCAAAATAGGTTCTATAGTTTTTAAATAAAGATTAAAATAATAAAGACACCCATATAATATGAAGAGATCGTGTGACCCACTTCAAAATAAAATATGGCATTCATATTTTTTTCCCAGAGTAAAAATCGTGATTTTTAAAGTTCTTATAAATTTATATTGAGTGTTGCATCCGTCGTAAAACCGCTTTATTTTTACGTATTTTCTGTACATCTATATTCTGCACCAACGCAATTACAATATTATTTAGTTTAAATGATCATCAATCTTTGATTATTCCTACAACGAAGCCTAATTTTAATGGATGCAGAATGTAAACAAGTGATTGCAAGATGAGTTGTATAAGAATGACTGAATTTTTGTCTCGCAAAATGATTTAACTCTGAAGTTTGGAAAAAAAGTATATAATTGAAATATTCATTGTTTTTAGACATAGAGAGCCAGATGATTTATATTTCGATGACGTCATTTGAATAAAGTTCAAGTGTTCGATGAAGTTTTACATTTTCAAGTAAAATAAATTATTGTATTTCTGTGATAATTAAAAAAATATCACCGCTGAATGTATCGCATTTTAGAGATGCGATACATTCATCGGATTGCATTTCAGTTGGAAAGTGTTTCATAATCAATGTTTTAAGCATGATTGATCTTTCTTTCTTTTTAGAATAATTTCGCTAGTTGCCTTTTAACAGCACAGTTGAAATAATATCGAAAAATCCGTCCAAATTATACATGTTGTATTGACGTCCGGATTACTCTCAGCTCATGGTGGATATCCAGTAATCTCCTGTTGTCATGCCAACATTTTCTGCTGATAATCTCCTTGCTGCTCAAGGAGACGAAGGAAACATTTTTCACGAGAAGTTTATTTATTTTTAATGATTTGATATGTGTCTTATATTTTCTCTGAGAGACGAACTAATGGTTTTTGAACAACAGCAAATAAATTCACTCTGTGTGTGTGTTGGGGGGGGGGGATATCGCTTTCATAGAGTATTCCACATCACGTGGCCTCAGTCCTGGCAACAGTATAGCAACCGGGAATGTAGGATAGACAGTTAAGACTTAATCTTTGGGTTAGCATGCATTTTTCAGTGGCATTTCAGTGGCATTTCAGTGGCATTTCATTTCTTGTTAATGTATAAAATTAAGTTATGCATACTTTTGCTTCCTAATGGCAGTCCATTTCTCCTAGGAACAAAAATAAATCCAACTTATTAAGGAACAACAATAAATTCAGGTCATTTCTGCAGGAACGTAATAAATATCCATTAAAATACCGTTCATCATTAACTCTTTCCATCTAGCAGAAATATTGAGACACTAGAAGGTATGCCCATCATATGATGGAATTAAAAATTTGCAAAATATTACCTTCCATTTGGTATCATTTTTATCAATTTGACGACATTCCACCAAACTTTTTGCTAAACGTCAGCCCGAGAATATAGGACCCTTAGCAATAGGACTAAGGCCCGAAAAGGAGCTCTAAATAGACGTTCATCAATCATAATAATTATGCCAAATTTTATTTGATTTCTGTGGTGCTTGAGACACACACTATACATAGAAGGCCAACTGGCATTATCTACAAACCTTGCTTCAAAACAAGCTATTTCAGAATGCGGCCAGGTTGTCTTAACCATGAAAGAGCCTCTCACCACCTCTTCTTCAATACAGTGATCGAAAAAAGTATAAGGACAACATATAATTGAATAAAAATCTACTTTGTTTTCATTTTATCAAAATGAATTTTCAATATTTCTGACCTCTACTGACCTATTATACAATAACATTTACAAAACATAAAAGAACAAATATGAACCTTACAAAAGTTGACCTTATAAAGATTATCACTCCAGAAAATATAGAAAAAAGTATAAGAACATATTCTAAATGACTTAACATTTCTCTTAATAATCAAGAAAGCGACCTTTTCATTCAATTACTTGAGTAAACCGAGAGAGAGGTAGGTCATCGATGCTGAAAGTTCTTTGTACGTTGAAGAAGTTGACTCTGAATATTTTTATATCGGAAAGTTTAGTTTATATTAGATATGCTAGATCAAAAATGGTTTACATTTTCGTAAAATTGCTTTGTCAATTTGCGCCAATGACAATAAGAAACGTATTTCTTTTTCTTCTTCGACCCAGACCGTCTGACCTACCCGAAGATGTAAGGTATCTGTTTGGACGGCCCCGGGAAGTACCATCCCAATTTATACCGGGGCGGCATCATCAGGGACCTACCCTCCTTCCCCTACCACCAACTTCACGGAAGAACTGACGGACCCAAAATATTTAATGTGTCTGTAATCCGCTTGAACGCGAGGACAGTTTGGGCAGAGGCGGGAATCGAACTCAGGTGCAATCCCCGTACGCTAACCACTGTGCTGTCCCACCCCAGTATTCACTGATTGTAATAATAATACCAAAATATACTCAAAACGCTTTATTGGTTTGGCAACCATCGTGCTCAAACACACGCACGCACTAGCATGCATACACACATACATTACCTCAAAAATGTTTGATTTGAGTTTAGGGAAGCTTGAAAGTGCTCTACCGTCGAAAAGTTGAATTCGAATTTTGGACTGCGTCCTAATACTTTCCTTCTGCATTATACTTATGCATGTAGGGAAAGTAATAAATGACGTTTTCATATACATATTTGAAAAATACATGAAGGTGTGCAGAGGATTTAATTTACTGCCGAAATCAGATGGCTGATGTGTTTGTTTTGTGGTGGTAGGTAAGACTTAAAAGAATTTGGAATTAAGTTACGCGTTTTGATTTAATGAATCATCATATTGATTTTACTCTATATTTACTAAGGCACATACTCACCTCCTTTGTGGACCCAAAATCAAACAATCAATTTTATGCATGTTGACTCTAACTCTAATTCAAACACTTAGCTTAAATGTCACGTCCTAAATAAAAACGATTTGTTTGTCTATATGCATTTGCAAATGCTGTAACATTAAAAACCGTTAAGCTAAATATATTTAAAGTAATTATTGGAAACAAAATAAACTACTGAAACACAAGAGAATGCTTCGTTATTGATTTACAATTACACAAAACATGACGATTTAAATGTTTCTGAAATGTCACAATCAATGTTTTTTTTTCCGTACACCACACGTGCCTGCGATGTACAGATGAGAACTTTTTTTCGCTTCGTTATTTTCAGTTCATTTAGTAAATCTGTCAAAAAGAATTCGTGAAATAAAATTTCTTAACAGTTATCAGTTTTAGAATTCCAATAGGCATCGTGTTTCTAACTTTAAATTCATATATATAAATATTGATCAGAATATAAATCTCTTGCAAATGCTGTGCTACTCAATGCTGAATTGTATTATTGCTAACCAATAAATTGAAGATTTTCTTGTGATCGGAACATTAGTAAGGTAAGTCAGATTATATATACTGCAAATCATATAAAGTGTTGTTTCACTTTGCTATGAATAGGGATTGCAATCCTGGCTGTTTATTACAGTCCTGGAATTTATCAATGCTACGGGAGTAATAAATTCCCTTTTACTTTAATTAATGGAAGTCATATTTTATATTCTTACGTTTTGATTTATTCATCTATATATCTATATAAATAAAATTGAAAATCTGTCTGTCTGTATGTTTGTCTCATCATCGCGGGAGAAAGTCTGAACCGAATTTCTTGAAATTTTGTGGGTAGCCTTGGAATAGCCCCACTTAGAATTGAGTCCATGTTTCGAGTTTCTTTCCTTACCATCGGGTGTAAATCCAATGTGTTTTTGCGACAGACGATTTTTTATAAATCTTTTCAGATTTAAATAATAAAAAAATCTGATGTGGGCAAAACATGACTTTCCTTATATAATGTAATGAATTTACTACTTTTACAGTAAAAAATTAGGTTTTTCTTATAGTAGATACTAATATTCTTTCCAAGATATTGAATTTTCGACAATTATTCGTCATTTTCATTGATTTAGCATCATTTTTATCCATTTGGCGAGATTTTCATTAATTTGGCAACATTTCAAAAAGTCGCCAAGTTGGCGACATTCCGCCAAATTCGTCGCCAAAATCTCGCCAAGCGTTATGCACTAAGAAAAAAGTTATTCTTACAGCTGATAAATGACTATTGGCGTTCAAATACAAAAGTATTATTCAAAGTATATATTTTCATGAATGGAACGAGCTAGATCCACGAGAATGATGTCACTCAATTTATCGCATGGTATTACATATGAAAAGTGAACATGTTTCTCAATAGGAATTTTTTTTTTCAAGTGACTTTTTCATAATTTTTTTGAAAAATGTACAATATCTCGAGAACGGTTCATGTTAGCGTTCTAAAATTTATGCCAATCGTTTTCTAATGAAACATTACATAAGAGATGTCTATTTGCGTAACTTTATTAGCGGTTTTGATTTTTTGACGATTTTTTCAAAATTTCATTCGAAAATTTAGGGGGGTTCTGAACATTCGATTACGTATAAAAACAATAGGCTTCCAGTGTTTACGGATTGTGATTTTTGTACCAAATTTGGTTCGAATCGGTCCATTCGTTCGTCAGTTATCGTCTCCACAGACTCACTGACACACACACACACATACTTTCACACACACACACACACACACACACACACACACACACACAGACATCACTTCAAAAATGTTTGATTCGTGATCAGGGATGCTGGAAACGTGCTCTCCCGTCGAAAACTCGAATTCGAATTTTCGACCCCGTCACAATACTTTCCTTATACATTATGTATATAAGGAAAGTAAAAATGTATATGAAATGAATTTTATCAAATTGCATTTTTGACTGAATTGTATGAATTACGGCCTTCAAGTTTAAAGATTACTTTGGGATTATTGATACTTTCGATTTATTATGTCATCTGTTTTATTTTTGCAAAACGGTTGAAACTCATATATTGTAGTACGGGTAATCTTCTATTAGTACAAGGGTATATCCTCTACGATATAAATAGCACGACTATACCTTTCCATACAATTTTAGCGCTTTCTTTTTGACATAATTTGGAATCCATTACGGCCTTCAAGTTTTAAGATAATTGATATTTTCACGTATGACGTCATATGTTATATTTTGGCAAGGATTTTTGAAATTCATATATTGTAGTACGGGTCATTTTCGGCTAATACACGGGTATATCTTCTAATATTCGGAACATAAGTAGTAAGGGTATATCTTCCGATACAATTTTAGCGCAATATTAGCAGTATTCAATATTAGCAATATTCAAGTTCATATTTTTTGCAAATTTGTTTACCAACGGGACCAGGCTGTTTTATTCTTCAGAATATATCTGCTTGTGAAGATAATTTTTGCATA